>JARHVA010002730.1:752500-1175000 GCA_037957365.1 Torreya grandis
TAAACATATAACACTTATAAATAATTTATTTTTATTTTTTTTAAATTCCAATGTTTTTAAATTTTTGAAAATTTGTCAGTTTTTTTGAATTTCACCAATATTTTTTAATTTTTTGATTTCATCAATGTTTTTATTTTTTTTAATTTTGACTATGTTTAAGTGTTTTGACCCCTAGTTGGATTAAATATGAGATATGTATGCATCAAAAATGATAAGCATAGCATGATATAACATATTAATATTGTACTAAGTATCATGAACCATGTAATGGTGCAAGCCAAGTATACATCTTAAAGTGTATGATAAAATAAAGATGTCATGACATGTGATACAATTAACTATATGTAAAGGCCAAATATAAAGTTAGTTTTTAGTTAAGGATGATTATGTACAATGGGTAAGAAATCTTACCTCCCCATTTTGAAAAATTTCAAAGAAATCTAGATATAAAAATGATAACAATCACATGCCAATGTAGAGTTTGAAGCTAAGAATATGTAGTGCCAACGTATATAAAAAACTTGCATTGGTAAAATGCCACCATATGTGAATATGTGTCATGAACATCAAATTATAAGATATATTCAAGTGAATAAAGTGTATGGAAATCAAGAAATTACAATATGTAAATGGTGATAAGGATGTAAAAGTCCCAATTAATGTAATAAGGCAATGCATGAGAGTAATATGACCTACCAAAGTAATACATGTATAATTAGTACAATGCATAGGATTAAATACACATGTCATGCTCCCATGGGTATATCATTCTAAATTCATGCTCAAAGAAAACTCATAATATAAACATTTGAGGGCACAATACCTCCAAATGGAAAGGTGTGTATATAGATTCAATGAATAGAGATCATGCTTGGGTATGATTCCTCCATAAGAAAATAGATATGATCATGTATGAAACCATGTTTTTTGAATTTTTATTTATATATATTGAATAAAATATAAACTAGCACCATAAATCATGAGGATGTATAATAAAGAAAAAGAACAAGGTTAGTAACCTAGAATAAATGAAAAGAGGAGGATTCTAATCATCAATGGCTTCCCTCATAGATTAATTTATTCAAATGAGATTAAGAGAGAAGTCATAGATGTTTATAATTTTGATGGAAGCTATAAATGCTTAAAATCCTAATGAAATCCAATGACAGAGGCTCTAAGCATAAATAACCACCTTATGATAATTTTTTTTCACCTTTTGAGGTACACTAGGTGGTTGATGAGTAAGTCTCTCATAAAGTGAGCCAAAAATAATATGGGTTGTGTTTTCATAAAAAAAACTAACATAGTAAAACTCAAAGATATTAATTTGATTATGTTTAGCTAAGGGCATCTAATAAATAGTTTATATGATTTTGAATTAGGTATAATAGATTAACCAAACTAGGCATGTGTTAGATCCAATTGTAAATGGAAGTGTAATACCACCTAAGGGGTTATGCACATGTCCATCATAAATAATCAATATTATGGTCACATCAAAAAAAAAAAATGAGTAAAGCCTTTACTAGATAATAATGACATTGAGATACGATTTTCATTTGAACCATTATTGATAATGATGCCATGCATCATAAAATAACTATTATCATTATATACATGCATATTGATAGGACCATTATTTGATCAATTTATAGGAATTTAATTATCATGGAATGCATTAGAAGGTGGTTTATTTGATAGTTTTACACCATTCCAATGATATTTTATAACTCATGCTTAGGTTGAAAAAATGTTTACATGTGTACATGATTTTGCTTTGTATCATTGTGATTTGGAATGGGGTTGCTAAGAAATTTCAAGTGTTGATTGAGTGTTGCCACTGATTATTCAAAATCATAATTATGTATATCTATTTTAATGGTTTTAATATCAAGTATTTAATTTTATTATGAAAGTTTTAAAAAACTATTAGTTCAATGTCTAGACCCTTGATGATAATCACAAAAGGCATGGGGATTATAACTCGTAGGTAATGGAATGTTTGGATCCTACTAAAATGGTTTAGGCAAAGAGATAAATTTACATTCTAGAAGCCTATTTAGTAATTGAATTGGTGGATTTAGGTAGTCTTATGAACTCTCAATTTGACCTAGGTGTTGGAAATGTAATTCTATCTTGCGATACTATGTTGATAGTCTCGGCCTTGTTCTTAGGCTAAAATTTGGGTGAATCATTAGTTTTTATTAATGTTGTTTTTATTTTATATTTGGGTAAATTATATGATGAATAAATTGGTGTATACCTTAACATATTTTCATCCATAAGCTTAGTCTCAATGTTATGCAAGGAAACACAAAGGTCATCAAATGAGTCATAATTAGTGAACATTACCTTGTCTTTCAGAGGATTGAGAAAACTATTTAAGAAAATTATTTGAAATTCACTATTAAGAAGTTGATGTGGAATATTAGTAAGCATGGCATAAAATTTAAACACATGATCCATAATGTGTTCATTATTCAATATTTTTTAAAAAAGTCACGTTTTGACTAATGTTTATTGACAAGTGTACCAAGAAGAGGTTAAGTAGGCAATGAAAGTTATGAATTTTTCCCTTTAGAAATAAGAGATAAAATATAAAAAATAACCCATAAATATTTTAGGAAACATTTTGGTCACAATAATTTAATCATGGTGAGACCCTAGTCAAGATGGTATGAATTCTTTAATGTGTAAAGAGGGATCTCTTTTTTTGTTGAATGTTGTGAACTCAGTCATATGAAAAGGTGGAGGTAAAGGATGCATAAGTACATATAAAGCTAAATTATTGTGAACTATACTAGGTTTATTAAATGCTTTAAGATTTGTAAAATTTTTGCTATCATGCATTAAGTTTTTTTTGTATGATAGGCTCACTAGATTCAACATTAGATGTAGGTTTTGCATGAGTGTTAGCATTGTGTGTCATAGTCAAGGATATTGAATGTATGAATTTTTTAAAATCACATTAGTTTGTAGAATTCTTGTATCAAGTGGAGGATTCACTCAAGCAATAAAATTTTCATCACTCGATGTGGAAGGGCTATTTTCATCTACTAGAATTTTTTTATACATAGGTTTCTTGTTTCAAAGTTATTATTGTTTTGATTTTAAGTCTTGTTGTTTTAGATTATTTTTGATACAATAATAAATTATGTTTGTCTAGTAGGTGTAAAATTAGATAGATATTATAATGCTAAATATGTACAATAATCAATGATTCTAATTTTGACAATTGATAAATATGGAAAACTGTTATTTTTAGAAAACACTAAGACTATAATTTTTTTATACATAGGTTTCTTGTTTCAAAGTTATTATTGTTCTGATTTTAAGTCTTGTTGTTTTAAATTATTTTTGATAAAATAATAAATTATGTTTGTCTAGTAGGTGTAAAATTAGATAGATATTATAATGCTAAATATGTACAATAATCAACGATTCTAATTTTGATAATTGATAAATATGGAAAACTGCTATTTTTAGAAAAAACTAAGAAGATATATACTTAGCTCAAGTGTAGATTTATATTGAATATTTCAAAATTTTGAAAAATGTGATTATGCATGCTCAAAATTAGGAATAAAATCTAAAATTACTCCTAGACAAGACTAGTGTAGGTAGATAGGAGTGCAGGCCACTTATGTTTGTTGACCAATGACTTATCCAAATTGATTGTGATTAATGATTAACATGAAAAGAAAAAATAAATAGAACCCTAATGATGATAGACCAAAAAAAAAATCTTAGAATACTTATGGATATGAATATTTTAAGTGGAAAATGATGCATGCCAGTCACATCCATTGATTATGGATTGGTCCTAATTGACTATGATGTAAAATTATCTATTTCACCACCTACACCTATATTAATTAGAGATATTGATCAAGCATTACATTACATTACCTATAATCTGAAGAAATTTCAAATTTAATCTATTTATCACACTTACGTGTAAATGTGAAATTATTAATGCAAGTTGTAACACCCCTCACATGGAGATATTTCCACCCTATCGATCTTAACTTATCCTTTGTGATTGATGTAATTTAGGACTCCATTGTGTTCATGTTTTTTTTGTGATGCCCTTTAAAACTATTATGAGTAGTATGTTTGATTCTACCTTGTTTAGGTTAGTAATCTAAACCATAATGCATTTGGCATACATTGGATCTTGAACCCGAGATAATAATGTAGCTAGATTGATGTCACTTATCCTAAATATATTGGAACTAAGGAATAAGGTATGTTTAGAACTTAGGATTAAGGTATTATAAGACTTTTATTCCTTTGGCCTTTAGTGATCCACAAGAAGGGATAACTCATGAGCTTATTTGATAGAAATGCTTTAATGTCCTTTTTGAATTTGTAGACTTGATACTAAAACCTTTTAATTCTTGTTGATTATTTTAAGGAATATTGAGATAATTGTACTAAATTCACTGTGCACAAATAATTTCATCCCCATGATTTTATTTTTAGTGTGAAATATTAATAATGGCTTTGTTTCCACTGATCAAGGTCTTATTTTTTTCTATTGTAAACCTCTCACCATGTACACTTTATAATTTAGTTATGGACTACAATTTTAAGGATGTGTAAATGCATATTTTTTCCATCTCTCTCTTTCTCACTCACTCTCTCACACACACACACATGCACACACATGTGCATCTATATAAATATATATGTCTATACATATACATATATATGTATATATGTTCTTTTATTATACATGTGTGTATATATTATTACTCTCTTATTATTGTTTGAATCAAATCTATTATGTCAATTAGGATCTAATAAATGCATTCCAAATTGGGATATTGATTAAACTATAATCTAAATACACACTACACCCACGACTTTTTTATAAACTTTTAACAGTCAACCTTAAGAACTAAATTTGGTGGTTGACTTTGCCAATCATGATATTTTTGATGATGATTATTTATTCAAATTTTATTTTCAAATGCTAATATAATTTATAGTAAAAGGGAGAAACATTAGATAAAATATATTTATGTATTATAATATTATATAGTTTTGATAGTTTAAATAAAATTTTACCTTACATGAAATACAATCAAAACTAATTGTATTTCCATTCAGCCATCAAAATTGGGCCTTGATTGATCATGATTTTTTTATAAAATTTGAATGACAATTATGTTACTCAAAATCGATATTTTAATGTTATTATATTTTTTAAACAAAAAATGAAGAAACATTAAAACTCATATTTATTTATTGAAACATAGGTTGGGAAAGTTTGAAATATAGCCTTTTTAAACAAGAGGAATCAAACAACATAATTTTTATTACACTATTATTGTATTATAATAAATGAATTATATCTCCCTTAAACTATGTCCTAGTTGTTTGTCTTATTTTAATCTATAAAAAATTTAGATATAATTGTTTTGCTCACTATTGGTTATGCTCTATTCCTTGGGACTGCATACTTTCTTTCATGTTATGCCTTTATCTTAAAAACTATGTTTCACTTATTCTAATTGCATTTAAATGCAATAATAAATATATAATTATAATTTATGAATTGAAATGCATCATATTCATTGTCATTTTTGGATTCCTACAACCACCTAAATGCCACAGACACAAACACACACACACACACACACACACAATTTTTTTAACATAAGATAATAATCATTTACCAACACACCATTTTGGAAGGTTGAGGAATGTCAGTTTAGTTTTTTATTTTAATTTATAGTTTGGAATCCATAAAATGATAGCAATATGGGTACCAGTCCATTTGAAGTACCATTTATCTTTGAATAAATTGTATGACATTGCATAAATTAGAATATATAACAAAATTGAATATCATTTTAGTCTAATATAGTAATTGAGGTTATATATTTAACAAAATAACTCTCACTTATCTTTTTATTTGTCTCAATAAAATAATAAGCTCATCAAAATTTATACTAAATAAAACTAAATAAATTATATATATATAATTTATTTAGTTTTATTTAGTATAAATTTTGATGAGCTTATTATTTTATTGAGACAAAGAAAAAGATAAGTGAGAGTTATTTTGTTAAATATATGACCTCAATTACTATATATATATATATATATATATATAATCACATCATACATCATACATCAAATATGATGAACTTTCATAGTATGTCATTAAAATAATATGTCTCGACAACATATAATTTGAGTACCAGAATTGATTCTTTTTTATAGATTAGCGAACATGTGTATAACATAAATTATTTTGTATCCTCTGAATATCCAATTTTTATGTTTCAAGAATAATAACCCACATTAAAGCCATGGTAGGATTTAAAATCTTTTTATGTTTTCTTTTTCTTACCTTATAGTGTTTAAATGGATAACTAATTAGGTCAAGATTACATCCTATGGGGTACAAGGGTATGTTTTTATATATATTATAATTGTGAACCTTGATATTTATAGTCATTTTCATTATATATCATGTATTTGGAGTATATAAATCATATATTATACATTTGGAGCATATAAATTGATTATTTGAGATATTAATAATTATTAAGTCATTAATTAACTATAATATCTATTTATTATGTTATTAATACATATATGATTAAGGAATGTAGACTTAGTTATATGTATAAGTGCATGGTGTATTCTCTTTAAGAGAATACTATAATGGTTTACAACTAGAAAAAACATATGATATTACATTTTAAGTTATATGATATGTTTAGAGATAAGAATAAATTAATTTGGATCACATAAGCTTTATTTTAGATATTTTTATAAGCTGAATGGGCAATGTAGTCCTTGAAAATGAGATTGAATGTGTTTTTTTTTTATAATAAGATGTTATAATCTATTTCTTAACAAGATATTGGTTTATATTAATAGAGTTGATATAAAGATTTTATACACTCGTATGAGCTAATGTGATAGTATTTATTGATTAAATGCAACAAAAATCTATATATTATTGCTTAAAGTGAATTAAACTCTAGATAACTCATAGACTAGAGTACGATGGTGTGATGACATATATCAAACATTGAGAGAAGCTTAGAGTATGTTTTCAACATAATAATAATTTTAAAATTATTTAATTATGATTGTAATACTTATCTTGTGGTGATATGTAAGTCTATTATTATCTTGTTTATGACACTCATGGAAAAATATGTCATATTTATTAAGAACTTAAGATTATTTTCATTGTTAAATGGGTGATACAAACCACCTATACTATATGGTAGGTGGTTTAATATAATTTTTAAGCTAGGATCTATCATATGACAAGTTTCCATCAAGGGGTTGTGTTACAAGTGATTTATTTCATGTAATCCTTGTTCAGAATGCTTTACATATCATATTGACTATGATGAGATATGATGATGAAACATTAATGTGGTAATTAAAAAGTGATATTATGAGTTTTATGGTTGAAAGGATTGTTGAGACTTATAATTTTAGTTAGGTCGAAGAAACATGTATTTATTTATCATACTCATATGTGCTCTTGGGTGATAGTAAATTTTGGTAAGTGCTCACACCATAGGAAGTCAAGGTGATAAAGGATTTTTATGAGTGTGTGGTTTATTATTATTTATTGACAACTAGAGAGTATATAATTTTGTTGGATTTACATTAGTTCTTCACTTGTCAAATTATATTTCCAACCTCTATTGGTGATGCTATCTTATGGAGGATACTCTTTACAAGTTCTAGTGGAGAACTACATTTGGCTTTGAATATGAGGAATGGATATGTAGGCTATCAAGTTGTGGGGGAATTAGGTCTTAGGTCTTAGGATAGGTTAGGGTTGTGATCTTTCCAACACTCTAGATAGGTTAAAACTCTTTTTATAAAGATCATCAGTATGAGAAGGATTTTTTTGTGTAAACTAAATGTGAAAGATTATTAACCTTATAACTGAGATTTTTATTAAATGATAGTTGTTAACATATGTGTGGAGTGTGTTATACAAACATTTATCTAATTTAATGTTTACTCTAGTCCTTTGGTCAAGGGGCTACCTGAACTGTATAAGTAACTCTAGGCAAGTGGAGTTCTTTTAGGTTAACTTGGGTAAATAGGGTTGGTATGATTTCATAGCGATCATGTTGTTGCTTACACATTAGTATTCATGTCATCTATACATGTAATATTTATCTTGATACATTACGTGTATCGTGACATAAATATGGCTAGATAATGGGCAATGTAAATTACACATAATATGATTTGGACATTCTCAAAAAATAAATTGGCTTGTTTTTGTGTGAGTTTTCAATCATGCAAAATTTTGGGCATGAAATTTTGATATTAGAGATTGAGTTTAACATTGGGAGCTCTAGGATGATTTCCCTTAGTTCACTACTTCTCTAATCTCTTTTAATCTTGTGTTAGTGTGTTGATATGTTTGTGATTTTTATGAATAATTAAATTAATAATAAAACATGTATAATAACTCTTGAGAAATATTAGAACTCTAACACAATAAAGAACTACATACAGGAAGCAAATTTTATCTTCATAATTTTACAACAATTATGATTAATGGTGGATTAACTATGTGATTTACATAAGTAATTATCTTGTACATGTGACACTTTGGGCACACTAAGATAATATGCATAGGGTTGCCACTTGATATTCCTATTCATTTTGATATCAATAATGATACATGATTAATTAGTGGTTTGATGTTACAAAGGAGTACTTACATTATTCATGAGTTACCTTGGTGCATTATGTTATACACCATTAATTTTAGATATAATTGAGATTCTTTTAGTGATTTCTAATTAACAAAGGAGAAATGTATACTATGATTATGGACCAATAAGATAACTAATTATGTCATGTATATGCCAGTGATCCAATTTAATTGTGCTATTATGTACTTGTACCCTTCTTACTCACTGTTGTGAACCATTTTGGATTAATGTTACAAAAATTTATTCATATACCTAATTTTGACTTTAGTGAAATCACATGTATGTATGTTTAGATGTGATAATTATTATTTTAAGCTTCCATTTCTATTTTAATTATACAAAAACTTCTAAATCAAACTCACCTTGCCTAAAACAAAACTATTTTTGCATGATCGTGATGTATATGTTAAAGTGAGAATTTTTAATTGTGTTATGTGGTTAAATTATTTTTGTAAATATGTACATAATTTTGGTGTACCTTATATATATGATACCCATGTGTAAATACTGTATATATTAATACTCATTCATGTAAATGTATAATAACTATGATAAATTATTGGATAGTGTGATTCCCAACTTGTTAGTATGATGTTGTGTTGTGTAACCCTGCATCATTACTCTATTAATTGAAAGTATGGAGTTTGAGGGAGGTGTATATATATGTTCACATTGGTCTAAACTGGGTTATGTGAAAGGAAGTGGAGCTTCTCATAGGTTAAAACCCCACTTTTACCCTTTGCACAAGGTATCACCCTGAATCTTTCAAGCAAGTACACCATGGGCTCTTTGTGCCTAATGGTCACTTTATGAATTATTTTTATCTTTAAATTTGATAGGTATTAGAGGATTTTATGATTATTATTTTACATCTTTCTCCCATTGTATGTCCTTCCTAAGGTACATAGTGTAAGTAATGTGGATTTTTATTAATTTTTTTTATGTCTCACTAGACATGATTTTTTTAATAATATTTAGCTAAAGTAATTACTTTCTTATTTTAATTCTACCATGAAATGATGATTAAGATTGATTAGTATTGGTTAGTATGGTTGAATATGATGATGCCATGAATGACACTTAAATTAGCATAATGTATGATCATTTTTTTTCAATATGTTTATACATTATATTTGCATTTGTACTCACATGCTTCATATAGGAGGTTATTAAGTTATTAATTGATCTATGGTGGAACTATGTGTATAAATTTTATATTAATGGGATCAAAATGAGGATATTAGCATCAAATTATTGTTTGAAATATTTTAAATACTTTTTAAAATAATATCTGTAATAGTCATTACTATTAAGAATTTTTTCAATATACTAAGAAAGTCATACTCTAGACTTTAAGAATAACTTTTGTGTCAATAAGAATCATATGTTTATCCTTATAAGGACTTTAAAATGGGAGTGGAATTAATAAAGAGAACAAAAATAGATACTAAAAATAACCTTATGACTTTAATAAATATAGGAAAAATTATGTTTGAAAATTTTGCCTAGATTTTTGTTATTGTGTCAGGTTGCTAGTTTGTCCAAAGTTGCTCTAGGGAGACATGTTTACCTTACTACTCTTAATTGTAATTTATGCATTGATAATGGTTCTCATATAAGAGGGGGAGAATGTAACACCCCTCATGTGGAGATATTTACCCCTTGTAAATATTAGCTTATCCATTATGGTTGATGCATTTTATGTCTCCCTTGTGTTCATGTTTTATGTGTAATACCCATTGGCCTATCATTAGCAGTGTCTTCAGGTCTACCTTATTTCGGTTATAAATCTAAATCATAGTGCATTTGATATAAATTAGATCTTTAACCCAAGATAATAGTGTATCTCTATTGATGCTACTTGTCCTTAATTCAATAGAATTGAAGAAGGTATGTTTGAAACTTTCGATTAATGTATTATAAGCCTTTTATTCCTCTGAACATTAGCGATCCATAAGGAAGGATAATTCATGTGATTATTTGATATAAATACTTCAATTTCCTTGTGGAATTTATAGATTTGATCCTAAAAACCTTTTTATGCTTATTGAATCTCTCGAGGAATCTTGTGATAAATGTACTAGATTCACTGTACACAAATAGTTTTATTACATGATTTTATTCTTAATGCAAAATAATAATAATGGATTTGTTTCCATTGTTCAAGTATTAAACATTTTCCATTGTAAATATGTCATTGTGTACATTTTATCATATAGTTATGGATTGCAAGTGTAAGGATGTGTAAATGCATATTTTTTCCATCATATATGCATTTACACATCCTTAAACTTGTAATACATAACTATAAGATAACATGTACATGATGACATGTTTACAATGGAAAATGTTTAATACCTTAAACAATGGAAACAAATCCATTATTAATATTTTGCATTAAGAATAAAATCATGGAATAAAACTATTTGTGTACAATGAATCTAGTACATTTATCACAAGATTACTCAAGAGATTCAATAAGCATAAAAAGGTTTTTAGGATCAAGTATATAGATTAAATAAGTATATATATGTGTGTTTATGTATATTTATATGTTCTTTCATTTTATAGGTTTGTGTATATATATTGTTACTCTTTCTTTTTTGTTTGACTCAAATCTAGTATGTCAGTTAAGATCTTTTACTAGAAGCAATGCATCTCCAAAATGGGATATTGAGTCAACCTTAATAGAAATAGATGACACATAAATTTTTTTTATAAAATATTGATGGTCAACCCCATGAACTAAATTTGGTGGTCAAATCTACCTATCATGATTTTTTTCGATGACAATTATCTATTCATATTTTCCTTTCAAATGCTAATATAATTTATAGGAGGGAAAAAAATTAAATAATATATATTTATGTATTATCATCTTATATAGTTTTTATGGTTGGATAAAATTTAACATTACATCTACTATGGTTAAAATTGGTTGTATTTCCATTCGGCCATCAAAATTAGGCCTTGTTCGATGCTAATTTTTTTGTAAAATTTGAATGAAGGATATGTTAGACAACATTGCCATTATAAAATTATTGTAGTTATTTAAAAAAAAGGAGAAAAATAAAAAAAATATTCATTTATTAAAACATAGGTTTGGAAAGTTAAAAATATAAACTTATATAACCCACATAACTATCTAGAAGATGGTTGATTGTTTAATTTTGGAAAAAATTAGCACATGGGCTATGCCACATGGGATACAAGAGAGTTTGAAACAAATTTAAACTCTAATGAAAATTTATTAATTTTAATTATAACTAATTACATTCCTCAAAATTTACCCCACCAATGAATAATGTTTTTTTAGTTAGAAATTAATTACTGGTAGATGGAATTTTTGATTTATGCAAGATACTAGGTAACATAACATATAATAAAACATGTAGTAGTTAATGTACATACATGAAATACAAAACCCTAAATTTGAGATTTGAAAGGATAAATAACAAGTAAAAAGTACACCTATATGCATGTGTTGTTATGTCACATGTGGATAATTCTTATGATATGTAAAGTGGAGAAAAGCTGATTTTGGTTTTGCTAATTTCATCACTAGGGAAATGAGTAATCTCTTGACCGATAGTGAGAGAGTAATATGTCATCAAGTGTCACTATACCCATGAGCATATTAAATTGAGTAAATAATTTATATTTGATCTTGTTTCTTGACATAAGAGGTTAGATAAAATGTTCTGTCTTTCTAAAGCACTTGGAGGAAGTAGTTTCTTATGTTAAATTTTTTATGAATTAAGATTGATCAAGTTTAAATTTTTAAATAACCAATCAAGCTCATGAGTTGAAAATATGGATATTTAAACTCTCATGAATGATAAGTACCCCATGTACTAATCCAAAAATATGAAATCATGATAGGTTCTCTAGAAGTGATGCCAAGGTTGTTGAGTGTCACTAGGCTTGAATGTACATCACCTGTAATAGAAGATGGAACCACACAATGGGTTCACTATAAGTAATTCCATGGTTTTTTAGTGTCACTAGATTTGAAATTACATTACCCATAATAAATTAAAACAAACTATTGTAGACAAATCTAGATCCTAATTTTTTTTGCATGACCCAAATATAATGAAGAAAACTCATGCCCCCATCATAACCACATTGATCATAATTGAAATAGTTGTATTTGAAGCTATGCATTTTATCTTTGAACATGTGCATGACCAACTATCATTCCTTTTAAATTTTAAAATTATAACTTTGAGTTTTGAAAATCTGTATGGACAAGCATCATGCCCTTGAACTTTGAACTTGGAAAGTGTGCATGAACAAACATCATGCCTTTTAAATTGTGTCAAAATGATATAAAGTGCCATACATACATTTGATCAATTAAAACTAGTTGTGAAAATTATAATTATTTTTTATTTATTTTTCATATGCCCATGTATATAAAATCAAGTGTGTATGATTTTTTACTTTGAGTCTTTGAAAACTGAGTGCATATGCATGTCATATGCCCCAAAAATATTTATCAATATGCACATATATGTCATGTGTTTGATTTTTGACTTACTTTGAAACTATAATCTATCATAGAATTTTATATTTAAATATTTAAACTTATAGATACTTAGATTTGGTCATGAATACTTGATAATTTTAGTTTTATCCCACATTTACCTCACTTTACTTGAACACTTTATTTAGTCCTATTTCACCACCTCACTCTATCCTAAGCACTCGTATTGGCCCAACCATTATAATCTATTGTTATACACATACATAGATATTATTAATTAATAAAATCCCATTTAATCATCTAAAAAATATCCCAAATTCTTAAAATTAAACATTACCCTTCCCATGTTAGAATTGACCCACATAAGTTGGGATCACCAATTAATCTAAACCTTTACAAGACAATCTTGACCTTCACCTAGTAATGAATCTTTTTAAATTTTGAAACTTTAATTATAGGTTGTTCCATATTTTAGGTTAGATAGCATGAAATTTTACCCATTTGGATTTATATAAATTCACATCTAAGACAATTCTTCTATGCTTGAGCTATTTGACAATTCAGGCATACTTATACTATTGCACCTTGAGTAAAGATTCCCTATTATTTATAAATTTGATTCTCTTCACTTGAAAAATACCTTATAAAAATAATTATCCTATTATATTCAATTCAATAAAATCATTAATAAGTTATCAAGCCATATCTAGATGCATACATGTAGCAAAGGAAAACTATTTCACTAAGCACTCTAGGTGGGATAACTATGTGAGGCTTGATTCCATATTCAGATTATTATTGACATGTAGGCAATGTTAAATCATTATGGGGGTGATTTGGGTTATCTCAAACCATTACACTCCCCTTATATTTTTTTAGGTTCTTAGCTATCATAAGCCATAGTGGGATTTCAAACTTGAAGAGGTCATTTGCAGGTCATCCATACATAGCTGAAGGTCTAAATTAAACATAATTTGTTGTGACCAACAAACCCATTATTTTCAAAATGGGGATCATTTTTTGACCTTAAATTATTTTTTAAATCTTTTTTTTAAGGCTTTAATTGTTCTCTTTTCATATGGGTCTTAATTTGCTCTCTTATAAAATTTTAGAATATGGGGTGAGTTCTAATGACTAATGAATGAATTTTGAATTAAGTGTGGAGGAAAATTTAGGATTCATTGAAGTATCCTAATGACATTAACAAAAAATTCAATCTTATTTTGGATGTGGTTCACCATTTCTTAGGACTAAAACTCATGCATCTAAGTTTGGTAGAAATATTACAAAACAAATTAATCCTTATCTTTTCACACTTTTATCAAACATTTTAACTTGGTTTTACTTAGTCTATTTTATAAAATTATTACTTTAGATTATATGACTATTTATTTAACTGTTAATTACATGCATTTTTTTTACGTAAGTCACATGCCACTTTATCATGAATTGGACTAATCATGATTAAAAAACTCTTCCCAATCATGAGACTGTGAGCTAGTCAGATTATGCCACATGGAATATTTTCCTATTCTCATACCTTGTTGCTCATTTCAAAGTTTTCACAAGACTCAAATTAGTGTGAGATTATGAGCTACTTAGATTGTTCCACATGGAATTTTTTCTTGTTCTCATACTTTGTGGCTCATTCAAAGTTTACACAAGACTCAAAGCAGTGTGAGATTGTGAGCCAGTTGAATTATGCCCTATGGCATTTTTTTGCATTCCCATGCCTCACATGACATTTAAATCTAAAATAAAGTTTGATATAACTTGAAACTATGATCCAATCACTACATACCATGTGAATAATTTTACTTCTTCAATCCTTGTAGTTACCCTAAAATTACACTCAAGCCAAGGATAACAAGACTCAAACCAATCAAGTGGAGACATGTAGCATGTTCAAATAAATTATCAAATGATGACTAAGATAAAAATTGTCCTACATGGTGAGAAAATAGGGGACACGTGGATTGTTAATGACATCCCATAAAGTAGGAAAAATTAAAATCAAATAAATTTTTAATAGGATAAATATTCAAATTAATGTATGTCACCCTGACATTAAAACCACATGAATAGCTAGTATATTACATTCATTAAAATATTTAAGATAGCCTAGATAATTTGAATTTTCAATAAAATTTACCTAAATCACCATTACTCTATAGACCCTTTGCAATCAATTTCCTACCTATGATCTAGAGTCAAAGGGAAATATATTATAAAGAGGAAATTTTTAGAGTTTATTACTCCCAAGCTATGGTGGGTTATTTTTTCATATATAGAAAAAAATGGGTATTATCAAACACCCCTTTACTTCAAGGAAACCTTACATATTATTTCAATAATTATAGTGTGATCCATAATGATATTACCAAGGTTGAACCTTATAAACCATAAGATAGGACTGAAGAAGAGGACACAACCTACATGGATGACTTTCTCACCATGAAACAAGTTGGGTGTCACTAAATTTTAGCTAAAACTAAGGTATTTCCATGAATAGACTTATTTTGTGGTATTTTTTTAAGGGTAAAAATTTAGATGATTTCATATTATCACTCAATAATTATAATAATCTTGAATTTTGGCAAGGATGGCCTTTGAATGGTATTACCAAAATTTTCCACTAGTGACCCATTACAACTAATAAGTTATCTCCACTTGGCTTACAAAAAATGACCTTCATAAGGGTATAAAATATTAGATCAAAGACCCTAATCACTGGGTCAATAGAGAAGAGGTAGACATAATTCATAACCATCACTTTAAACTAGGCGTTTAAATCAGGATGTCACTAATGAATCACAATTTTGGTACCCAAGACATTGCCAATGTTGATAAGATTTGGATCCCCCTTATGTCAATGATTATTAATGACAAACATGTTTCATTACTAGGAGAGGTCATTACATTCAAACTTAACTAGAATCTCTCTAGGGTGCTTAAAGGTGATAACTTTTACATGATGTATTACTTGGTCGATGCTACCATGATAATAATATATTTCAATAGAATTCCACAATGGACTCCAAACTTAGGGACCTTGGTAAAAAATCAATTTTAGGACTTGTATTTAAACTAGATTAGGTACCTATTAACTTTTTAAGACACCCCAAGCTTGTACAAAGCTCACAAGGATATTACATAAGGTTTCACACTTATGAAGTGTCGAGTTATTTAAATCAAGTCATGCATAGATGCCTCCAATCCATGTTTGTGCCTAAAGCAGTTAGTGTAGATATGTGTATTGAATAAGTGGAAACTTGTATTAACAAGGAGTTCCTAATGTGTACCCAATGAAGAGATCCTCTATCGCATGAGTGCACATAACACATAAGTTCAAGGATGTAGAGCCTCAAGTCTTCTGATAGCAAAGACAGAGGTGCACAAGGACTAGTTCCAAATCATAATAAATACACCTAAGATCTTCCATCTTCATGTGAATTCCTATTCAAAATTCCCCCTACACTTCCATGATGAATTCCTACACCAAATCATAGAATCTCACTTTTGTGATCTCATAAATCATAAACTATGATCTATGCTAGGCGCATGATACTTTACAGAATAATATGGACCTTAGGTATAAATTAAATATTTGAGAGGCTATTTCAAGGGGAATTGGAAAAAAGGGTTAAAATTAAAGCACCCCCATATAAGGCTTCTACATCTATGCACTCTACCTCCTTGTATCTCCCTACATAGTTTAACTATACGACCCTCAATGTGTAGATATCCATAAAGGCAAAAGGTAATATTTCCCAAAGAGACATGTATCAATGATGTGGAAGTTCAAGAGAGACCCATCTAGTGATTGATGAGTGGTAAAAAAGTGTAAAGAGGTAGTTGGAAAATTAGTTGTGTAAAGTCCAAGGCCTTATCAAAGTAAGCTAATATAGAAGTGGCTATTAGACATCAAAATATGATTACATGCTACCCATCTAACTATTTCAAATATATTTTGCTCTAAGATATACACATGGTCTAGAAATAATCCTAACACCAACTCCCAAATCCAAATCACCAAGTAGAATTTAAAAACCATGAGCACAGTGTTGTAATAAAATTAAATGAAATTGTATACCACCCTAAAGGGGCACATTAATTATAAAAGGCTTGATCCCTTATAAAATCCTTGTTCTTCATTATAAGAGGGGTCAACCTTTTTAGGTAACCTAATTCTACCAAAACTTTCCCTCCAAGAGCACTTCTATTGGATAAACCTTGTATGTTAATGAGAATTAACTTCACATCACTTTGTTCTTATTACACTCTATGTGTTATTTGGGTTTCTTGATCTTTGCTTATGGGTAATGTTTAACCCTCTCATTGCTATCCATTCCTATCACCTCTGTGTGGAAATTAGAAATCACTTGTAGGTCATGTTCTGTGTGCATATGGGTCTACATAAGCTTGGTTTATGGATAACCTTTATCCCTTTTATCCCTCTCAATCCTGCACTATGTTCCAACACCTCCATATGAAATACTTATGCATTTAGAGTGTCCCTAGTGGAGTCTATCTAATAACATCTTGTTCTCAAATACTTGTAGTGTATCCATGGTAGTAGGAGCACTCACTCTATTCTTACTATAGCACCCTTTAATTTTTTTAGCAAATTCCTACCTTCTCCCTCCCTTTTCCCTAAAAAATCTTAGGTTTAGATTAGTGGTATATTTACCTCTCTACTCTTTAGGTCTACACATTGGTCCTAAAATAGGTGCACTTAGAATTAAAGGAATATATCCTACTTCAGAGGCTTCTCTCAAGGAGTTCAATGGTCCCAACCTTGGGGACATTCCCATTATTTTGATAAGACAACTAATGCTCCACATGCACAAGAAAATGATAAAACTTCCACTCCCAATACCAAATAATTTTTCACCTTGTACAAGGCATTTGCACTTTTTTCCCTACCATAAAATTTCCTACATTGTAAGCCATCCATGGGTGCATGTTTTTAATGATAATAGTTTCTAGCATGCCCTATGGGATAAGTTAAAAAAAATATAAGGAATCAATGCTACCCTTTTCTAACAAGTGTTACAAACACTCAATAAGAGCACCTATTAACTCCAAGAATTTCTAGTTCATAAAGATCAACCCACTATTTATATGCCAAGACAAATGAGATCATCTACCAAGGGTATTAATTTCCATTTCATTAAACTTTTATCACCCTATATAAGGACAAAAGTAATAACATCTCTATCTCCTATTAGGAAAAGGAGTAGTTCAAGGCAGTCATCCCCTAGAGCTTAGTATACAACCCCATTTAGAAGGTTCCCTACACATAGAGGGAGGTTATTTCCTATCCCATTTATGGTTGAATAGAGGAATAAATTATTTGTGCCTTTAAATGGAGGCAATACATTAATTCTTTCCTAATATGATGACATTCCAGTTGTATCCCTCAAATGTTTATCCTACTTTATTGGTGAGAATGCAATTTCCCCTATGAAGCATATTCATGATATCATGAATATTTACTCATTATACCATGTCACCAAAGTTAATGTCACAGTTATGTTATTTACCTCTTGCTTCAAAGGTAAATCACTTTAGTGGTACCAAGGCTTAAGACTGAATTCCATTCACAATTAGGATGAACTCAGGGAAGATCCATGAAAGCAATTTAAGGACTAGAGTGACCACTTATCCCTGATAGAGCAACTCACAAATATAAAGCAAGCCCCACATGAAATTATGGTTGATTTCAACTTCAAGTTTAAGAGAGTTTGGGATAGGTTCTCACCTTTGTGTAATCCATCTCTCAACATTGCATTTTTATATTTTTTAAAGGATCCTAATAGTGATATAGCTGTGATGATTCAATCCATGAGAGGCACCATATTACTTGATGCCTATTAATTTGTTGTGCATGAAGAAAATTATTTGATCTAAGTGGGGAAAATTGTGCCTAGACCCCCCATGCCCATATTCCTAGATCCTCCTCCTTGCCAACCAATTGTGTAGCCTATATTATCACCTATCCCTCCCATAGTGAGCCCACTATATTCATTTTATATTTACCTTAATGTATTTCATGAGGTTAAAATGCTACTATAAAGATTTAAAAATGAGTTTGTCTCCCACAAAAGGAAACAAACACAGTACCATAGGCCTCATCAACCCTTCACTCAATAATACTAGTCAAGTAGATCTCCTTACCAAGGTGGAACATAAACACAAAATTAGCTCACATAGAATAGAGTTCCTTATGAAAAAAAAAGTTTATGTTGTTGGTGGTGCCTATAAATCCCTTATACCTATAGAAATAAATCTTGCATAAGATCTAGAATAGTGTTTCTTATGTGGCCAACTGCATAATCAATCTACATGCATGGAGTCATGAACTAAGAATTCATGGTGAAAATTTTATAATAGACTCAATAATAGATTAATACCACATCTCTGCATGAAGGAGAGATTTAAGTACTAGCACAACAACAAGATGGGTCTACTCTCATCAATTGGTAAGAGGATGCCTTTAACTGTGTGAATCAAAATTGTTTATTAAGTGGAGGAAGCACTCCAACTAATTTCAATATAAGATTAAAAAAAGATAAATACAAGAGGCCATAAAAACTTTGGTTCCCTACCTTTAATGCCTTAGATCACTCACATAGGTACACAAACCAAAGTACTTACATAACCTTTAGTGCACACATAATAGGATGCACAAAGAGAAGAACCAACTCAAACTAATGCACAAATATGGGAAGCAATTACTATTAAAAAACCATAATAAAAAATATCTTAGATTCCCTTCAACATATTCAAATAGATGAAGAAAATGAGCCTCAATGTAACCATGTTGGGAACTCTTGCAATTCCAACTCAAAAGAATTTACTACAAGAAACTCTAAAAAGATTTTAAATATGTAAGACATCCCAACTTATGCCTTCATTCTTTTTAATCCTATGTCAACCCAAAGTGGAAGAAACACAAGTGTGTAGTAGTACCAAACTACCCCCATTATACATATATTTAATCATTGGCTAATATATAGTACATAATTACATGATCAACTTAGGTGCAAGTAGCTCAGTGATGCCAAAGAAGATCATAGATGTGCTTATAATTGCGCATTCCCCTATTTTAAAAGTAATGGTCATTTAAATGGCATAAAAATCAAAACTAAGGGCATTATCAAATATTTAAATCTTACATTACATGCATGACCAAGCCTCTCAATTACATAGGATATCACAGTCATCAACTTACCTCCATACTTTACAATCTACCTCTCCTAAGACTTCATAATAAATATGGGTGGATATTTATCTTTAGACTGGTCATATATGTTACTCAAAACTAGATAGGGACTAAAATGACCATCAGTAATGAACCTATCTTCAAAATCCATGTTGAACCATACTCTTCTAGCTCAGTTAAATTAAACTAGCCAATGTCTAATCAAGAGGAGAATCTAATTCTCCATGAAGCCACAACATTGGTAGAGATCCTAAATGATTTGTTGGATGAATAGGCATGTGAATATTTTGACTATGATTTATATGGTAATGTGGAGGAGATAGGGATAGGTATATAATACATCTTAGAGGAGGATTCCATACTATTTGAGCTCGTAAAGGCATAAGAGAACCCTGAGGGTACATGGCATTATACTTTGATGGTTCCCAAAGTAAAAATGGTACTAGAACTAGTGTGATATTAGACTCTCCCCAAAAGGATAAATATTTCCATGCCTTTAGGTTATAATTTGTTTTCATGAACAATGCTGTAGAGAATGAGGTGTTGATTGAAGGCCTCTAGCTTGTGCAAAATAAAGTAATTAAGATACTATAGGCATTGGGTGATAGTGAACTAGTTGTTAGCTAGTTTAGAGTACATATCATGACCAAAAATGGCTTGATGAAGGATTTCAAGCATAGAGTATGAGATATGATTGAGGGCTTCGATGCATTCAATATTATTTCCATACCAAGATCCCAGAATATTGATGTGGATAGACTATTAACTATAGGTGCACAATATGACATCTCATGTGACACAATGAAGGAGTCCAAATAAATTGGTAAGATTATGATCAAATTGATAGTCCTTAAAAACATAAATAATTAGTAGGTGTTTGAGAGCAATGCGTAAATTATCAGCTTCCTAAAAGATGAGGTAGAGTATTGTGCTAAGAACTAAGTGAAATTGAAATCCTAATATGAGGATCAAGTCATACCACTAAAGGGAAACATGTTATTGAAAGTGTTAATAACCCTATAAATCATATTCAATTTTGATGACCAACTCAAAGGCAAAAACTAAAGCATGACTGAAAAAGAGGAGGCCTCTGTGCAAGTGACCATTTTATAAGGAAAGGTCCTAAAAGCTGGCAAGGTATGATCCCCACTAGAGATTAAGAGATTTATTGAAATTAGTAGAAAAGATGATGATATATTTGTATGGAGTGTTAGGACTTGTTCCAAATTCTTAACATTAGGTTAGATTTTTGGTAGGTTAATTAATATTATTGTAAATGGGGCATGCATATTTTAATAAAGACAGCCCCATAAAATAATCTTAGTTTTTTAGGTAGTTTTCATGTTTTATATTTATTAATTAGAACTACCTTATGGGTTATTTTCTCGTAAATAGTTGGTTATAGGATTAGTTGTTTTTACCAGTCATTGGTAAAAACTATATAAATCAATGTTTGCAATGTAAAAGGGTTAACAGAGTAAAGGCACCCTTATGTACTTGATTTTTTGAATATTAATAAAATACTTGTGCACTCGTACTAAGCGGGGATAAGGTTCAACCTATTTGGTCCAAGAAGTTATCAGTGGTGTCAGAACATGGTTATTTTGGGAGCTTGGTGAATTTGAAAGGAGCAAGGTGAAAAGTCAAATTCACGTGATTTCATTGGCATGAAATAAGGTATGCCATATAGTAAAAATTTTATTGGTTTAAATGTTTGAAAAATTATTAAATTATTTTAATTTTTCAAATATTTTTTTACATTTAAACCTGTGTTTTTCATATACCACCATCTGGTCTTTTTGATTATTCATAATCCATTAAAATTATGTTTAAACCTCCTCATCTGACATAAAAATGATTTTTTTATCATTTAAATGTTATTAAATTCATTATTTTTTGCAAAAATTAGACTTTTACGGCCTGTTTTCTGTTAAAAACCTTTGTAATTTCCATTCATGGATGCCTTTGTTATTTCAATTCATTCTCAGGCCTCTTAAAAGATAAAACACCTTCCAATCTTGATCAAATGGTATTAAACCCTTGTTTTTTGCATTCAAAATAAAAATTTGGGATTTTTTTGGAGTTGTACGACCTATGGTGCGGCCTTCCAATGCCCTGGCTGAGATTTGAAGCTATTCTCTACAAAAAATACCTTAAAAATCTGCCAAAACTTAGTGAAAAACATTTTTATCCAACATGTATGGATTTGTATGGCCTATAAGAGAGAGAAATGGTGCAAAAATAATTACCAAAAGTAGCCATGGCATCCCAGGCAAGCATGGCATAGGTATAAAACTAGAAATATTTTTTTATACTTCTAAAGTTTGGTTATCATTAAATTTGTTGTGGCTAGGTCCCATAGGAGATAGCTTGGAAGAGAAGGCTGAAAAAGGGAAGAAATTTGAATTTATTTACACACATGTAATTTTTTTTTATTTTCCCTCATACACAAAATCTGGAATAAGTGGAAATTTCTGAGTGTAATGTTTTGAAAATGCTCTTAGAGCAATTAGTTAAGCTTATTTTGTAAGAAGTTTGCAAAGGAGGAGGTCAAGGGTTCAAATCCCTTCTTTTTGGAGAAAGTTCTTTTGCTTTAGAATATAATTTTTGTAAAAGGAATATTCCCTTTTAAATCAGCATTTTGTATGCCTTGAAAGTTGTAAAATGCATACTTATTGTATTGTGTTATTTTAAATTTTTGAAAAATGGGGAATTCAATCATATTTATTTTATATTATTGTGGTGAAATAAGGGTGTAATTGGTGGAATAAGGTTGTAATTTGGTGAAATAAGGGTGTAATCATTGATTTTTGGTGAGGTTAAGTGCAAAACTCATCAAAAATACTTGTTTTTTCTTTTGTGCTCTATGTGGAGGTTAAGTGCAAAACCCCATAGAAGCAATGTCTTGTGTAGTGAGTGTGATATTTGTTTCATCTCTTTTGAATTTTGTCACACTTTTTATCTACTACACTTGATTTCATTTCAAGATGCTGAAAATTCAAAATTTGCTTTCAGATGGTGATAGATTAACAATTTCCAATTATTCAGATTGAAAATGATTGATGGAGGCTTCACTAGTTTTTAATGAGTTATGGGATATTGTTAAGAATGAAAATCCCACATTGCCAATAGAGCAGGCTAAATTATATATATTTAATTTGCATGATTCTAAGGCCTTAGCTCTCATTAAATATTGTTGTACTTATGATACTTATGTTCATATTAAAAATTCTCCTCATAGTTACATTGCATGGAAAACATTGTCAAATTTGTATGATAAGAAACCTAAACATAAAAAGATAGATATTCATATGCAGTTGTTTAATTTGTCATTAGATGAAGATGGGGATATGGGAGAATATATGTCTAAGTTGAAAAATATCACTATTTAGTACACTAAGGCTAGGTTTGGAAAACTAGATGATGACCTCATAGTTACTGCTGCTTTGAAAGGACTACCAGGGTCCTATAGGAATTTTGTTGAAATGTTGCATGTCTCTGACAAGATCACATGCATCACCTTTTATAAGTTAGCTAACTTTCTCATCCAACATGACCTCTCTCTACCCAATAAATCCAAGAAAACCAAAGAAGCCCAGGTTTTAGAGTTAAAGCCTAGTTCATCTTCATCTGGGCATCAAAATAATAGAGGAAACAATTATAGAGGGGGTCGAGGTTACAGAGGAGGCAGATATCAAAATTGAGGTAGGGGTCATTAAAATAATCAACAATATAATCAATCAAATTCACATGAAACAAGTGATCGAGGACATGGTTACAACTCATATAGGGGCAGAGGTCGAGGTAGATCAGACATTCAGTGCCATAGATGTGGAAAATTTGGTCACATTGCCTCACAATGTAGGATTCCTTTTGATAAAATTTAGAGGCCACAAAAAGTGACTAAGTCTAACTTTGCTCAGTATGCCAATCATGACTATGATGAGTCCAGTAATGTTTCCCATGAATTTGCATTCACTACTTTGGGGCACATTGATTATATTGAATAGGAGGCTAGAGATGAGCTCACAGATGTATGGGTTTTAGACACAGGAGCAACCAAACACATGACATTTAGGAGAGATTTATTTTGGTCTTTTAAGGAAGCTTCTCTCTCTCCAGTTGCCATAGTAGATAAGTCTATGCATACACCACTAGGACTTGGATCTATTTGGATTCTTCTTCCTAATGGGTCTATAAAATACTTGGAGGATGTTTGGTATGTTCCCACATTGAATAAACACTTACTTTATTTGGTAACCTTTCGAAAGAAAGGTTATCAAACTGCGCTTGAAAATGGGCTCATTTATATCAATTCAGTGAAGGATGATTATAAAATAATGTATACAGGATATGAAGATGGAAACTTGGTTAGATTGCATTGTAAGGTGTTTCCTCCCAATATAGAACTTGCGACAGTTGTTGACACAGGTACATATACTATGTCTACACAGTGGTTATGGAATCTTCACTATGGACATTTGAATATCCACTCTTTAGTGGATTTTCAAAGATATGGTATGGTGAATGGGTTACCCACTTTTCACAAAGATAGAATTCTTTGTGAGTCATGTGTTTTGGGCAAACAAAATTGGGAAAAATTTCCTAAACAATCATCTTGGAGAGCTAACAGATGTTTACAGCTAGTTCATAGTGATGTATGTGACATGAAAAAGTCATCCATTAGTGGGTGTAGATACTTTGTCTTGTTTATTGATGACTTTTATAGGATGACTTGGGTATTCTTTATGAAAAACAAATCTGAATTTTTCGCTAAGTTTGTTGATTGGTTACACTTAGTCAAAAAATAAATAGGTTCACATTTGGCCACTCTTCATTCAGATAATGGAGGTGAGTATACCTCTAATGAATTTTCAGATTATTGTCGAGAACATGGTATTCATCAAAAATATAGTAATGCTTATACTCCATAACAAAATGAAGTATCTGAACAAATGAATAGAACTTTAGAGGGTACAACACATGCCATGTTGCACTATAAATAGCTTGATGATAAGTTTTGGGCAGAAGCTATTGGTACAGTAGTGTATTTGAGAAATAGGTCCCCCACAGTTGCACTTTTGGGACAAACTCCATATGAGGCATGGTATGGATTTAAACTAAAAGTTAAACACTTGAAAGTATTTGGATGTCTTTATTTTGCTTTGGTTCCTATTAAACATATAACTAAGTTGGAACCATGAAGTCAAAAATGCATCTTTCTTGGTTATTCTAAAGAAAAAGGGGTTTTGTTTACTTGCATAGGATTCAGGCAAATTCATAGTGAGTTGAGATGTAATATTTGATGAGTTTGGGACTATGAAAACTACAGAGATTGATTCTCAACTTAATAGATTAGAGAGGAAAAATAAAAAAGAGATAAGGGTTTGAATAATGGGGATAAATCTTCAAAGTTATGGTATGAAACTCAAATTCCTTCACTTTCCTCTCCTTCATATACAAGTTCAAAGGTTAATGACTTAGAAATTATTGAAAATTCTCTAAGTCCCCCTTCGAATGATGCACATGATGAGAATTTTGGAGTCCCTAATTTGAATAATTTGACTAAGTATTCAAAATGGGCTCAAAGTACTTTTTCTGACTTGACAACAAATGAAGTTGGTTTAACAAGGCCCAAAAATTCTCAAAAATAGGTAAACTATGCTATGGTTATTACTACTTCCACTGAGCCATCCACTTTTGAGGAGGCATCTACTAAACATGTTTGGCAACATGCAATGAAATGTGAGTATGATTCCATACTTTGAAATAATACATGGGTTTTAGTTGATCCTCCTCCACATGTTAAACCCATCGGATGTAAATGGGTTTATAGGACTAAGTATAAATCAGATGGCTCCATTGATAAACATAAGGAAAGATTTGTTGCAAAAGGATATGTGAAATAAGAAGGTATTGACTATGAGGAAATATTTGCACCAACTACCAAATGGCACACTATTCGTATGGTACTTGCCTTAGCAGCAAAAAATAGTTGGAAAGTACATCAATTAGATGTTAAAAGTGCTTTTTTAAATGGTGATTTATAGGAAGAAGTATATATGAAACAACCTCAAGGTTTTGAACAGGTGGGTGCTGAACACAAAGTGTGTAAATTGATAAAAGCATTGTATGGGCTCAAACAGGCACCAAAGGCTTAGTATGAGAAAATGGATTCATACTTGAAATCCATTAGTTTTCATCATAGTGAATCTGATGATACTCTCTATTTTTGAGTGCAGGGTAAGAAAATGGTGATACTTGTTCTCTATGTCGATGACTTGTTTATCACAGGTAATGATGAAAACCATAACAAGTCTATGAAGAAAGAATTAAAAGATGGGTTTGAGATGATAGAGCTTGGACTTCTTCACTACTATCTAGGCATATATGTAACTCAGAAAGAGCATAGTATTTACATTTCAAAAACTAAGTATATTTTTGAGTTATCAGAGAGGTTTGACATGAGTGATTGCAAACCTGCCCTCACTCCCATGGAAAGTAACTTGAAATTGTCTAAGGATGATAGCAGTGCCTTTTTTGATGGCACCACATATAAACAATTGGTGGGAGGTTTGATATACTTGATGACTACCAGGCCCGATATTTCATTTTTAGTTGGAATTTTATCTAGGTTTATGCCTAAGCCTAGAGAAATTCATTGGCATGCAGCAAATGAGTACTTCGTTACCTTTAGGGAATGAAAACATATGGCCTTGAATACTGCCACAATAAGAACTTCAAACTTGTTGGATATTGTGATGTAGATTTTGGCAGATGTGTGGATGACAGAGTGTCAACCATAGGATACACTATGCATATGGGTTTAGCTACTATTGCTTGGTGTTGTAAGAAGTAGGATACAATGGAAAATTCATCAACATAATTATAGTATATTATAACATGGGATGCTTCTAGAGAAATTGTTTACCTTCGTCATATTATTGAAGATCTTCAAGTTTCTTAGTTTGCTCCTACATAGTTATACATTGATAATCAAAGTGCAATCAAGATGCCCAAGAATCCAGTGTTTCATGCCAAAACAAAACATATGGATGTCAAATACCATTATTTATGAATGTTAGTGGTAAAGAATGCTCTTGATCCAATATATTTCCCAACTACCAATTAGATAGCTGATATCTTCACAAAATCCCTTGATAGAATCAAATTTGAAAAATTCAAAAAAATGCTTGGTATGTGTCCAAAGACCTAACTTTGGATCATAGGAGATTTTGTTAGGACTTGTTCCAAAGTCTTAACATTAGGTTAGATTTTTGGTATGTTAATCAATATTATTGTAAATGGGGCATGCATCTTTTAGTAAAGACACCCCCATAAAATAATCTTACTTAGTTTAATTTTAGGTAGTTTTCATGTTTTCTATTTATTAATTAGAACTACCTTACGGGTTGTTTTCCCATAAATAGTTGGTTATAGGATTAGTTGTTTTTACTAGTCATTGGTAAAAACTATATAAATCAATGTTTGCAATGTAAAAGGGTTAATGGAGTAAAGGCACCCTTATGTACTTGATTTTTTGAATATTAATAAAATACTTGTGCACTCACACTAAGCAGGGACAAGGTTCAACCTATTTGGTTCAAGGAGTTATCATGGAGCTATATGGACCATGGAGGCTTTGATCTAGGCTTAACACAACACATGATTAAACTTGAACTTGGTGTGTAGCCAGTCTACCAAAATTAGAGGCCTATCAACCCAAAGCTTAAACCATTGATGATAAAGGAGCTCTCAAATCTCATTAAACTTAGTATAATAATTCCAATTAAACACTCTTCATGAGTTTCTAACTTAGTCACAGTGTGAAAGAAGAATGGAGAAATCTATCTATATATAGACTTTAGAGACCTGAACAAAGCTTCCCTTAAAGACTACTATCCCATCCCACCAATGGAGAAAATCCTAAAAATGGTTGTGATGTAAGAATATTCTCATTGATATATGGTTACTCAAGCTATAACCATATTCTTGTGCAAGAGTATGATCATTATAAAAAAATATTCACCAATAAGTGGGGATCCTTTTTATACCAATAGATGCCATTTGGTTTGACAAACACAAGAGTGACCTTCAAAAGAGCCATGGATATGGGATTTAAGGATATCATCAACAAGGTCATCTTGTTTTACCTTGATGATATAACTATTTTTTCCAAGTGTGTAAAAGATCACTTAGGCCATCTAGAGTAAGTCTTTGAAAGGTGTTGAGATTTTAGGATATATATGAACCCTAACAAGTGTATCTTCATAGTTCATGAAGGTGCTCTACTATGGAACATTATTCCCAAAGAGAGACTTATAATCGATCTAGAGTGAGTCAAGGCTATTTCATCTTTCCATCTTCCAAGTCACAATAAGAGTCTCCAAATATTCTTAGGAAGAATCAACTTTGTCAATAGATTTGTGCCTGATTTTTCCACACTAACTAAACCCCTCATTACGATGCTCAAGAAGAATGCTTCATTCAACTAGAATCATGAAGGCATGGAAAATTTTTAAGCCATTAAGCATGCCATCATGTAGGTTCTAACCTTGATCAATCCAAATTATAGTAAGGATTTTATCCTTTAAGCATTTGGTGGGATGGAGGGCATCTTAGTTATTCTTATGCAATAAAACAATGATCATTTGGACAACCAATTGCCTTATTCATCTAGGCACTAGAATATTATGAATTGTGCTATAAATTCATAGATAAGAACATCATTTAAGTTATGAGAGAGCTTAAGAAGTTTAGGCATATGATCTCCAACAATAAAATATGACTCATGGTTGCACATGTAGGCATCAAAGAGTTTTTGGTCAGTAAGGACATCAGTGAAAAAATAGTTGTTTGGGTCAAAAAGGTGATGGAGTATGACTTAGACATCCAAATCACCAAGCTAGTGTAATAAAAGGGAATCTATGAATAATTGACTGAGGTGACATAGTTTAAATATATCACAGTCTTGGTGTCACACAAGAAAGAACCAATAGGCTAAAAAGGTGCAATGGAATGGACATAGAATATGATGACCTTCCTTTAGACTAGCTCATACCCCCATGGCTTTGGTAAAGCCAAGTGCATGCATTTTAGGTTGCATGACATTCCTTATGTGCTCATCAGTGGTGCACTTTTCTAAAAGGACCTCATTAGATTTAACTTGAGGTGTATAGAATTAGACTAGGTAAGTATAATTCTTCAAGAATCCCATGATGGACCTATAGGAGGCCATTATTAACCAAATACCATTGCTAAGAAAATCATGTGAGATGATTATTATTGGCCAAATCTATTCAAATATGCACATGTATATATGATAAACTGTAATATATGTACCCTATTCAAAGTTACACCTAGACTGTATCTCAATACTATTCAAAGTTGCACATCTATAAGTATAGAGACCACATCCAATTTATTGTGACTGTGTTTACCCTACATTAAGTGAGACTATAACTAGTATTCCTATGTAAAGAGTAATCCCTTTGATCAAAAAGTCTATTGAAGTAATAGGGGATATATGGTTGTATCCAGATTGCACTATCATAAGGATTGAGGGAACCCAAAGTGCTCCTCTCAACTTGCCAATCCATGTACCTAATAAATTAGTAGAACAAGAGGTGGCCTACTAGCTCTTGAATGAGATAGATGGATTTTTTAAAACCAAGAGGAAGGTCTCATGTACAGTTTTCCCATGACAACTAGTAAGAATATCTTCAGGTAGTGGGAGCATATTGAGGCTGCATCAAAGTATAGGTTGTATTTTAACCTAAAAATGGATGATATTAGATAATGGTACCCTTATGGAAGGGTAAAATAACACTTAAATCTCAAAGGTATATTAAATGTACCATATGAACATGAGCCTGGTGCATTTGATCTTATATGCACAAGGGCATCCTCATATTTTGAAGTAACTAGAAGATTGAAGGAGCACAACATAAGACCTAAGTCTAGATTGAATAGGGACCAAAAAATGGAAGATAGGTGGCAACTAGGCCCTACACAATATCATTTGATTCATGTTGGTTCTTTTAAGTTTCCCACAATAGAGACATTAATATAACATAAACATGAGGAGAGAAGGCCATACAAAATTACTTTTGGTTCATCAATTTTTGAATCTTCAAAAGCATCAGAGCAAGATATACCTCAACATGAGGTACACATGATAGCATTGGATCCAAATTAATCCATTAAAGATTCACTTAGGATGTTATCTATGAATTATGAGATAGATGCAGAGGAAGAAGCAAAGGTTGAAGAAGTCAAATAGGATAAGGGAAATTCCTTAGACCTGATGGTTATTGACACCTTTAAAAGGAAAGTTAAGATGGCCATTGTTCCAAAGGCAAAGAAACCAAAGGTAATAATTACTCCACCTTTGAGTGAAGTTAATTTTTTTAGTGAATAAAAAATATTATATGGTCCACCTATTTCTGAGTGGTTCATTTATGAACCAAGGTTAGAAAAGCTTTTCACTATTCATCATCTATGGGCTATGGTGATGGCTAATAACATACCAATAAAACAAGAATTGAAGCCAAAGATCATTTATCTATAAGAAAAAGAAGCAAGGATATTGGCTACTCCAAGTCACTCAACCCAATCACAAGTAGAAATCCTAGTTCCACATGTGACCCAATATTTAGTTAGGTTTAGGATTGATCTAGAGACTACTGATTTGCAAAGGGTGATTGAGAAAATAGTCATGCAAGGTGGTGAAGATATTACATATCAAAAGGTGGAGCCCTTGATTGATTTGATCTAGGAGAAGGGATAGAGACCTGGTGAGGATCCAATATTTGAGGAGGATGTACTAAAACTAGCTCAAACACAATTAAAATAGTTAAAAGCTAATATCAAAGGCCTAAAGTAAAAAAAGAAGAACTTAGAGGAGAAATCTATCCTATCAGTGCTAGGGGATATGGTCAATAATTTTGAAGGAATCATTTATGACACATTCAGCTTTCTAAAAGCTATAAGGTCCAAACAAGACATGGTGAACAAGAAACATTCCATGGATGTGCAATAGATTAATCAATATCAAGCTTTAAGTAGTAAGATAAAGGAATTGAATAATGTATTGATTGATGGTCAAATTATTGAGTTTAAGATAATTAGTTTGACACATTTAAACATGGCTATGATTATCTTGTCAGAGAATATGAAGGATATGAATAAATGGTCCAAAGGCACGAAGGATATTTTAAAAGAATTAAACTAGTTAGATAATAAAATGGTGCATATACTGGGAGGGTTGATCAAAGACCCAGTTACCCTTTATCTTATGGGTTTGATAAAAGATGATGAATTCAAACATAGAGCTACTCAATTCAGGCAACAAGGGAAGAATAAAATCCAAGGCACTACAAGGGTAGACAATAAAAGAATCTTAGACATGATCCTATCCCTAGAGGAGAAAATTGGTGATGCTAGGAGTATTAGAGAGGCCTTAGATAGAGCTGACAAAGACTTGAAAAACCTAACAAACCAAGAAGAGGAACTATTCATGAAGCCTATCATTAATTTTAGGTTGATTGATGAACAAAATGATAATGCAATGAAGATGAAGTAACAAAAGTAAAGGACTACAACTAAAGGAGCTTTTCAAAGCCAAATTTGTTGACTTATAATATCTATTTGTTTAGGAACATGTACATCATTTGAAAAAGGAATATTATATGTTATAAAAGCATGTGCATCTTGTAAAGCACATTAATTATAGGTTTGTTCATTTTTTAAAGTATAAAATTATAAAATGTTGTATAAAGATAGATATCCTTGACACTCATTCAATTATCATTTGATATGACTAACTGACATACCTCAAAGTCTTCTATAAAAAGGGGTATTATCATTTGTAAAAGTGGAAGGAGTTTTAGAGTAAAAACTACTTTGTAAATTTGGAGAAAATAATGCAAGGAAGGGAATTCTATAAGGATTGTCTAGTATTTGTTTGTGTATTTTGTTATCATGGCTACTTCCTCAAACATCTGGTATGATGTTTAGATTTAAATTGCTTGTATGAATCTTAGATGTGCATGTATGAATGTAGAGTTCTCAATTTGTGATTATGCTAGGTTGATTGAAAGACTTTAGATTCATTTCATTTCCATTGATTTTTCTAAACATGTGCTAATGCTATTTTCTTGTGGAAGAAAATCCTTAAAGTGAATTTGAGTTCTTATTTGCATTATTTCAAAATCCTTAGAAATTTATGTGGTATATGATAAGATCTGTGCCTTTGGATATTTCATGTCATTTATTAGTTTGAGTGCATGTCTTTGATGAAATTTAAGCTTTATCATAATATCTGTACTAAATATTAGATATATCTTTCTTCTCTGCCCTACCCTTCCTTTTACTCATTTTTAATTAAATCACTATAGTTTAGTTTTCATTATAAATATACATGCTAGATTAGAATTTAGAATTTAGGTTTTGATCATAATTCACCATACTTAGTTCAGATTAATTTCACTACTTATGAAACAATTAAGCTTTAAGACCATGGTTTATCCCAAAAACAAATTATATTATCATTTTATGAAACAATTAATTACTTTGCCACTATTCCACCAAAGATCTCAGGAAGATCACAACCAACTACTCATGCAATAGATTCTTTGAATCTAGAAATGAGGAGTGTTTTAAACACTTTATAAATCTTGTGATACATTTTTATGTGTCAACAAGTGGGGTTTCATTGGTGCTAGAAGGAGGGCCTTAAGCAAAATCTTTGTGAACTTGAAGTATCTTAGCTAATTTTATTGAATTTTGTAAAAAAATTAGTTGATTCTTTGTAAAATTATGTTTTTCTTAGCTTAATCATGTAAAGATAATTGAAATTCATAATTTCAAACCAATATTTAGGCTTATTTAACTAAATATAGCTATTCGTTGAAGATTTATGATAAATTATTGTAAAGGTAGTTTAAGATTTTTAAATTTGATGCATTTGAGGTTAGTGACAACAATTTTGTTAAAGATTAGTTGATTCTTTGCAAGTTTAGGTTTATTTGAACTTAGAAGTGTAAAGATCACTCATACTCACAATTTTGGAGGTATATTTAAGCTAATTCAATTAAAAATAATTGTTCTTTACAAGAATTGTATGAATTTGTGCAAAATTTTCTTAACGTATAAATCTGATCATTATTATTTACAAAGATAAGGTTTATACATCATATTTTGAATAAGATTCAAAGTTTAAAAGATGAAAATACCAATAATAAGGACTATTTTGAGGTTTGAGACAAGGATACCTATTATTTATTTGGAGATTCATAGGAAATTAGGGCCAGATAAAGGTAAACTCAAGGTTTCTAAATCTCAACCTACTTCACCTGTTCGTGGTGCTCTTGTGTTCAACCCTTATCAAGGTATGGAATGGTTAGGTGGATTATCCATCAATGTTCTTAGTTAGATACATTATTTACCTAGAAATATTTACCTTATTTTAGTCATATAGGTGTGGTTACTGCTAAAGAACATATCAAGTCTTCAAATGCTGCTTTAAGATTATTAAATGTTATTCATGAATATGTTGCTTGTAGATTATTTCCTTTTACTTTCAAATATGTAGCATATGATTGGTTTCTTAACCTTCTTGAGAATTACATTACTATTTGGAATGATTTCAATAGTATTTTCATTGATTAATTTAGAAATATCATTAGTCTTTGTGTCCTTTATCAATAATTCACTATAGTGAAAAGAGATTCAAGTGAAACCATTAGATATTTTAATTCTAGATTCAATAAGATGTTTAGTAGAACTATAACTCCCTATTGACTAGATGAAGCTTTATATTTAGATATTTATAAGGATTATTTAGATCTACTGACTTTTATTTTTCTAAAAAGGTCTGTTGGAGTCATAAATACATTAGCTTTGGCTTATTCTAAAGTTGTGAAAATTAGTGATCAAATGAAACCCCAAGGTCAATTAGTATATGATATTCCTAATGTTAATCATAATTTCCCTACATTGAATGTAATTCCAAATGATAATAAAAACATGCCTTCTTTAAATCAAACACTAGTTTTAAACCAATTGCCTTTAAGTGATGCCCATCATGGTCAAAACTTAGGATTCTTAAATAACACTGCAAGTGGATCTCATCCACAAGATTAAAGATTTATGGTGCCAACAGTTAGTAGCAGTACTCAAGTTCAGAATTTAGGGTCACCTAAGAATGAAAATGACTCCATACTCAAAATGGTTCAAAAATTGAGCATTTATTTTATTCAGTTGTAAAGACAAGTAGGTAATGCTAGAGAAACTTCCAATAAAAAATATTCTTATCATCTGTAAATAAGAACACTCCTAAAATAAATGTTTGTGATGTAGCTTTAAATAAATATTTTAGAATTAATAATACTTCAAATCATGGTGAATTGGATTGTATAGAATTTTTAATTATTTCAAGATGAGTTAGATACATTTGAAGGTATAACTAATGAATATAATATTATAGGTACATTTGGTTCTTCAAAGTCATCTAAATCTATTGACACAAATATTATGATGGAGACATTTGATTTTTCATTCTAAGATGAGAATTAACCTAAAGATACTCCAGAAGAGATTCATGCTTTTCAACAGTATCTGAAGAAGACTTATCCATTAAGGAATAGAGAACAAAAATAACTAATGACAAGTTTAACTCCACCAAATAACTTTGATACTCCTCTTGATCCTCAAGCAGATAATAATCTTAAACCTCTAAAAGTAAGTACCTCTAGAAATAATGTTGAATCATATAATTATTCTAATAGGAGTGGATATAATATAGTTGAGGATATGAAGAAGATTAAAGCTAATATCACTTTACATGAATTGACTCAAATTATATAAAAAAGAGATTTATTGCTAGAATATTTGAGCAAAAAACTTAGTAAATCACAAAAGGTTACAAATGCCAATATTGTAATGTATAATAAAAAAGTAGAGGTTCCCCCTTTCTTACTAAAAATTAGAGTTTTTGATAAAAATTTGCATAATGTTTTGTTAGATTCAAGTGCCTCTACAAATATCATGCCAAAGGGTATTTATGAGAAGTTTGGTTTAACTCCAATTAAGTCTAAAAAAGTCAATTAGACAAATTTAGATTTAAAATAATTGGTGAATTGTTGAATGTTCATATGCAACTTGATTCAGAGCCAAAGATACAATAATTCATAGATATTGAAGTGGTGGGCATTCCGGATGCTTATGGGATGTTGCTCAATAGGGATTGGACCAAATATTTAAATAGATACATGTCAACTGACTATTCTCATATGTGATTCCATGAAAGGGAGTTCCCAATAAAATTTAGATTGAAAGAGAGATACAAATGAAACACATGATCATTGAATACAATGAAACAAATGAAAGGGTCGACATGGTCAATAGTGATTTAGGAATTTATACCCTTGACACTCCCTAGCTATGTGACTCTAATGACTCTCATGCTATGCCTAGACTGTCAAAATTATAGTTTGATGGTGCTAGATGTAAATTTGGATCTGGAGTAGGAATTGTTCTAATCAATCACATTAAGAAGGAATTTAATACTTATTACAAACTTAACTTTCCTTGCACTAAAAATTTGGCAGAGTATGAATCTTTAATATTAGGATTATAATTTACTATCAAACACAAGGTCAAAGAACTACTAGTATAAGGTGATTCTAAACTAGTAGTTAATCAAGTTATAAATAGGTACCAATGCAAATTATCTTAATAAGTAAAAGTTCAAAGTGTGGGACTTGATTAAGTACTTTGATGCTTTTAATATTGTCTTCATTCTTAGAGAAGAGAACAAGCTTGTTGATGAGCTAGCCTTAACTATAGCCAATCTTATGCTAGATCAAGATTCTAAACTAGAAAACCTTAGCATTGAGTTGGTCTCATATCCCTCAATTCTTGGAAATGTCAATCATTTGAAAGTATTTAGTGATGATCAATAGATATTAGATTTCATGAACAACTCAAGAGTATTTGAGTCTTACATCATTGATGAGTCAATGAGAATTCTATTGATGAAGACAAAGTTGATGACAAGGTTATAAAATTGAATGCCAACAAGATCCCCAAAGGTATGATTACCTTAGAAATATTATTTGATCAAGACAAGCTAGCTAAAACTGTTAAAGTTCTCGAAATGAATGGGAAATATTATAATGTAGTTGACATAGGAACTCAAGTTCAACCTTAGCTTGTAAACATTGGTATATCATACACAAATGAAGAGTCTAAAAAGACTAAAGACTTGCTAACCAAGTAAAAAGATGTTATAGAATGGTCCTATGAAGACTTAAAGATCTTTGATCCTAGAGTCATTACCCATACCATTCCTTTAAAAGAAGCTTGTAAAACTTTTAGATAAAAGCAAAGACCTGTCAATTCTATTTTAGAGCCATTGATTTAAAAATAGATTAAGAATCTATTAGATTTAAAAATAGTGTTTTCAATTAGACATTCTACCTAGGTAGCTAACTTTGTACCAGTTAGAAAGAAGAATGGAGAAATTAGATTATGCATAGACTTTATAAATTTGAATAGATCTTCTGAAAAGGATAATTATCCTTTACCTCCCTTGACTAGGTCATTCAAATTGTTAGTGGTTCTACCATGATGTCTTTATTAGATGGTTTTTTAGGTTATAATCAAGTACTTGTAAACAAAGATGATAGAATGAAAACTTCATTCAAAATAAACTAGGGTACTTTTGCTTATAAAAGGATTCCTTTTGGACTAATAAATGCAAGAGCAAATTTTCAAAGAGCTATGGATCATGCCTTTCAAGGTCTCATAGGTAAGTGCATCATAATATATATATATATATATATATATATATATATATATATATATATATATATATATATATATATATATATATATATATATATATATGATATAACCGTGTTTTCTAAAAATAGGAAATACCATATTATGCATTTATAACATGTATTTGAATATTGTAGAAGGTATGAAATTTCCCTTAATCCTAAGAAAAACATTATTTGTGTTACAGAAGGGAATTTACTAAGACATGTTATAATCAAAGATGGGATTTTAATAGATCCTAATAGAGTTAATGCCATATCTAAAATAGAACCCCCTAATAGTAAAAAAATTAAAGACTTTCTTTGGGAAAATCAATTTTGTGAGAAAGTTCATTTTTAGTTTTATAGAATTTGTGAAGCCACTTAATGACATGTTGAAGAAAGATGTCAAGGTCATATGGAATGAATAAGTAAGGAAACACTTCAAGGACATTAAAGACTTAATAGAATATGTACCAGTGTTGATAAGTCATGATTTCACAAAATATTTTTATCTTTTATTAGAACAATTAATGGTCAAGTGGTGTTATTTATGCACCCTTAATACATTAAATTACATTGGTTAAATAATAACATATTTTATTATTTATCATGATTTTATCCTTATGTAAATAAATAATAAAATATATTAAATGAACTTTGGAGATGTTAGACACATTAATGTGGTGGTTGGAAAAAATTATCTAGAATGGGCAGATTACCTTGTCTAGCTAATAAAGACTTTATATTATAAAATGTAATGAAAAAAGAAGTGAGAGGAAGAAAGACTATATTGGGTACTTGTTAGTTTCTCATAATATGAATAATCTTTGTGGGGTTTTTATCTTTTGAAGGTTTTCTCACATATATCTGTGTTATGGTGTGTTCAACTTTGCTCTCATTGTTTCATGTTGAATGTCTTTGTTATTGGTCTCACATCTAGATCTGGTGATCATATGTAATCGTATTGCTTATTTTGTCATGGTATCATAACTAGTTGATGTGTGATCAAGTGGTAAGATCATAAATTAGAGGTTTTGGCTTGTGTTCAAGTCTATATTCATAAATTTTTCAAGCTATGGTATGTTCATGAAAATTTTCAAGCTTCTTCTTTTGTAGGAAGTAAGTTATTCTACTTTTTCCTCTTTTAGAAGCCTAGAGATCTCATATCTATGCAAATTTTCATATTTTAAGCCTATTTTTATGTCATAGATCTAAATGAGAGTTTTAAAATACTTATTTAAGCATTAATTTTTTTTAGATTTTTTTTTGGACTAATAATCTGTATGAAGGTGGTTGAAGCTCTCTAAGTTACAGATCTAGGACTTACAAGTAATTGTAAACATTAAGAGAGCCCAAAAAATGAATGAATCAGTAATTGGACATTCTTGTATGGAATTTATATGGCATTATTTAAAAAAAATATATTTTATGTAGTAAATATCCATTATGGTCACTCCATTGGCTTAGTTTGACCATTTAAAAGCATTTTTTACCTTTATTTTCCCTGATTTGGACTCCTGTAGCTCATTTTAAATTTTCTCTCTCCTCACACATACCATTTTTTAGCATGTGTGAGTTAAAAATAAATTAAATATCATATTTTGGGTAGTAAATCTCTATTTTGATTATTCTATTTACTTAGTTTGGCCATTTCTAAGTAATTTTGATCTTTACTTTGCCTGATTTGGTCTCTTACAACTTTTTTAAATTTTTTCTCTCTCCTCCCAAGTGTCATACTTCAGATTATACAACCATGGAAGAATAAAAAAATTATAAATCATGTATTCTCAATCATTTTCTAAGATTTAAAGGTTGATTTCATGTTTTCTACAATATTTAAGCTTGTTGGAACCATTTTCAAATCTTGAGGAACATCAAAAGAAAATTTGTTTATTTTTAACTATTACCTGAACATCATAGTATGCCATAGTAGAATTAAGAGAATTAAAATATAATTTTTTTACCAAAAAATCATAGATCTGGGTCTACCAATATCTTTGGAGGGCAATTTATAAGCGTTTTGAAGCTTTAGATCACTGAAAATGAATGTCTGGAGCTATTGCAATCCTCCCCTGCTCTCCACTTGTGCCATGCTTTTTTATAATGCGTGTTATAGAAAATATAAATGGGTATTTCAATAATTTTATAAAATTATTTAAAAATAAAACTTTTATTTAATTCTTTTTATCGACTTGAGTAATGGACCCCACTTAAGTTTTTAAAAAAACTTTTTTTTTCAAAATTTAAATAAATGCTTTCATTTGATTATTTTAATGAATGTATATAATTATAGTTTATTTATTTATTTAAAAATAAATAAAAATTATATCATAAAAGGATTAAACATAAGTTTGTGCTTAGTGGGTGAATTGTAATTAGCCAATTTTTCATGCAAACACATGGTGGGCCCATGTGTATTGATTTGTATTTTCCAAAAAGATTATATATATGTATATATATATATATATATTTAATTTTTTTATATAATCATTATATATTTATTTTAAATTCATTTAATATTTTTATTTAAAAAAATAATAATTAAATCATGTAGCTTGCATATGAAGTCTTGTATTAGACAAATGGAAGTTTACTAGTAATTTTTGGAAAATATTTATAGATCTAAGGTCTTTAAATCAAATCTCAATCCTAATATATTTTTTTAATCAAAATTAATTATTTAAAAAAAAAAAATTAGTTAAAAAATTTAATTATTAGTCATGCAAAATCTCACGTGTGAAGTTTGCAACACTTTCAACACTTTTGACATCCTTGACTTGTCATATTCTTTGTCAAAGATGGTCGTGTGACCAATCGATATTTAAGTTTTTACACCTTCTAGACATATTGGGATGGTATTTTATTTGATTTGAAACCTCCCAATATTTATTTTATAATAATTTATTCAAATAATTCAATTTATGATATTATTTATGACATTTGTGACACTTGCAACTTTCATCCTTGTTACAATTATCTGTGTTTTTGAATTATTTTGCAATAAAATAAAGTGACTTGTATTGTTTATTCATTATAATATGTGATTTTATTTCAAAATAAAGTATAAAACACATTAAATTTTTTTCTTTCTAAACCATTTTTTTTTATTTAGTATAAAACACAAACTTGTAGTGTTGACTTTAAAAGGAAGAAAAAATATTCATGACTCAAATTATAATATGAATTATTCTTAGTAATATATGTAATGTTTGGTTAACTTAGTATCAAATTATTAATGAATTTATTATATGTGCATCACATAACCTACTTGTTAAATTTAACATGCTTGATCACAAGCTTACATATATTCCTATTGAAAGTTATGTTAAAGCTTGATCCAAAAACTATGTGCAATAAAGCTAACCCTTATTTACAAATATCTTGTTGGTATTTTGATTTATATAACCATTACTAGGATAAATATTTCATAATATATGGGTATTGCTTCCAAATTCATATAGGATCCATACTTGGATCATTGTAAATTAACTAAGAGAATACTTTGGTATATAAAAAGAATTATAAATTTTGGTTTATATTATTTTTCCTTTGATTATGCTAATTTATTTATTTATTTATTGTGATGTTAACCATACTATGATTAGTCTACTTCTAGATATGTGTTTATGTTTGATGTAGGTGCTATCAATTGGAGCACTTCATGTGGAAGTTGCTAAAGAATCTTTATGGCTATGAAGGATGATAGAATAACATCATGTGGAAGTTCCTTGTTGTACCAACATTCTTAGTGATAGTCAAAATTGTATAATTTTGGTGAAAAATATAATGTAGTACCAAAAAACCAAATCTTATAGAATTTCATTCAATGTTGGGCCTATTGAAGTTGCCATTGAGGGCAGTGTGCATGACAAGGTCACTTCTTAACAACCATGTGGGTTATGTCTTTCCTTATATCTCTCTATACTTATTCTCATTGTAAAACATTATAATATATCACTTTATGTGATTTGGATAAACTTCATATGAAAGTCTACATTGTACCCAACATATAGTAGCATGGAGGTCTTTATGTTATAAAAGACTCCAATATGTTTGGTTGATTATTCACGAGAAATTGTGGGATGTATTTTCACTATGGGATGTAGTCTCACAATCATGTTAACCTAAACTCACTTTAAGTGGTTTAGGATAACATAGTGTAATTTCTTTAAAGGTGCCTATGTGGATATAATGCAAAACCTTTAGGTGTCTATGGGTGTATAGTGTCATTCCTGTAAAGGTGACTATGTAATTATGGTTACATGGTGTAATACCTTTGGGTATCTATAGTTGTACAATGTAATTGATTTAAAGGTGACTATGTGATTGTGGCTATATAGTGTAATACCTTTAGGTATATATAGTTAAATAGTGTAATAACTTTGGGTGACTTTGTTTACATATCATAATTCTTTTAAAGTTGACTATGGCATGATGATGTTTTCTTTAATTATTACCTCCTAAAAATCATCATGTTGACGGTTTATGGAGTGTAAATTTATTATATTGTTACCTCCTAAAAATCACCATGTATCCTTACTTAACATTAAGGGGGAGTATTGGAACAATTAATGTTTAAGTGGTGTTATTTATGTACCCTTAATACATTAAATTATATTGGTTAAATAATAATATATTTTATTATTTATCATGAGTTAATTTTAATGTAAATAAATAATAAAATATATTAAATGATATTTGGAGAGGTTGGACCCATTGATGTGGTGGTTGGAAAAATTCATTTATAATGGGCATATTACCTTGCCTATATAATAAAGAGTTTATTATTGTAAAATTTAATGAAAAAAGAAATGAGAAGAAGAAAGACTATATTGGGTACTTGTTAGTTTCTCATAATATGAATAATCTTTGTGGGGTTTTTACCTCTTGAAGGTTTTCCCACATATATCTGTGTTATGGTGTGTTCAACTTTTCTCTCATTATTTCATGGTGAATGTCTTTGCTATTGCTCTCACATCTAGATCTGGTGTTCATATGCAATCATATTGCTTGTTTTGTCATCTTTATTCTTTTACTTTAGAACATACTATAACTACTATTTTAAATAAAAAAATAGACAAATGTGATCATCTAATTACATTTATGAGCATTAATTTTAAAAATACTGAGTTAAACTATTCTCAAATTAATAAACAAGCATTTGTTTTAGTTAAGGCAGTTAAAAAGTTTAGACACTTTATTCTTAGGAATAAAGTGCATGTAGTATTACCAGACCCTACCAATAGATTTATGATTAGTCAATGTGAATTGGGAGAGAGAAGGGGTAAGTGGATGTATATACTCTAAGAGTATGATCATGAAAAAAAATTATGAAATTGGGAAGGTGTCAAGGATTGATTCAATTAATTGCTAACACTAGTCCTAAATTAAGTGTCATGCAAGTTTATCAACAACAATTCCAACCAATGATTGGTATGATGCAATTATTCATTTACTAATCAATGGTTCTTGCCTTGTGGGTATGAGTAGAGAGCAAAGAAGATATTTGAGGCTCAAGGTAGTCCATTTCTTGATCAAGGATGGGATACTCTATAGGAATAACTATGAAGGTATATACTTGAGATGTGTTTCAAAAGAAGAAGCAATTGAAATCTTGAGTACTTTTCATGAAAAACTTGGGAGTGGACACCCCATTGGAAAAATAATAGCTCATAAAATCTTGAGGGTAGGATATTATTATCCCACCATCTTCAAGGATGAACATAAACATATTAGAAAATGTCATCAATGTCAGATTTTTAATGTTAAGGAACCAAAAGCAGCTATTCCATTAAATCCAGTGTCAATTGACAAACCTTTTACTCAATGGGGTTTGGACTTTGTGGGGGTATTCAACCCCAATTATTTAGAGGGACACAAATATGTTCTTACTACTACTAACTATTGTACAAGATGGATAGAGGTAGTATCAACTAAATAATATAGAACTGAAGATGTAATCAAGTTTTTGAAAGAGAACATTTGTACAAGATTTGGGACACCAGTATTATTAGTTTGTGATAATGGATCAACCTTTTTATCTATTGAGATGACTAAGTGGGCCTATGATAACAACATAATTCATAAGTTATCATCAAATCATTATCCTCAAGGTAATGGAGTCTCGTAATTAATAAACAATAATTTGATGAAAGCCATTAAAGTTTGTAGTGCAAAAAATAAGAACATGGCATAAATTACTTAAATATGCCCTTTGGGTAGATAAAACTAGAGTGAATCAAGATCTAAAAGCACCACCATTTATTTTGGTGTATGGTCAAGAGCTTATATTTACAATCACTCTCAAAATACCAACCTTCAAGTTCATGAAAAAGTATATGAAATAAGACCAAGAATATGTTAATTCAAGGTTGCTTGACATCATTAAAATGGAGGATGCAAGGGAAGAAGCATTTACCAACTTTAGTAGACCTCAAACCACTATCAAAATATATTTTGAAAAGTGCTCAAAGATCAAGGTGTTTAGGTAGGGAGACCTAGTTCTCCTATGGGACAAATCATTTGAACCAAAAGGAAAACATGGGAAATTCACTCCTTTGTGGATTAGCCCTTATCAAATTATTGAGACATTGGGAGACAACACCTTTAAGCTCAAAGACTTGCAGGGAGCAAAGTTCACTTTGCCAACTAATGGACAATACCTCAAACACTACTTCTCTATTGTACCACCTCAAGTCTTCAAGAGTAATTTACAAGATTAGTTAGAGTTAGTGTAGGTGGGCTTAGATTATTTTCTTTCTTGTTCCTTATTTATAAATAATGCCTATAAATATTTGTTTGCTTTTTGTCTATTTTACTTGTTGTGTGTGTGTTTTTTTTTGTTCCCTACTTCCAATAAGTCTTTTTTGAAGACAATTTACAACTCCAATACATGTAGTTGCTCAAAGGAACTCCATGAATCAAGAATACAGGTATGACTCCTAAACATTGGCTGATCATGGACTTTAGAGATTTGAACTTAATGTTATAATTCTGAGAGATTGGTAAGGATTGATATCTAGGTTAATTATTCCTTAAAATATTAAACCTTATTCTAATCTAAGTTTTATTATAATAAGGATTGGACATGTTTGAGTGAAATTTTGTATTGTTATAAAAAACTCATTTTAGCAGTTAAAGAATATTATTACCTAGGGTGAAGTTTATAACCAAAGATGATTGTCTAAAAATAAAACATTTGATAAAATCCAAAACACCTAGGTAATTCTAGTTCCAAACCTTTTATGAAAGCTAAATATAATAATAAAAAAAGAGATTTATTGAAAATTTGAAATAATTCTAGGCAAAGGTGATTTTGGTAATCTCGACCAAGGCTATGGATGACTGGCTGGTAGTGGAACAAGGCCTTGAGTGGATCTGAAGGTATCTCTATCGGGGCTATGGATGCATAGATGACAATAGAGCAATGCTCAGGCCTTCAATTTTAAAAAATCATGATTCATAATGAATATATAAATATGCTATAAGTCTATGTTAGTGATTATGATCATGAAATCTAGAAGTTGTTCTCTTAATCCCATAATAATAAGTGAATGAATCAAAACACACACACAACATGACTGAGTTTTGATGTTTGAATCTAATTCTGCATTCGTAAAACTTTTTTTAATCATGAATTAATCTTAATAATGGTACTAAATCATGTGAAATGATTGGTCTGGTTATTAGTTTAAACCAAGAGTATCTAAGTTCTAACATTTTACAATGTTTCCCCTAGAAGTCCCCATTTATTAAGGTGAACATACCCCCCATTTTTGAAAAATGAGGACCCTTATTCAATTTTGAAAATTGTGTTATAAATTAACATTCAAATTAATAAAAATGAACTATTTAATATCATTTTTTTCTCATAATATTTCTTTGACTTTATCTAATGTTACTAACGTTTGATTCTTGTGTTTCTATGTTGTAGGCTTAATAAAACTCCATTTGAATGAATAATTCAGGGTTTTATACTTTAATACTAATTTAACCTTTTTGTTAACCTTTGGTCCTTGGTTAATTGTTTAAATCCATGTTTAAATGGCATTAAAAAACTTTAGTCTAAATGATTTAGTCTATGTTTTATTTTAAAAAGGATTTAAATTTAGGTAGGAACATTTTATTATATATTAGACTTAGTTTAAATTGTATTCTAAGTTTTAATCATATTTATCAACATGTATAAAACCTTAGTATAAAATTTATCCTAAGTATTTATGTATCTGAACCCTTAATTTGCTAGTTTCATTATTCGTAGGAATGAATTAAATGACAAATCACCAAATGGAAAAATCATAGAAACTTAGAAGAGAAATCAATGGCGAGTGAATGATTCCCCAAAGTCAACAAGTCAAGAACCAAATTGATAGAGTACATTAGATATTTTAAAATAAAATACAATGGTGAGCATGGAGTTAATATGTTAAGGATTCTAAAATAAAACATGAGAATGACAAGTGGCATAATCTCAGATACAGATCAAAGATCTAACGATGAGAAAATGTCAACAAGTCAAGGATCCTAAGGTAAAATGTGAAAGTGACAAGTATTACAATCTTGAAAAATGATCAAGAAGATCAATAGCCCACATGAAAGCTTATGTATAAATATGGAGATCAATGGAATCTACTTGATCATGCAGTTAACAAATCAATGGTGCAAGTTTAATCCCATGGATGAAGATCAACGACTTGTATTCAATCTTGCTGATCAAGATAAATGGTGTGAGTGGAGTTAAGAATTCAAAGAGACTAGACTAAACTTAATGCTGCTATGTGGCACAATAGAATTCAAGTAATGAAGAATGTTTTCAAGGTACATAAAGAGCCTACAGAGCTACCAAGTGTCTTGATCTTAGAAACTTAGATAGAAGATCAATGGCTAGTAATAAAGTCAAGGCTATAGGACTTATTAAGAGATCAATGGTGTGAATTAGATTGAGATTAAAGATTTCATGAGGTAATGACATGTGTCTAAAAGTGACAAATGGCCATACTTTAAATAAATGAATAGTGTGAAATGGTAGTGTCACATAGGCAAAACACATCATATCCAAAGATCTTATGGATTCAAGCATGTAGAAGGTATAAATGTAAATCCAAATGCAATCTAAGTCATCAAAACACATATTTTGAACTTGACTACTACCATTAGACTCTATGTAAATCTCTAAAATCCATAGAATGTATGAAAAGCCCTAATTGTCTTTGAATTCACTATGATTGAGTCAAGAAGAGTTGAACTATTATGTGCAAAAGGATAATTCAATTGGAATTATAGAAATGGAGACTCATAAACATGTTTCAAAGCAAGAAGTTGAGCTATATTTGACATCAAATGGAAAAGGATGAGTGTTCAAGGACATGAAATTTGTATCTAATTCTTTGAACATAGGGGATAATAATTGCTCTAAATTATTTAAGACAATTGAAAACCATTTGGTTATCACCAAGGAAGAAGAAAAGATGCTCCCATAAAAGAGACTTTATGATGACATTGTGGCCATCTAGATGATTAGACTTCACTATGTAGCTACTAAACCATAGGTACTTCATTGCATTGATGTTCTTGGTCCCATTTTCAAAGTAGCTAAAATAGACTAGGGTATGTTGATTAATGAACATAATTTGAGGAAAATTGCTTACATATCCCCAATTGCATTTGAGTATTTATATGAATTTCCCAAGCCATAGAATGACCTAAACTCCATTAATTCATGGGAAAAATAACACAATATGATGGACACCCTAGCTAGGTGGTTAGAATTTGGTAACTAAGTTATTATGGATCCTACTAAGAACATCCTTGTTAGTCAATTTAGGCATAGAGTTAGGATGGTAATGACAATGTTGGACAAATTGTATGGGTGTGTAACTATAACATATGTAGAGCCAATGTGGGTGCCCATGGTATACTTCATCATTGAAAAGGTAATGGTTCCTCCATAAGGTGAGATTAGTATTTCCCTAAGCAAATAGATATATGAAATAAATAATAAGAAGAGGAATAAGTTTTATATGATGTCCTATCTACTAGATGCCCTGTGTGTAATCACAAAGATCCCAAATTAAAGAGAATGGTCTCTAAATAACACCCAAACTATATCCTAGTACTAATCAAAGTCTCACATCTATAATTATAGAGACCATATTCCATTTATTTATGAGTGTGTTTATCCTGCATTAAGTGATTCTATAATTTATATTCCTATGGAGAGAGTAATCTCTTTGGTCAAAGATTCTATCAAAGTAATAGGGGACATATGGTTGTACCCAGATTATAGTGTCATAAAGATTGAGGGAACCCAAAGTGCTCCTCTCAAATTACCAATCCATGTACTTGATAAATTAGTAGAATAAGAGGTGGCCTACCAGATCATCAATGGGATAGATGGATTTTGTAAAACCAAGAGGAAGGGTCTCCCACACAGTTTGCCCATGACAATTAGTAAGACTATCTTTAGGAAGTGGGACCATATTAAGGTTACATTAAAGTATATTTTGTATTTTAACCTATAAATGTATGATCTTAGACAATGGGACCCTTATGAAAGGGTAAAAGAATACTTAAAGCTCAAAGGTATCTTGAATGTACCATGTAACATGAGCCTAGTGCATTTGATCTTATATACACTAAGGCATCCTCATATTTTGAAGTAACTAGAAGATTGAAGGAGCACAACATAAGACCCAAGTCTAGTTTGAATAGGGACAAAAAAATGGAAGATAAGTGATAACTAGGCCCTAGGCAATATCATTTTATTCATGTTTGTTCTTTTAAGTTGTCCATAATAAAGACACTAATAGAGCATAAAATGAGGAGAGAAGGCCAGATGAAATTGCTTTTAGTTCATCAGTTCCTAAATCTTCAAAATATTTAGAGCAAATCTACCTCAATAGGAGGAACATATGATAGCATTGGATCCCAATGAATCTATTGAATATTTACTTGGGATGATATATATGAATTATGAGATAGATTTAGATGAAGAGGTAAAGGTTGAAGAAGTCAAAAAAGATAATGGAAAGTATTTAGAACTAATGGTTATTGACACCCCTAAAAGGAAAGTTGAGATGGCCATTATTCCAAAGGCAAAGAAACCAAATTTAAAAATTAATCCACCTTTGAGTGAAGTCAATTTATTTAGTGAAGAAAACATATTATATGGTCCACCTATTCCTGAGTGGTTAATTTATGAACCAAAATTAGAAAAGCTTCCCACTATTCATCAACCATGGTTTATGGTGAAGGATAATAACATCCCAATACAACAATAATCGAAGAAATGAATCATTTATCTACAAGAAGAAGAGGTAAGGAGATTGGCTAATCTAAGTCAGTCAACCCAATCACAAGTAGAAAACTTGGTTCCACATGTGACCCAATCTTCAATTGGGGTTAGGTTTGATCTATAGACTACTGGTTTGCAAAGGGTGACTAAGAAAATAGTCATGGAAGGTGGTGAAGAGATTGCATATCAAAAAGTGCATCCCTTGACTAATTTGACCTAGGAAAAGCAATAAAGACTTGGTGAGGATCCAATATTTGATGAGTATATACTAGAGTTAGCTCAAGCACAATCAAAATAGTTACAAGCTACTATCAAATTACTAAATCAATAAAAGATTAACTTAGAAGAACAATCTATCCTATTAGTTCTAGGGGATATGGTCAATAATTTTGAAGCAATAATATATGACACATTCAAATTTCTAAAAGGTATGAGGTCAAATCAAGACATGGTGAACAAAAAACATTCCATGGCTATGCAATATATTAATCAATGGTATGTTTCAAGTAGTAAGGTAAAGGAATTGATCAATGTATTGATGGATGGTCAAATTCTTGAGTTTAAAACATTCAACTTGGCACATTTAAACATGGCTATGATTAGCTTATCATATAAGATAAAGGATATGAATAACTGGTCCAAGGGCATGAAGGATATTTATAAAGACTTCAAGCAGTTATAAAGTAAAATGGTACATATAATGGGAGACTTAATCAAAGACCAAACTACCCTTAGTCCTATGGGTTTGATAACAGATGATGAATTCAAACATAGGGCTACTTAATTCATGAAATAAGTGAAGAAAAAATCCAAGGCACTACAAGGGCAAATAATAAAATAATATTGGGCATGATCTTATCTACAAAGGAGAAAATTGGTGATGGTTAAGAGTATTAGAGAGGCCTTATATAGAGCTAATAAAGAATTGAAAAACCTAGCAGACCAAGAATAGGATCTATTCATGGAGCCTATCATTAATTATAGGACGATTGATGAAAAACATGATAAGGAAATGAAGATAAAGCAACAATATTAGAGGACTACAACTGAAGGAGCTTCATAAAGTCAAATTTTTTGACTTAGAATATTCATTTGTATAGGAACATGCACATCATTTGAAAAATAAATATTCTATGTTGTAAAATCATGTGTATCTTGTAAAGCATATTATTTATAGGTTAATATATTTTATAAAGTGTCTAATTCTAGAATGTTGTAGAAGGACAACTATCCTTGACACTTGTTCAATTATCATTTGATATGATTCATTGACATACCTCAAAGTCTTCTATAAAAAGGGATGTTGTCATTTGTAAAAGTGGAGGGAGTTTTAGATAAATAAATACTTTGTAAATTTGGAGAAAATTAATGAAATAAAGGGAGTTATATAAGGATTGTCTCATATTTGTTTGTATATTTTGTTATCATGGATGCTTCCTCAAACATTTCTTTGATGTTCAGATTTGAATTGCTGGTATGAATCTTAGATGTGCATGTATGAATGTAGAGTTTTAAATTTGTGCTTATGCTAGGTTGATTGAAATACTTTAGACTCATTTCATTTCCATTGTTTTTTTTGAAGATGTGCTAATGCTATTTTCTTGTGGAAGTAAATCCTTAAAGTGAATTTGATTTCTTATTTTCATTGTTTCAAAATCCTTAGACATTTTCCTAGTATATGATAAGATCTATGCCTTTGTCTATTTAATGTCATTTATTGGTTTGAGTGCATGTATTTGATGAAATTTAAGCTTTATCATAATGCCTAGACTAAAGATCAGAGACATCTTTCTTCTCTGCCCAACCCTTCCTTTTGTTGATTTTTCAATCAAATCACTGTAGTTTAGATTTTATTATAAATATACATCCTAGATTAGACTTTAGACTTTAGGTTTTGATCATAATTCACCATAATTAGTCCATATTACTTTCATATTTCACAAGCAAGCTTTAAGACCATAGTTGCTTCCAATAACTAGTTATATTAGCATTTTGTGAAACAATTAATTACTTTGCCACTATTCCACCAAAGATCTTAGGAAGATCACAACCATCTACTCATGCAGTAAATTATTTAAATATATAAATGAGAAGTGTTTTAAACACTTTATAAACACTATGATACACTTTTAGGCATCAATACCTACATAGTTTAACTATGCAGCCCTTAGTGTGTAGATGTCTAAAAAGGCATAAGGTAATATTTCCCAAAGAGATGCATATAAATGACATGGCAGTTCAAGGGAGACCCATGTAGTGATTGATAAGTGGTAGCAAAGTGTAAAGAAGTAGTTATAAAATTAGTTGAGTGACATTTGAGGCCTTATTAGATTAAGTAAATGCAGTAGTGGCTATCAACCATTAGAATATGATTATACACCTCTAACTATTCTAAAGATCTTTTACTCTCAGACATGTACATGGATCTAGAAAAGAACCTACCACCCACTCCCAAATATAAATCACCAAGAAAAATATAAGAAGTATGTGTACAACACCACAAAAAAATTAAAGGAATATGTCTACCAACCTAAAGGGGTAGATTAATTGTAAAAGGATTGATCCCTTATAAAATCCCTATTTTTCATTGTAAGAGGGGTTGACATTTTTAGGCAACCTCACACTACCAAAATTTTCCCTCCAAGAGCACTTCTATTGGTTGAACCTTGCATGTTAATGGGAATTAAGTTCACCTCCCTTTATTCTTCTTACACTTTATGTGCTATTTGTGTTTTTTGATCTTTGTCTATGGGTAATGTTCACCCCTCTCATCACTGTCCATTCCCAACACCTCTGTGTGGAAATTTGAACTCACTTATAGGTCATGTTATATGTGTATATGGGTCTACATAGGTTACATAGGTTTTGTCTATAGATAACCTTCATCCCTCTTAATGATACAATGTGTTCCCACATGTCCATATGAAATAATTATGCATTAAGAGTGTATTTGGTGGAGTCTATGTAATAAAATCTTGTTCTCAAATATTTGTGCTATGTCCATGGTAGTAGGAATGATCACTCTATTCTTGCCATATTACCCTTTCAATATTAGGTTTAGATTAGTAGTAGATTTACCTCTATATTATTTAGGTATGTATGCTAGTCCTAAACTAGTGTACTTAGAATAGAAGGAATTTGGCCTACTCTAAAGGATCATCCTAAGGAGTGTAAGGGTCCCACACCTTGGGGACATTCCCGTCATTGTAATGAGATAACCTGTGGTCCATGCACATAGGTGAGTGATAATACTTCCACACCTAGTGCTAGACACTTTTGCACCCTACACAACACATTCATGCTCTGTGCCCTACCACACAAATTTCATATACCATAGACAATCCATGGTTTCACATTTTGAATGACAACAATACCATATGGCATAAATTTGTTCCTATTTTTATCCCCATATTTATCATGCAATATATGAAGAGGCCATGCCCAGCTTATTTGAGGGAATGAGTAACTCCATCATGAGCATGATAACATAATGGTTCTATCCTAATTGAAAATCCATCATGATAGAATATCTATTGGTATCACCCCTTAAGATATCAATATTTATCCTAAATAAATTAGCAGAACAAGAAATCATATACCTAAATATTCATGGAACTGGGTAAATTTTCAATGAGAATAAAAGGCACTCTGGCCCCTAATACCTTAAAAATTGGCCTCACCAAAGTCAAGCATTGGAAAGATTTAATCCTAACTATAACATACATGGGTTCATTCAATTTTAATGGTCATGATCTTTATCAATGGGACCCTATGGGTAGGGAAAGGACCATATTGAATCCATAAAAGGGAAGGTGTTTATAGTCTATAGGCACAATATGTACCCTCATTATTGGGTGTACATTAATGTAATTAAAAATGATGAAGTAAAATGAAATATGACCATAGACAACATTGTTCTAGTCCTAGTACAAGCCCTATAGCTATGGAAAGTAGAAGAGATACCCAATAACTCCCAGTTCTAAGGAGAAGAGTCACCTAAAATGGAAGCTTCATTGATAAGGAAAGTGATCTAAGGTTTCCCTCCACCATTAATGAATCTAAAGTCTATCAAAATTTAAGAGGTAACTTAGCCAATGGCTCATTCTCCCTCTCTTGTATCTATTGCTTATGTTCAAATTCCCAATGTCTCTTCCCCCTAGCAAAGATTATGATACAACAAGCTCAAGTGACTCATCTTCCCTCTCCTTTTATACCCTCATTAGGATATACCCTAATTGACACTCCTTCTACTTCATCCTAATTTGAAGTGACTTTCATAAATGCTACCCTGCATTTTAGTCCCATACAATGTATCTAGCATATACATACCATGAATCCTCATGTTTTAAGAAATCTTGCCTCATTTGTCCTAGTAAATTCTTCTTTAGTTGGTCCTATTGATACAATTTACACCACTTCAATGGGGACCACCCTTAAATACTCCACCATTATGACTATTGTTACTACTTTCACCACACCACCAATAATTGTCACTCTAAGACCCCTTGAAGAGTAAGATCTAATATTAATAGTGTAACAAGTCCATATAATAACATATTCTAAGTTTGATGTCATGCATGGACCCCCACTTGATCTAATAATTACTAATTCTATATTGAAGGATCCTAAAATTAAAGAGGTGTAGGACCCTTTCCATATTAACTAACCTACAATGAATAATCTAAAGTCTAATCATCCTTTAGAGCATCTATTTTCTACTCATTATATTGTGACTACCCCTCATCTTACTTCTACTCCCCTTGATCCACCACTTTTCATTATCCCTTCATCCCCATTCACTCTCATAGTGTCATATCCTTTTTGCTAGTTGACACTATTACACCTATACCTAGGCCTATATCTCATACAAACCCTTCTTCACCCACTTCATCCTTTGCCACTACCATGTCACAAGTTGGAACAAACTAGATAAGGGTTAACCAAAGCCTAGATACTAGGGATGGTCATCACCAAAGAACCACAAGTCAACCTTGAATTTGAGAAACCAACTATGTAGTTCAAAAGAGTTACTAGGAGAAAAATATCATTGAAAAGGCCACCCACTTACCATATGGTGGAAGAAGATATTTTCTCTTTGAAAAGGAAGAGAAAGGGAAGACTAAGAGAAGATGATGAATGAGTGGAGGATCCAAAATATACAATTGATTCTATTAGGGATGCAGTAAATTATATTGTCCAAAGCATGAAATAGAAAATTTGAATATTGGAGACTCAAACAAGATCTAATGTCCCATGTAGTGTCATTATAGAAGTTAAAAAGGGTCTTGAATTATGTTTTATAAAAATTGGTAGATTAAAAGGGTGTTAATTCCAATTATGATAAACTACTGAGTAAACTCCGAATGTATAAAATATATAATAAATCACATAAAAATGATTTTGAACTTACTATTAATATAAAAATTATAAAAATGGGAATACTAAGACTAAAAACTTAGCTGGATCTCAGATATGATAGACTGTAGATAGTGACTATATAATTTGTTATGGGGTTGTGTGAGGTCATTGTGAATTAGGAAAAAAGACTTCATATCTAGTTGAGACAAGGATATGATATTCATACAAGGTTGGTATAATATGGTATTTATAAGGAGATCGAAAATCTAGTAGGGTTTTTTCTCTTCATATTGATTTTGATAGGTGCACTATTTCTCTAAATTTTTTTCTTTTTCTATGAGTGTAGAGTAGAAACTAGTTATGAAGGGTGTGTAGAAAAAATTGTTAAATGTGCACATTTAATCTAGATGATTATGAATAAATATTCTTTGGATAGGTAAAAATACCTAAAAATAATAAAACACTAACACACACTTTTTTGTTAGACAAAGAAATGGGTGGATTGCCTAGCGTAAGCTAGATCCTAAAAGCGAAATATTTCTAGGAGGCTGTCAATCCACCTGCTTTAACACTTAAGTTTGATAGATAAAAATGAAGGAAACATGTATTTAAAATATAAAATTGAAATTAAATACAATAACTAAATTAAATTAAATTAATTAAAACTAAATGCTTTGATAAGATGATTAAACTAAAGTGGACAGTCTGCATAATTAAAATTGCTAAAAATTAGCTAAAAGTAAAGTTTTGGTTCTTGGTTTGGTGAAATGGCAAGGGTAAAAAGAGTGATGTGGTTGGCATTGGAATGTTTTTGATATGGCAAAGGTTTAATGGGTGAATGTTGGAAAGGATAAGCCAACAAATGATTGAGGTGGAAAAAGGGTAAGGGGATAAAGAGAGTGAAGATGGTAAAGAGGGAAATGGAAGAAGAGGTAAATGGATAAAGGGGAAAGGAAAATGAAGAGGTCAAGGGGAATGTATATGAAGGCCAATATAATAATAAGGCCAAAGGGTAGGTTTGGAAGTCAAGAAGTAATAGGCTAAGAGGGATTAAAAATTAAATTGCAATAAATAAAACCAAGGTTACCTTCCAAGCTTGAAGAAGAATGTTGATGAAGAAGTTGGTGTTGATGATGTTGAAGAAATTTTGGTAGAACTTTAGTAGAAATTATATGCTTTGTCTCTTCTCTTAAATATGATGATTATATCTCTCAAAACGATTACCTCCTTTAAAAACCTACAACAAAAATGTTAACAACAAAAGGCTAACTTCCAACCTAACCTTGGGTGAAGGAGAGGGGGGTATTTATAGCATTTTTGTGTGAAGAAACATGCAAAAATAGAGAAATATTGAAGAAATTATAATTTATCCAAGTGTTTCATGTTTTATTCAAGGTAAATTTGGTGGGAATTCCCATGTGGGTTGGAAAATATTCCACTTTGCACATGAATCCAAGTTTAAATGGAAATCATGCACATGGGTTTGAATAAGACCAAAGAATTTTTACCACCCTTATTTGTATTCATCCACATTTGGTACCATTTTCCATGTGAGGGGATGAAAATTATAAGGTGAGGTTGGTGGGGATTCCCATGTGGGTTGGAAAGTTTCTTATTTGGGTTGGTGAGCCTCTATTTGGGTTAAAAAGTCAAAGATGGGTGCCCTTTGTCTTTCCTAAAGTCTTAAAGAGGTAGGTATCTATTTTAAAGTCTAATTTCATATATAAAAACAAAAATACATGTTTAATAATGACCTCGTAAGGGTAAATTCACCACATTTCAAGGGGGTACCCTTATGATGCTTGAATGAAGTCATCAAGCACTTTGGGAAGGGTCCCAAGTGGGTTATGGTGTCCCACATCAATTCACATCACTTCTAAGCCATGTCACTTGCCATATCACCTCCAAAATCACCTACCATGTCACTTGACATGTCACTTTCTATATCACATGCCATGTCACATACCATGTCACTTTCCATGTCATCATGAATAGTGACTGTGGGTCCCATAGTGAATAGTGAGGGTGAATATTACCTTTGAATAATAATTTCAAATAGTGATTTTAAATGATATTTTTGACTAAAAAAATAGTGATTTGGCTGGTTAAGAGGGGTTTTGGGAAGGTTTAAGAAGTTATAGAGGATCTTAAGGCGTTTAGGCATCAAAGACTGTAAGTGTGCTATTTTTTAGTCTCTACATTTTACCCTTTTTTGTTATGCAACCTTGAATTGACAAGCTACAAAACAAAAACTAATCACTTGGTCGAAGGTCAGGGTACCTTGAGTATGGGAGGAGGTGTTCCCCCTTAAACTAAGAGTCGATGAGGAAAGGTTGAATTGGGTGTAGGTTTGATAAGTAGTTGATGGGGAGGTACTAAGTGGTGCCACAAGGTAGCTGGGTATGCGAAATGCTAATGGGTTCATAAAATATGACTAAGCACAATAATCAAGATTATGTAGAGACTGAAGGTGCTAATTTTGATAACAAAGGTCAAGTTTTAAGATAAAGATAAGGTAAGTAGTCCCTAGCATTGGTCATAGCTGATCGAGTTACTCTTATCAAGGTTCCTAGATAGGGTCGGTGTTGACTCAAGTATCCAGGGTAGGAAGTGCTCCTAAGAAAAAAATGGTCTAGTTTTGTATGAGGTGGTACAAAAATTTAAAATTTCAACATGAAAATATTGGTCATTTCAAGAAAAATTTATTATAAAAAGTGCTAATGTTTTTGGTCAAATTCAATTGAAATCAAGGTGGACATGGTGAAAGCATGAGTGGATTGGGTATGGGTTAGAAGGGGATGGCCAAGCTGACTCCAAATGCACACAATAAGTGGATGCTACCTAAATATTTCTATAGATAGGGATCCAAAACAAATGTTAGGCCAAATGTAGTTCTTTTGAGGTAAAGGGTGTTGGTTAACTTGGTTATCCCAATTGGATATCATATAGGTAGGTCCACGTGAAGGATGTTGGAAAAAGGGAAGCACCAAAGGGTGGAAAAGATGGCTATCAAATAGTTTTTGATGGGTGTGGTAGAAATAGTTGTTGAGGTGAGCTAGGATGCAATTAGATAATTATGTTAACTATGTAAAAGGAATTTGTAGCCATGGATAAGTAGGTTGAAGAATAAAGTTTATTACACTATCGTAAAGAAAAGGAAAGGTAGAAATATGTGGTACCAAGATTTGGAACTACTCAAAATGCCATGGTGATCAAATGGGTTCTTTCATCACCATCCAAATAGGTTGAAATTGTGCACATTCCAAAACAATATCATTAACATGATATGAAAGGTTATTATTCAATGGTTTGGGGAAGCAAAGTAGCAGAGTGGGTAAATGAGAAGTGGAAAAGATTTGAACCCTTGACCCTTGAGTCAGTGGGGCCTTAAAATAAGTAATAATTGAGTTTTTGAGGGAATACAAAGAAAGATGCTAAGGGGTTTTGGAATATGGACTAAGGTGAATAATAATAACATTAATTAATTAAAGGAGTAAGTTGTGGATTTCATGTGTTAAAGCAGGGGCTATTTCAAGGTGTAAGAAGATGTATTCTAAAAGGGAAATTATTGGTTGGAAGGTTAGGGCATGTGAGAGGGTGTAGCTATCATACCCACATGGGTATCTTAGATATTCCATTTGAAGGTGGTTTTAGTTTTTATTATAACATATTCAAAGGTTGAAGTAAAAGGGGTTTAAAATAGGCAAGATGAGAAGAGGTGGGGATTTCATCTTGATGGCTAAATGATGCTTAGGTTTGCTAGTTGGTTGTATGAGCCTGAAATCCTAGCCAATTAAGTTATAGAGCTATAGGATTGGTATATATCTCATAGTAAACCAAAATTGAGTGAAAGACCTTAGAGGCTATAGGATGCTCAAAATGGGTAGAGGGCTGAAAAGGAAAAAAGTTATAGGGAGGGTGAAGGGAGTAGTTAGAGAGGGACAAAAAAGAGATTTTGAGCACATGTAGAGGAATTAAAGGAAGACAGGGATGATCCTAAATTAAGGAACCTGAATATATTTCATGAATTAAGGCAAGGGTGTGGATCATACAAAGAATTAGATAAGGAGATATATGTGGAAGTAGTACAATTGGTGGCTACACTCTAAAGAGGTGGAGATGAAATTTGAGAACATAAGAGAGATCCAACAAGGGATGAGGTAAAGGTGGACTAGGAGATGGATGAAGAGAAAATAATGAGGTCATAGATAAAGACAAAGGTGGATAAGGATGGAAGAAGCTAGGCATGGTCATATAGGTCAGGAAAAACAAGGAAAGGTATCAAGGAAGATAAATTTTTTGAAAAGAACTAGAGAAAAGAGAAGAAAATAAAAGGTAAAATATTGGGGGTGAGAGATGCATTAAATAATGATAGATTGCAAAATTGAAAAGGATGGGGAGAGAAGTGTAACAATCATGAAGGGTAAGGAGAGAATGAGGGATATGGGTGTCCATCAAATGTTTGAAAACAAGTCTAAAAAAGACAAAAGAGAAAATAGTTTGGTGATGAAAATGAAAAACAAGGAAATAAATGGAAGAAAAGGAAATAAATGGAAGAAAAGGAAACATGAGGAAAAAAGGAATGAAATGAGGACACAAAGAGGATGAGGGGAGATGGAAGAAGCAGGTGGTATCTTGAGCAAGTAAGCATGGGTGATGATATGTAAGGAGAGGAACAATGAAGCAAAGCAGATGATCATTTTGGAGATGAGAATGGGATGGAAAATGGGAAAGGGATGAGGAATGGGGGGAAGCAAAGGATGGGTGGAAAAGAAGGTGAAAAGATAAGGTAGGTGTTAATCAACATATTAGAAGAGATTGACAAGTTGAAGGGGTGATTAAAAGATATTGACAAGCTAAAAAAATTGTGAGGTGGTGAAGAAATAGGGGGACACATTGAAAAGGAGTGAGATGAAACTAAGGGAAGAAGATCAGAGATGATAAGAACAATAAGGAAGAATTGAAGTAGGGATACAAAGCATAGATACTCACACAAATGCAAAAGATAAGTGAGTACTAAGATGGAAAGAGGAAAAGGGAAATGTAAAAAGTTCCATAGGAAAAAAGAGATAAGAATAAAAAGGCAATTATGGAAGGCTTATCAAATGATAAATATCTAGGGAGAAACTAGTTGTGGAGGAATAAGGGGATGATAGAAAGGATGGAAAAAAGCAAACATGAAGAATGGAAAATGGGTACGATGGGAAGAGTGGTAGAGAGTGGTGGTGCATGTAAATAAAAATTATTGCAATAGGAGAAATAGAAAACTTGTAAGATGCACAATACAAAGTGGAATGGGTGAAGAAAAGAGAGTGATAAAAGGGGTCTGCCAAATAGCCAAGGGGGAGGGGAGATGATGAGGATGGAGAAATAAGTTTAAGGGGATAAAGGGAAAGGTTGGTAATAGGGTGAAAGAGAGGTAGAAAATTTAAAAGGTAGGTGGGGAAATGGGCTATAAATCATGAACAAGGAAAGATGATGGGGAGGCCATTAAAGTAGAGTAGGAGGTGGCTATATGGGAGGTAAGGAGGGCTAATGGGGAATGTTGTCAACCCTTGTGTTAAAAGATATTGACAAGTTGAAAATGTGATTAAAAGAGATTGACAAGTTGGAGGTAGGGAGATGGATAGGAGATAGGTAGAGAAGTGAAGGAAGAGATTTTAGGTGAGAAGGGTAAATAAAGTAAAGGGAGTGGCTGAGCTGACCTCACTACCTGAGCACTACCTACATAGTCTAAAAATACCTTAGGTCAATGTAGTTCTCCCAAAAATTGGGGAAAGACTTAAGAGGTAGTATTATATGGTGTTAAAACATAAGTATGCTAAAGGAAGAATTCAAAGCTTCTTTGATGTAGGATGCCCTAAGTAAGAGGGTGTTGTTAGCGGTAAAAATAAGTGAAAAGAAAAAAAGGGGATGGGAATTAGTTATTATTGGTCAAACTACCCATAGAGTAGTGACTACATAGTCTATAGACATCAGGCCAATGTAGTTCAACAAGGTTTGGGTGAGTGGTGTTCAAATTGGCTGCCCAATTTGACGGACCACATGGGCTAGTTTGGGCTGAGGGAGAAGGCTTGGTAAAACAATAGTTTTGGGTTTTGGTGAAGGTGTAAGTGAAAGTGAATGGGGTAGGTTGGTAAATAGTTACCATAATGATCCCACATTTAGTAGGATGAGAGATATAGATGGGAAAGGTAGGATAAATTAGAAGGGAACACAATGCAAAGTACCACAAATAATCTTCAATGGAGATAATCTAAAGAAGAGGTGTTTTTGTGAGGTTGCACCTTCTAGAATTATGTGAGGGTGGGAGTTTGGAGATAATGTCTGCTACTATGAGCTAAGTTTTAGGAGGTGGGTGTCTATCTAGATATACAAAGTTGTTGTGGCCAAGGTTCATCACCACTATGAGCTAAGTTTTAAGGGTAGTAGTGAAGTGATGACCTATTAAGAATTTCTTTGATGATCAAGTAGATTCTACAAGTAAGGAAGTTATCAACATGGTGAGCAATAATGGATGGACCTTACTTGACCCAAGAGCTACATGGGTAGGCTAGATAAATGGTGGCTATATCTACATCTTGTGCCTCAGTTTCTTGGAACTATAGACTTGGGGTCCCATTTAGAAGAGGCTTTGGTATCAAGGAGCTATATGGTTTAGGATATTAGTGATACAATTAGATCAAATAGTCATTCCATTAGTATGGGTGGACTCTCAACTAGTAAAAAGAAAAGATTGCCATGTTTGAGTAGACACTGTCAATGGTTAGGGTCTGATGCTTAGAGCTTGTGGCAATGGGCTAATAGGAATAGGAGGGTAACATGTTGGATATTGTTGGTCAAATTTTATTATACGTGAGGTTGTCTGGATAATTATGAATGTTATGGTTATGGTTTTTATAATCTTGATTAATGTAAAAGAAATGACCATTGTTGTTGCAATGTTGGATGGTACAAGTCATGGCGAAAACATCGACCATGGACACTAAGATAAGAATAGGGCATGATGCTTTGTTTTTGACAAAGACTAAAAATAGGCACAAAGTGAGATTACCTTAATGAACGTAAGCCATTAAAATGCTATGCATGAGCAATCATTAGTTGATAAAAAAGGTTTCATGATCATAGGGTGTCAAGTAAGCTCTAAATCTCGTGATTTATAGATAATCAAAAGGGAAAATGGGTGATAGGTTGTGTGAAGGGTAATGGGTGATATGTATGATAACCTCATGTGAATTAGTTTTCCCCTTCTATAGGTGACCTAAATATGGTATTAGACAAGTCCATGTCATATGATAAATGTAGACTGATCAATGTGGGAAGTCTACATGGGAAAGCTGATTGTGGCTTCCAACTTCTTATGTTGTTTGAGAGCTGATTACGGCTTTGGAATTGGTGTTGATAGTGGGCCTTTTACTTTATTACTATATATGGGAAGTTGATCGATGCAAGAAGCTTCCCTAAAATTTCTCTAATTTTGAAAAATTTAACTTATCCATCCTTCAAGGGATTGGTCTAATATTATTAGATTTTTTTAATGTTCTTGATAGTTATCCTTTAAGGAAGCAGTCTACCTTACATGTGGCAATTTTTATTTTTGCATTCAGGTAGCTGTCCTTTGAGGGAGTAGTCTGCAATGCTTAAGATATTGACCCAATTAATTATTACAAGATGAAATTTGTTTAGACATGGATTGATCTAATTAGGTTAAGAAGTTTACATTTATGAGGGAAAAACTTTACACATGAAGGTTCATGATATGTAAAAGGGTACAATTTTGAGAGATAATGACCATGGGATTCCTTCTTTTTAGAGATGAGAAGTATCCATGAGAACCATGCTATGGGTAGAGTCATGGTACTCATATTTAGGATTAGACCATGATTATCACGGTTAATCACATGGTTCTATGTTTTAATCAATTATACTCAAAAGGGGAGGAGGAAGGTATGTGAAGGTGAAAATATCATAATCAAGGGATGAGCTTAAGTTAGACAAACAAGTGAGCTTAATCCTTGTTTAAAAAAAAATGGATGCAAATACAAAGCATTGAGAGGCTCAGGTTCTGGTTTGCCTTTGAGAGAGGGAAAATGATAAGCTCCTGATCCATACTTATGGGTGATGATGTTAGGTCCAAGCCAATTGAAAGCAAACTTGCCTCATTTACTATTCTTCATGTTGGTCACATGTTGGTTTTATTTTAGGACAAGATATTTGATAATGAGTTCTCATTGTGTGAGGTGCTTGTTATAAACACATGTGATATGATCTTGATAGATATGGAGGTGGGTGATAGCTACTAAATGATGCTCATCAAGTAGCTCAAGTTGAGCTAAATGATGCTGATGAAAATCTTTTTCAGAAATGAGCTCCTTCAAAGATATATAAAGAGAGGGGATTTAGACTTTAAGAGGCAAGATTGCCTCTATTTATAAGACTAGAGAGAAAGGGGTAGCACTAGTGGAGGTTTGAATCTAGTGATATAGGCCCATAAGGCAAATGGGATCTGTAAGTGCCAATCTCAACCTGAATCACTGATTACTTTGGTTAATATTTTGGTGAGGGTTTTATTAGAGGCTTTTGCTTGTCCATTTGCTTATAGTTGATAAGGCAAGGAAAATCTTAAATCAATGCCAAATGCATCACATAAACCTTATACTTGCTTATTCTTGAAGGATTTGCCATTATTGATGATGATCTTATGAGGAACACCAAGGCGGTAGATGATATGGTGGTTGATAAAGTTGACAATATTTTTTGCTTTGGTAGAGATTAGAGGAATAAATTCCACCCACTTAGTGAAGTATTCAGTGGTTGTGATGATGAAGCTATGTAATTGCAAAGAATGGGGGTTAATTTCCCCAATAAGATTGAGGCCCCGTTGAGAGAAAGGCCAAAATTCCTTAGATACTTAGAGACTATTGGCTAGCGTATGATGTAAATTAGCATGCTATTGACATTTAACACACTTTTTTACATAATCATAATAGTCTTGGTTAATGGTGGGCAAATAACAACCAAGGAAAAGGATACATTTAATGACCGCTAGGCCACTAAAGTGTCCCCCACAAATCCCATCATGTGTTTCTTTGATGGCATGGGAAGCTTCATGGCTACATAGGCAATAAAGAAGGAGATCATCAAAACCATGTTTCTAAAGGATTCCCCCTAATATGGTGTAATGAGATGTACTCTAAATAAAATCTCTTTGGGTATTCCTAGAGAGGTTGGGAGGAATAATGCTTAGGTTGAGGTAGTTAAAATTTTGGTCATACCAAATGTCAGATGGGAATTCCTCTACACTAAAAATGGTAGGGAGGTTGGATTGGACATAAGAGGGTGTGGTAAAATGATGAATGATGACAAATATTTTTGAATTGGAAGGCTAAGAAGGGATTTGAGAAGCAAGGTAGGCCATTGTATCCATAAATTTATTGGTAGATTTGGGAATGCATTGGACTAGGTAATGCTTGAATGATTTTAAAATTTTGTCAACTAAAAGTTTATATTTTATCAAGAAATCATTTGTACATTGATAGGACCGATTGACCTGGTTGACCACAAGCTAGGAATCACTAAAGACATGGATTGCCTTAATTCCCAAGCTTTGAGTAGTTTGAAGACCTATCACTAGGGCTTCATACTCAAACATATTATTGGTGTATTGAAAGTCAAGTTTGAAAGAGAGAGGAAGGGGTTCACCATTGAGAAGAATGAGAATAACTCTGGCACCCCCTCCTTATTGGAATTTAGATCCATCAAAGAACATGTTAATTTGGTAGGTTATGTCATCTTCTTAAAAAAGAGTCATGAGAGACTTGTCTAGAAAGGCAAGAAGGGGTGGTTGGTTATTTTCTAGAGGAACTTTAGCTAATTGATAAAAAATGACCTTAACTTTATTTGAATTTTATTGGAGGAATTCAAGGCCAAATTCAGCTAGGAGCATGAGCCACTTAGCCATACACTAATTTTGGTATGGTTTAGAGTGCATGTATTTGAGTGGGTTAGTATTAATGATGACATAATTTTTATGGTTAAGAAGGTAGTGGTGGATTTTGATGGCCACAAAGGTCAATACTAAGTAGAGTTTCTTAGTGTGTGTATACTAAGTTTCCTATTCTACAAGGATATGACTAATGTAGTATATGGATTTCTCTTTGTGTTGTTCATCTCGGTGAGCCAACATTGGCCCTAGGGAATGGTTGGTGACATAAATATATAAGTAAAAGGGGTGGTCATCCTTTAGAGGGGTGAGGATAGGTTGTGACAAAATATACTATTTGAGTGAATCAAAGGCCTTTTGATAATCACTACTCCATATGAAAGAGACATCCTTCTTCAGAAGGTGATGAAAAAATTGGCACTAGTTATAAAGTTGGGAAATGAAATGGTGAATGGATTAAAGTCTTCTCTAAAGGATGTAGAGTTATTTAAGGTTGGTTGGAGGAGGCATGTCCATGAAGAAAGATGATGAAACCAAGAAGCTTTCCTGAAAGAACCCCAAAAATGCATTTCTTACTATTTAGGCAAACATTATAATGGATGAGGCATTCAAATATGATCATAAGAATATCCAAGTGGTCTTTTCAAATTTTTTATTTCCTAAGGAGGTCATCCACATAGTCTTCTATGATCTTATGGATGATATCATATAAAATATAAGTCCTGGCATGTTGGTAGGTTGTACCAGTGTTATTTAACCTGAAAGGCATGACTTTATAAAAAAAATTCCCAAAGGGGTCATAAAGGCAATTTTATGTTGATCTTTAGGAGCAATCAAGATCTGATTATAACCTAAAAACCCATCCATGAGAGATGACATCTCATGGCTATTTGTAAGATCAACAAGCTAGTCAATGCTAGGGAGAGGGAAGCCATCTTTGGGGTAGGTGAGGTTAAGGTCATAAAAGTTCACATAAATGCATAAACCCCCATTGACTTTGGTGATAGGTACGATGTTTGAGACCCATTGGGGGTAGTCAATGGGTTGAATGAAGTTTATAGATAGGAGGCACTAAAGTTCTTCTTTGACAAGAAGGGCTACATGAAGATGCATGTGCCAAAGTTTTTATTTAATAGGCTTAACATCATGGTGAGTGAATATGTTATGGGTAGAAAAGGTGGAGTCAATCTTAGGCATATCATTGTAAGACCAAGTGAAGGCTATGCTATGGTCTTGGAGGAAATAAGATAAATCTTGAAGTTCCTTGGTATTTAATGATTGACCCAATTTGATAATGTGGGGATCATACAGAGTGATAAAGTTGATATATATGGTAGATTCATTCAACATATTTGGGGCTATAGGAAGAAGGGATTTGTGGATAGAAGATTTCCCCACACCTAGGTGGGTAAGAATGAAATCATTGTCTTGATGTTGGATGGTGTTGATGGTGGGAGAATCATTCTCTACCATTTTAGGATGTACGAGTGGGAGGACCTTAGTTTGTCCACTCTTTTGGTAGATTAGAGGGCCCAAAATTATAGTATTGATCAAAAACAAAAGTTAGAAGGGATGATATTAGGGTCTTCAAGTGGAAAAAGTGATTAGGTTGGCAATGATGGGATATGTTCCTCTATGGTGGCAGTGGGTATTGGTGAATTGGTAAATTCTTGAGGTGGTTCATACTCAAGGCCAAATTACTCATGAGGTTGTAAATTTTTGAAATGGGGCAACTCATGAGGCCCTTGTTCATAATGAATGAGGCCAAATCCTTTCCAAGCACATCTATGAAGATACAACTTAGCAAACTCTAGTTTGCTAAGATAGGAAAAGTTAGAGGTAAATGGTTGGATGGAAGATGTAGTGGTAGGGGGTGGAAGTGGTCAATCAAGTCCCCCATAAATGAAATTTATTTGATGGTTAGGGAGACCAATGGGGATGATGGTTCCAATGTTAGGGTCGTAAAAAGGGTCATGATTGAGAATCCCATATTTTAAGGGGGTAAGGAAGGCATCTAAGTCTAAGAGTATATATTCCCCAAAATAAAGATGTTAGAATGTGGTTATCATAGGGTCTTCTACAAGAGTATAGGAAGAGGGGATAGATGAGCTTGTGGAAGCTTGATCAATAGTAGGTGTGGAAATGCTATGGGTTTTGTCTAGTGAGTTTGTGTTATTGATAGATGGTTTTGTGGTGGATAAGGGAGGAAGAAGGAAATCATTGGGATGATATGTCATATTTTATGATGTAAAAGGACTAGGGTCAGCTTGGATAGTCACAACTTTCCCTTCATATTCAAACTTGATATATTGATATAGGGTGGAAGTGACACAACTCATGGCATGAATCCAAGAGTGTTTGATTAAAATATTATATTGAAAATCTCCTTGTACACCATAAAAGAGTTTAGGAATAGTATGAGGTCCTACAAAAATGTGGAAGACAATTGTGCCCAAGGTGGTAGCCATAGTATCATTAAAAGAATGAAGAACCACTAAGCTTTTAGACATGATGTTTTTAGGTAATTGTAGCTGGTCATAAGCATGGGAGGAGATAATATTAATGTTATCTCCCCCATAAATCATCACCCTTTTGATGTGGATTTGATTGATATATACTGTAATGAAGAGAGGGGGATCAAGATCCTCTGAATGAATAGAAGGTATTTCTAAATTTTTAAAGGTGAAACGTTAGAAGTTTGAAGGGTACCAACAAAAGTGGCTAGAGGTTGAGGATCATCGGGTTGGACCTCAATGGATTATAGAGCCTCTATAAGTACTTGATGGTGATGGGGGTAGTTAGAGATTAAATCATAGAATTTCATCTCTATTAGAGTTTGGTGAAGTTTCCTGAGGATATATTTTTGGATGGATATTACATATGGGTTAGGGTATGAAGGGTTAGATGGAGAGGCACCTAAAATAGACACCTTGGATTTGTTTAGAGATATAGAAGGTTGGGTATTATTATCTTGGGAGTTTGGGGAGGGGTAAGTCCAAGGAATGAATGCCTTAGTCTTCCATTTATCATTTTATTGGGCCTACGATCGGGTAACCATGTGAATAGTGTGGATAAGGGGGTTCTCTAGGTTGGATGGTTACTTAGGTTCCTCCACTTCACTTTTGGGTAAGAATGAAGGTCAGATGGGTTGAGTAGGTGGTTGGATTGTTAATGGGGATGAAGGAGGTTTATCCAATAATAGATCATCATCTTTTTATAAGTTGTGAACCAACATTTAGAGAGCTTTACAATTCTTGGTGTCATGTCCTGGTGCCCTATGATATGCACATATCAAGTTATCATTAAACCAAGAGGGTTTAGTATGTGAAGGGTTAAAGGGTTTGATGGGTGGTAAGCTTAAGGAAGAAGTTTACAATAAATATTAGAGGGTGGTCAAGTAAGATTTAGTTAAAGGTGGTAAAGGTTTAGTGGTTTTTATTTTGGGTGTTGAAGTAGAAAGTTGTGGGGACATGGGTTTGGTGATAGGTGTCTTGGGTAAAGTGGTATACTTGGTTGATGGTTTTGGTTTAGGTCAGGTGCTCGATGAGATAGAGGAAAATGATGGTAAGTTAGGCAACTTAGGGATTATTGGTGTAGTGGGGGAAAGTGCTTTAGAGAGTAAGTATGAAGGTGTGACCAATAAAGGCAATAGGGTTTTGGTAAAAATGGTGGATTTTGTGTTGAAAGTAGAAGGAAGGGGACCTAGAATGGAGGGTAAGGTTGAGGAAGGAAAAATATAGGGTTTTGGGCCCTTTGGTGATTTCACCTCTTTGGTTGTTTTAGTTATTGGTTTGATTTGGTCACTTTAGTTATCTTGGTGGGTTTAGGTGTTTGAGGGTGAATAAATTTAGGATTATTAGTTAGTTAGGTGGAGGTTTTAGTTATTTTAGAGGGGCTAGGTTGGTTTATCAAAGAAGGGGTTAGAAGTTCTAGTTTGGTTCCCTTACCTTTATCTTGACCTTTAATAGAAGGTGTTGAAATTAGAGGTTGGGTAGATGGAGTCATCTTCTCTTGTGAGATAACTTCCAAAGAGGGGGTGGATGGTTCTCAGATAGAGGAGGCAGGTGTGGTATCCTCCAATGGAAGTGTGGATATGGTTGCTTCCTTTTTTTGGGTGTCTAAAGGAATAGAAGGTGATATTTTTTCTTCCAATAAGGGAATGGGTAAAGAAGTGGTTAAGATAACATTTTCTTCATCAATGGGTTCACTAGTAACCACATTAATAGTATGTGCCTCATGAGATAGCTTGGGTTTATTTTCATGATGAGTGGTAGAAGGAGCATGATTAGGGAAATGTTTATGGAATATGTCAAGGGTTTGGTTTGGTGGCACATTAGGATTGCCCAATGTGAGCTCCCCCTTGTCAATGAGGGATTGGACAAGGTATTTAAAGGTATTGCATCTATTGATGTCATGTCCTATGAATCGATGAAAAGCACAATGGTCATTCTCATTATACCAATTGGCATGAGGTGAGAAGTATAAAACTATTAGGGTGGTTTAATTGGTAGAAGTTGGATGATTTTGGCTTTTAGTAACTTTTCCAAAATGGAAGGATAAGGCTCCCCAAGTAGAGTTAAGGGCTTATGGTTATTCCAAGTTTGGTTCCTTTGGTTTTGGTTTGGATAGTTGAAGGGGTCAGAGGTTTATTTCTTTGGGTTCTATTGGTTGGTAGATGGAGGAGGTGTGGCTTTGATGACAATAACATTGGTGGTGGCTTTGCTCTTGAAATTAGTATTGGTTATGTTTTTTAGTTTGGAAGGAGAGGGCCCATTGGTTTTGTAAGTTGGGTTTTTTTATTCAACTTTAATCTTCCCTCATAAATGGCTCTATTCTTTAGTTTGTGAGCCATGGTTAAAGCTTTATCAAATGTCTAAAATCTTTGGACACACAACGTGGATGAGATCTGTTTTGCACATGCCCAGGTAAAGAGTTATATAAACTCAAGTTGAGGTAATGAAAAGAAAAGTTGGTTGATTAGGCTCTTCTAACAAGCCATAAAATCAGAAATAGATTCATTTTTGAATTTTTGAATGGAGTAGAGGTCAGTAATAGAAATTACTTGGACATATTGATTGAAAAGTGATCTAAAAAAGTTTGGGCTAGTTGGAAAAAGGAGAAGATGAAGTCTTTTGGGATGACACTATACCAATCTAATGTTGGTCTAGATAAGGACATAAGAAAGGTATAGAGGAGAAGAACATAATCATGGGAAATCAAGTAACATGCATGACTAAATGCTCTTAAATGTTGTTGGGGGTCCTCCTTGCTTTGAAATTTATAAAATTTTAGAAATTCCCATTATAGAGGATATGGTCAGAGAGGGACAGATGGATGGATGGGTTCATTGCAAATTTGGTCATAAGAGATAAGCTTATGTGATCCTGAGATGGATGACTCAAGGGTAGTCATCTTCTCCATTAGCATCTTGACCAATTCTATTTGGGGTTGTTGGGTTGGATAGGTATATGACATGTATTATTGGGGTTGGGTGACATGGGAATAACTAGTGGATGGTTGGAATGATATTAGGTGTGTGTGTGGGGTCATGTAAGGTTGGGTGGAGGGTGAAGGTATGTATACTTATGTGCTAGGAATATATTGATATGATTTCATGAGTATGTGTTGGAAGGTTGAGGTTATGGGGTTTATGTGTGGCATTGAAGTATTTATTGAGTTAGTTGGTTAAAGGTGGGTAGTGACCAAAGTGATTATAGGGGGAAGTATTTTTGGTATGGAGAGAACTAGATTTTGACCTTGAGTTATGGTTGAGGTATTGGTTGCTACCAAATGGAGGATAGAAGTAGGAGTGGAGGATAATGCCATAGTAGGTGGGGTGTAGGTGACTAAAGGTAGGGTTAAACCCACTTGGGGTGTGGTAGGAGGTGTTTGGTTGGGGGGTGGAAGGTTGGTTTGGGTTTTGGTGGATGGGACATTGGAAGAGGTGTGGGTAAAAAATGGTTGGGTTGAAGTGGTACCCACCATAAGGTTAGGTGGCATGTCAAGAGGGGGTTCAGTAGAGGAAACCAAAGCAAAAGGGGTGTAGTGTTGCACGATATTGAGGTAGTGCTATAAATCCACCTAATTATTATCAAGGAAAGAAATAAAGTTAGTATCCCCTTTAGACACGATTGGGACCCTAGAAGGAGAGGGATGAGGGGAAATCTCAATGTGAGGGGAACTCTCAATGTTAGAGGTATACTCCATAGGTGTGAAAGAAGATGGGGGCTGATTAACTTGATTTTTGAGTTATTATCTGGTAGTGACCATATGAGAAAATAAGGAATGAAAAGGAAAATCTCTCAAATCAAACAAGAAGCAACCAAAAATATTTCAAAGCAATCAATATAAAAACTAGAAATGCATTTATCCTAGGATTAATTTTAAATCGCTTTTGGCTTATGCCTTAAAGAGTGTGGAGGGGAAGTTGGTTTGGTATGGGTACTAAAAAGGTAAGATATAGTTGGTTTTGGATTATTTAGGCACTCAAAATAAAAATCTATGTTGAAATTCATATGTTGCTTAGTATTGGGGCCTACCCCCTTACTTCACAAACCTACAGTGATAAGGGTGTTAGGGGCTTAGCCAAGATATACTGAGTCTAGAGTTTATACTCAACTAGAGAGCTAAGTTGGTTCTCCCCTTGGTGGTGAAATCCAAGTGGGATAGCTGGGAGGGGGTAAGGTTGCTACCAGGTGATGAAATTATAGTCGGTCTTTGTCTCAAGTATTGTTTTAATGTGTTTATTATTCAGTGGTTTGGCTTGGTGTGTGAATACAAGTGAAAGCTATGATAAAATTACTATTCCTCCTAGTTACTAAATGAACTAAGATTATCAAGCAATTCAATGGATGTAAAGTGTTTGTTTTAAACTCACAATAAAATTTTAGATTTATTTAAATGCATAAAAAATATCTAAATGAAATCTAAATGAAAGATTAAAATGCAAGTTCTAATCCTAGGATGATTGTTCTTTTTATTTCTTTTAAAGATGCAAGGAAAATAAACTTCAAATTTTCTAAAAATGCAACTAAAAATTGTGTTTCTTTTTGTTATTATTTTTTTTAAGAAAGAAAAGAAAACTTAATTTAAAAAAAAATTAAAATAAAAATGCAATTAAGAATGCAATAAAGTATGTAACTAATAATGTAAGTAAATATGCAATTAAAAATGCAACTAAATTATTATTATTTTTTACTAATGCAATTAAATGAATTTTTTCCCACTAATGAAACTATATTAAATGTTCAATAATGCATTTATAAATGTCTTAATACAACTAATGGACCTAAGAAAACTCAAGGGTCCCACCGGGTGCACCAAAATGTTTTTCTCAAGTTTTTACTTTTTCTAAGTGTGTAGAGTAGGAACTAGTTATGAATGGTGTGTAGAAAAACCTATTAAAATGTGCATGTTGAAACCAGATGATTATGAAGAACTATTATTTGGCTAGGGAATAATCTCTAAAAAAAAAAAAAAAAAACACTACTACACACTTATTTTTTAGATAAAGAGATGGGTGGATTGCCCAGCATAAGCTAGATCTTAGAAGTGAAAGCTTTCTAGGAGGCTGTCAATCCACCTACTTTTAACACTTAAGTTTGATAGATAAAAATGAAGAAACCATGTGTTTAAAATAGTAAATTTAAATTAAATACAAAAAATAACCTAAATTTAATTAATCAAAAATAAATTCTTTTCTAAGATGATAAAACTAAAGCAAATAGTCTGAATAATTAAAATTACTGAAAATTAGCTAAAAGCAAAGTTTTGGTTCTTGGTTTGGTGAAATGGCAAGAGTCAAAAGAGTGATGTGGTTGGGGTTGGAAAATGGTTGATATGGAAAATATTTAAGGGATGAAGGTTGTAAAGGATAAGGAAATAAATTATTGAGGTGGAAAAAGGGTAAGGGGATAAAGAGAGTGAAGATGGTAAAGAGGGAAATGGGAGAAGTGGTAAATGGATAAAGGGAAAAGGAAAATGAAGAGGTCAAGCATAATGGATATGGAGGCCAATATAATAAGAAGTAAAAATGGTGGGTTTTGAAGTCAAGAAATAATAGGCCAAGAGGGATAATAAATTAAATTGCAATAAATAAAACCAAGGTTACCTTCCAAGCTTGAAGAAAAATGTTGATGAAGATGTTGGTGTTAATGTTGTTAAAGGAATTTTCATAGAACTTCGATATAAATTCGATGGTTTGGATCTTATATCCAAGCTGATGATTATCTCACTCAAAATTATGACCTCTTTCAAAAATCTACAACAAAAATATTAACAACAAAAGGCTAACTTCTAACCTAGCCTTGGGTAAAGGAGAGGGGGGTATTTATAACATTTTTGTGTGAAGAAACATGCCAAAATAGAGGAATGTTGAATAAATTCAAATTTATCCAAGTGGTGCATGTTTTATTTAAGGTGAGATTGGTGGGGATTCTCATGTGGGTTGGAAAATCTTCCACTTTGCACATGAATCCAAGTTTAAATGGAAATTATGCACATAGGTTAGAATAAGACTAAAGACTTTTTACCACCCTTATTTGTCTTAATCAAAATGTGGCACCATTTTACATGTGAGGGGATGAAAATTCCAAGGTGAGGTTGATGGGTATTCCCATGTGGGTTGTAAAGTCTCCCACTTGGGTTGGTGAGCCTCCATTTGGGTTAAAAAGTCAAAGATGGGTGCCCTTTGTCTTTCCCAAAGTCTTAAAGAGGTAGGTATCTATTTTAAAATATATTTTCATATGGGAAGATGAAAATACATGTTGAATAATTAACTCTTAAGGGGAAATTCAACACATTTCAATAGGGGGCCCTTGTGATGCTTGAATGAGTTCATCGAACACTTTGGGAAGGGTCCCAGGTGGGATATGATGTCCCACATCAAGCTGCATCACTTGCCATATCACCTCCAAAATCACCTCCCATGTCACTTGACATGTCACATACCATGTCACTTGCCATGTCATCATGAATAGTGATTATGGGTTTCATAGTGAATAGTGAGGATGAATAATACTTTTGAATAATACTTTCAAATAGTGATTTTGAATGATATTTGTGACTAGGAAAATAGTGATTTGGTTGGTTAAGAGGGGTTTTGGGAAGGTTTAATAATTTTTAGGGGATCTCGAGGTATTTAGACATTAAAAACTATAAGTGTGTAGTTTTTTAATGTTTACATGCACCTTCAACTATAAGTCTTGTGTGACTATGTTGGAGCTTTAGATCTATTTTTGAATTTGATATGTGGATTCTTATTCAATTTGAACCCTAGATCAATAGACCATGAATAATAAACATAATAAATGAGAAAAATAGGTTATTAGATGAAGTTGTGCTTGACCTCAATACCCCTTATGTTGAGCATTACATACATACCAATACTCTAAAGAGGGATCAAAATCCATGTAGTTATCATATGCTATAAGCTAGTGAAATCCTGGTGTAATTATGTGCTTCAAAAATGAATTACAACCTTAGATATGTATTCAAACTTAGCTCAGGGATACTTGGGCTATGTGGACTCAAAATTAGTGAAAATAGTTGTTTTCTTCTCAATATGTAGTGAGATTAAATTTGGTGTTTGTAATATAGAAGCCTCTTTCCAAATTAGTGAACAAATGAATGGAAAATATTATTTTATAGTGGTATTTTGGAAAATTATTTATATGGGACTTGCAAAACAAGTGGGATGAGCAATTAGGTGAATTTAATTTGGGAAATTAGCCATTGTTTGGTGTGAGGAAATGATTGCTTGATTCATACACTACCAAGAATCAGGATAGTCTTAAATGAGCATCCTTGTCTAAGGATTAAATAAAACTAATTTGAAAGTATGGAGCAGTCAAATAGTGAGTTTAGACTACTTGGAATGAAGAATGGGAGTATTTAGTATCAAAATTATTGAAGGGAAAGGATCATCTACATAAAGTAGAAAAATAAGAGTTTTAGAACCATGAAGTTGAGTATGAGCTAATCATGTATAAGGATATGGTCACAAGTGCATTATTTCAGCATCAAATGTTAATTTTAGTGACAATATTTCCACCCCTTTTATTATAGTAATGCAACAAAGCAAAAGTATTAGATCAAAATAAATAGAGTTATACCTAAGCTTACATGTGTTTATTAAGCTTAGATATAAATCACATGATAAATTGTGATTCATGCAAACATGCAACGACACATGTATAAACTAGTATTTACTTAGGATGAAAATTTGAAAGTAAAGACAAGAAAATTATAGATAAAATAATAAATAATGAATAAACTTGTTTGGGTACACAAACAATTATGTTTTATGGTGCAAAAACTTGTGACTATAGAGGGTAGGACCCTTGGATTTTTATTTTCATTAAAAAACATGGATAAGACTGTGCATGACCCAATATTCATTGATATGAGAGTGTGTTTAAGAACTCAATATGTGCTTGACTCCACCATTGTGTAACTAAAGGTATTAAGGTGTCTTGTAATCCTTGTATGAATTATAATAGATCATTATTGAGAAAAAATAATGCAAAAAGGTGAATCAACCATTGAAGATGGAATAATATTCATTTCTAGTGCAAAAATAGCATAAAACTGGTGCAAAAATAACATGATATGGGTTTGGTGTACACCATAGATAATGACATGAGTTTCCATTCTTTCTACAAAACCTGCTGGTAAAATTAAGCAAGAAAATGATCATGTGCCACACAAATTCTCCCCATCTAATATTTGAGTATAATGATTTTGACAACTAAGTAAAGCCAAATATATTTCTAAGTAAAACTACGTAATATTCTAGAGCACATGCTACACATTATGCTCCCAATCTAAGCAAAAATATGTGATAACATTTTCATAAATTATGAAACTATTTTTATATACCTATTTTAAACTATATTATAAATTAGGTATGATTATGAGAATTTTGAAAATGATTTTTTTGACTATTGGGATGAAAGCACACTATTTTGGATAGCTATATCTTGCACTATATTCTAAATTGACCATTATTATTTGAAAGTGCTTATTGAGTATAAAATGAGTATGAACTATGATTGACTGAGCAAATATTATCTTTTCCTATTTGCACAATAGACTATTTTAGCTTAGCCTCTAAGTTAAGCCACTTTGTATGCCCCCTCATTTGAGGTGAATTATGAATCCTAAAAAATAACTTAGTTTAACAAGAATTGATGTGAATAATACTATGAAAAATATTTAAATTGTAGTAGTAATGATAATATTAGAGATCATGGCATCATATTGATAATTTGAGAAAAATATCAATGTATGAAACATGTATAACCAAACATACATAGTGTAATGTTTAGATAGATGTTAGTAATGAGAAACATAGTGGATAATGATCAAATACTGAGGACTTGAATTGATATAGAATAACTTGGAGGAGATACATGATTTCCATCATGCAATCAAAAATTGAGAAAATAAACATGACAAGAGTCATGGCCATGACACAACATAGAGAGTACACATGAAAGCACACAAAAACAATAAGAAGACTATAGGAACACATAAAAGGAACATGTTAAAATGTCACTCACATGCATATAAACATATAATGAGTCTTAGATTTTTAAACAAGGACATGTTTAAATGTCCACAATCTAGAGAGAAAATACACACAAAACATGAAGTAAAGAAGAAAACATGATAAGATGCATAGATAAATGAAATTGACCTACATAATAAATTTGTAAAGTTAGTGTCTTTAGAAACTTAGGTATCTAGTAATATATCAATGTGAAATTAATTGAGCAAAAATAACAACATAGTTTGTGTAATTTATTGAACTTAAAGTATGAACAATAGGGATAGTCAAAGAATGATGAAACATGTGTAAAATGTTCCCCCAATGAATTTGATAATATTAAAAAAATATGTATACGGCTTGTGAGTCATTTATATCTAAGAAAATATAGCATGTGTTTACTCAGATAAGTTTAGTGAAATACAACAAGAGTGCAATGCATGACTATTTGGATTAGAACAATTTTATCTATGTAAACTTTTTGGGTTCGAGACAATATCACCACCTAAAAATATATCTACAAGTGACACCCTATATGTTATACAACTCACTCAATTACATTTACGAAGTATATTTTATATAAAAATATATATAGAGAAGTATTGCATAGGTTGAAGCACAAATAAATCAATGTAATTAAACTACATATATGATGCACATGTCTTGATTTTATAATTTTAAAATTATTCTATATTTTTTATATTTTAGAATATGTGTAATTTAAAAAAAGGAACATACTAACCAATGAATCCCATAATATCCTCACAATCAATAGGTCTTGTATCTAACATAAGAAGGAAGACCTCTCATAAATGGAAAGTATCATTCCACTGTGATGTAACTAGTATCAACTTAGAATCTAAAAATTGGGCTAAATTTGTAACATAAGTGCCATTATCATGGTGACTATTTTCATTATGATTCATATGTTGTTTATTATGGTGAACTATAGGACTCTTCATAACCCATCATGGAGTGTATGAACTCATTATTGGTGTTCTTTGTGGAACACTCTTAATACCTTTTAAGATCAATATAGGACATGTTGGAGAAGAGAGTGGATCTCTATAATCTATGACAAATCACTGATTAAGTGGATTTTTAAGGATATGTCTCCTTGTCAATTTGACCACTTGCTTCTAGATTTTTTAAATTTTTTAAACTTTTTCAATTTGTTTAAGTAAAATATGCTATGTAGGAATAATATCCTTTGGTTGGAGGGTATTCAAATAGAATGCTATGAATTGTGATAACCTCATTAGCAAATATATATTTAAAATATCTATGTACTATAAAAGTAACTACACAAATCTACTTAATCCAAGGACATCCTAGTAACATATCAAAGATATTGCATTGGGTACTATTGTAAACTTGGTGGCCACATGTTCTTGAATAAACTGTAATGGTAATGTGATCTCACCAATAGAAATATAAATATGACCATTGAATCAATTTATTACTATTGTTGTAGGAAGTATAACCTTATTTATGTATTTTAAATGTGAGATAAGTGTGATAGTTCACATATTCAAACTTTAACCCTTATCAACCATGACACACTATATAGGTTGACAATTAAGGTAAGCTCAAATGGATAAATAACATAAATCAAAAACATCATCAACTATCTCATGTTTTATGAATTTAATGAGTGGTCTAGATGGTAATGAGACATGATATGTACCAATGATTCCATCAAAGGATGTTGGGAATTTTTATGAGGATGATAATAATCTAGTGGAGGTGTATTATATGTGTAATGTACTTATGATTTATCTATTATTTCTTAACTAGTATGCTTAGGGAAAGGATCTATGAATATGTTCATTATTCTAAATTCACTTGTTGTGCCTTTGTACTTTTAATAGGTGTATCACATCAATTATGTTATCATATATCAAATCCCAAATCTTATGTCTCAAACTAATACATATATTAGTAGTATGCCCTGGTACTATATGAAAATCATAAAAAATTGTTTTGATCAAATAATTTTGGAATAAGTTTACTCACATCAACCTATTTAATAGGAGGGAGTGATACGAGATGACATTCCAATAACTTTTACAACACCTTTTAGAAAGGTTTTGAAAAGTTAAGAGACAATAACACAATGCATGAAGTATGATCTAAAAATACATTCATTGTTGTCATTATCTCATTCTTATTTTCACTTAATCTCACTTTGTATTGTCGATTACTTGGATTTTTTTCATGATAAGTAGAGACTGGTTGGTTACATACTTTAGCTTATTAATGCATTAAAAATAACTGGACCTCTCTTTCCTTAACTATGTGACATAAATATGTGAATGATATAAACTTATAAATACATAATAGATTCATGTAGAGGTGGAAACAAACTCTATTTGAAGATGTCTTTCAATTCCTTATCTACCATAGGATTCATCATCTTAAATAACATGTTATTATACCATAATACATATTTTTTGGTTCATTATATTTTTATTTGAGTTGAACAACCTAAACATATTCAATCTTTTCACTTATATTAATTAATAAATGTGCAAGGAACAAATCTACGAAAGGATTAAACACATGAAATGATTGATGTGGTAAATTGTAAAACAATTATAGAGCATATTCTTTTAAATTTCTTGGAAATTACTAGGTCAACAACTTATCATTGGATACATAGTATAAACATGTTACATGAAATGCTTTCAAGTGTTGTTCAAGATCACATTTTCCATTATACAATGTAATCTTAGGTTCCACAAAACTAGTTGGTAAGGGATATGATTAAATATTTTATGTCAATGGTGTATATTGTAAAGTCTATGAATCAAGTGCTTGATTACATTTTAAAAAACTTTTTCCCATTTGAACCACCTTAGTTTGTAGAGCTAAAAAAAATTGTGTAAGTGATGTGCATGAGAAATAGAATGCATGATAACCAAAGGTGGTGTCTCAAATGACTGAATATGAATTGGCATATTAATATAATAAAACCGTTGGGTTTATCCCATAGTATATTTTGGTATAAATATGTATCAAATGATGCAGAGAAAACTATAGAATTCATAGTGTTAGATTTTTCAAATGATTGAGCCATGCTTGTAATTTTTATTTCCAAAAGAGTTTCCAAAATCATGTGATAATCCCAAGTTTGTTCAATTTTTTTTTCAAAAGTTCTTAATTATTTATACTTTATAAAGCTTTGTCTCTTTATCACTTATAGGTGGAATTACATCTTGATGCTCATATTGGGAGTAAAGATTGTTTTGATTATATTATTCATGCTCTGATGTATTGTCATGTACTTATATATATTTAGTTTGTGCATTTATATTTAAAGGTTATGATATACCCTTCTTCTTATCCATATTATATGGTTTATTAAGATAAATATGAGTGTACTCAACTTAAGAACCCATTATTCTAGAACTTATTCTAATAGAGGTATCAACAATTTTATTAGATTGCATAAAATATGAAATATAAACTTGGAATATTACTATTAACAGAGAATTGACCAATACTAAAAAACATAATTCATCAATTAGAAATAATAAAAATAAGGAAAGAAACCCTAAAAACATATATGGTTAGGTTTTGCAATATTGAATCAATAAACAAATTCACCAAAATGCTTTATCAAAATTGGCAAATTAAATGGGTGTTAATTCTATCTATGATAAACTATTGAGTAAAATTAGAATGTATAAAATATGAAATAAATCACATAAGACTAGTTATGAACTTACTATTTATAGAAATTTTTTAAAAGGGGAAGTATTAAGATAAATAACCTAGTTGGATTTAAGATCTAATAGACCACAGACAATGACTATTTAATTTACGATGGGGATAAGTAAGGTCATTATGAATCAAGAACATGGTTTCACATATACATGGGATAAGGCCATGTTATTTAGACAAGGATGAACTATATTGACATATATAAGGTGCACTAACATCTAGTATTTTTTCTCTTTGTGTTAATTCTAATAGGTGTGCCTTGGCATAGAGGTCTTGTGTGATTGTGAAAGAGCTTTATATATACTACAGAAGTCATTATGTGCCTTATTCTTCACTTGGAACCCTAAATCAATAGAACATGAGGAACAAACAAAATAAATGGGAAAAAGGGGTTAGTGGATAACATTATGCATGACATCTACACCCCCTATGTTGAGCATTAACTACATACCGATAATGCAATGGGGCATCAAAATCCATGTAGTTCTCCCATGATATAGTGGTGTGTGTGAAATACTAGTGTAATGCCACATGCTGGTGTAATCCTAGTGTAGTTATGTGCTTCAAAAATGAATTATGACCTTAGAGATGCATTTAAACTTAGCTAAAATATAATTGGGCCATGTGGACTTAGAATTGGGAAGAATAGATGCCTTTCTCTTAATGTATAGTTAGAATAAATCTAGCGTTTATAATATAAAAGCCTCTTACCAACTTAGAGACTAAATAAATGGAAAATATGCTTTATAGTGATTTTTTTGGACATTAATTAGATAATAATTATGAAATATGTGGGATGACCTATTGGGTGAATTTGAATTTGATCAATTAGTCCTTTTTTGGAAAAAGGATGTAGCTAAAAGCTTCAAACAATACTAAAAAGCTAAATAGTCTTGAAGGAATGGCCTTGTCTGAGGAGTATAGATAACTAAAATGGTAGTGTGGATCAGTTCAATAGTGATTTTAGGTTGATTGGAATGAAGAAAAAATAATTTAATATTATAATTTCTCAAGGGCAAGGATTGTTCACATATAAGTAGAGGAGTAGCAATTTTAGAACTATGGAATTAACTATTTTATAAGTGTGTATAAGGAGATGTTCAAAATTACATTGTTTTAACATTAAATTTTAATTTTAGTGACTGAAAATACCTAAATTAGCTACTGGTAAGATGTTGCCAATCTAAGGTAAATGGTTTCCTGTGGTAACAAAAGGTGAGAAGATACATTGACCACATCTCTAGGTTTGAGGTTAAATTGGTGCACCTGGACAAATATGTTAGTAATTCCATGTTGCCATAATTGAATCTAATGACCCCTTATGACATTGGGATGAGTCATAATAGGATGGTCCACATGAAGATTGGCCTAAAATAATGGGCATTAGAAATGAACATCATAGTCAACCACATTGATTATTTTTTATTAAGTCTATCTAGGAAAAGGGTCTTAGACCCATATAGATGGAATATAAATTCAGTATTACATCACAAAAAACCTTGATAATAACCCATTAAGGGCCAGGGTACCAATTAAGAATAATATCAATTAACCATTTGCAATAAATAGACCTAAAAATAACCCCCCATAATCAAAGTAAGAACCATAATCTCCTTGATAATAACCCCAAGAGGGCTGGGGAGCCAAGACCAAAAAACCATGTAGCACAATATATGACAGATTAGCATTATAACAATCCATCCTAATAATAACCAAGAGGGCTAGGATAATAGTCATCAGAAAAAAATATTCATAACACAACAAGAACATAGCTTCTATGAAAAACCAAGAAATAAAACTAAAAATTAGGATTACTCCAATCATTTTTCATTTTCATCAACACATCCTCCCAAGTAGAGGAATATATTTTAGTATTTTGTCTTTTATCTTTTTCATAGCCTTCATCTTGTAGATGTTTCCATTTCTCTAGTTGGGTCTTAATTTTCTTCACTTAATTAGCAGTGTTAGTCATAATCCCATTTGTGAAATTAACCATATCCTTAAGGCAATTCTCTAACTTCCTAATTATAATTTGAAACATTTGGCACATTTCAAACATGTTAATATAGCCTTCCTAGTAGGTGGAGCAATTAATCCTTTTGTTAAAACTTTCTTCCATTTTGACAAGCCTGTTAGACAAATCCTGAAGGTCAGGGCTGGTATGATAATTAACAATTTTTTTACAATTGTTAAGCTAAGTTTCAAAAGTCCCAATGTCTATCTCGATATATTCAAAATAATTTTCCTCAAAAGTATTTCCCCCAAATTCCTCATTCCCATGAAACTATTCATGCTCATCAACCTTAAACTCCTTTCCTCACCTTGTTCATCACCTTGGTTTGCTTCTTCATAACCCTCATAGTGAGTTTCTTGATCCTTTTCAACCTCTAAGATATTTTAAGAAGTGGGGATACTATCCTTATTTAAATTATATGGCAAACTTGAATCTTTCATGGATTTTTTTTTATCAAGTTGGCCGATTTAATGATGAAATTTAAGAACTAGGTCTAGGAAGTAATCAAAGTAGGAAGCAAACAAGTCATTGAATTGTCAAGTTACACTAAGGACAAGAAAAAGAGATATTATGAAATGTAAGGGACCCTCCAAACTATTCTTACCAACCATGATACTCACTTAAGTAAACAAAGGTCTTATTCATAACATATATCATTAATTTCCCTAAAATTGAGGGAGACCACCAAACATGCATCAAGGCCATGTAAACCCAACCCACTAGTAATATGCAAGGCACAATTTCTTATGTATGTCCCACTCCTCCAAGTGTCACATCTCAAGCCAATGTCCTTATTGGTCCCACCCCTCCAAGTGGAATTCCTTAGACTCGTCCCACTTAATCCACAACTAAATAGACACTTTCAAGAGCATGATGATCTTGATAATGATTGTGAAGTTAAAATATTACATAAGGAATAAGATTCATAATAGTTAGGATAAGATCCCATTTGGAAGTTATGAAGGGGATTTTGTTTGGCCAAACTCGTAAACTCATGTTTAGTGGGATTACCTTCCTTGTGTCTTGTCATTATAATTTCTATATGTCTTTTATAACTATCTTGACACCATACCAGCTATGGCATGATGGTTTTAAATGGAATTAATAGTGGGAGTAATAATATCATTGATGTTATATATGCATCTATATGTTTTAAACAACACGGAATTTTTAATAAGAAAACTCAAAATATTGTAGACGTTTTAAAGGAATGTTCATGATCTTTTTGGTTCTTTTTGTGAAAAGCCTCCCTTAGTTCTTAGTGTTAATACGGTGGACACTTATTATTTATAATACTATGGTATGAATTTATACTATGTTATGTGTGATTTATGAAGCCAAGAAAATAACTAACTTGAAAAATCTCTTTCATTTGATTCTATTTATCTAAATGGTTATGTATGATTGTGCTTTTATTAACAAATTATGCATCTATTCATATTTGAATTAATATTGTAGGGATCATGCCTACTAAAATTACTTCCTTTAGACTCTACATTGTTTAGGTTAGTTTTATCCCCAAAGAGAGGTCATCCACATGGATTTATCTCTAAGTCAATTGAAAAAATAGTCTATGACAATAGTTGTGCTCTCACCAAGCTTGATAATATACTCTTTTGCCTTACCCTCATTCTCTTTTGTGTTTTTTTCTACCTAACCCATTGTTAGACACGTGAATAATTTATTAATATATATGATTGTAAAATTGGTATATAATATCTAGGCTTGATTTAATATTTTAGGATATAAGGTTTGATCTCTCTATGTGGTAACACTTACATTCCCTTGAAGTCACTCTAAAAATGCTACGTAGGAGATCCTAAAATTATAACTTGTGCCTTGATTTGTCTCTTGATAATTCTAAAATGAGAGGGTAAAAACCCATGGAGTTATCCTTAGTGTGTCCAACCTCATAGGAACATTCAGAAAAATCAATAAAGAAGATGGTTCTATAAGGAGTGCCCCTTTTAGTAGTTCCCCTAAATAATTATTTAGACCATAGAGTAGCCTAGATTCCCATGCATGTATCACAAATTCTAAATCAAACTCATGATTGTTATTATTCCCACTATTATAAACACATATGATACCAATAATCAATAGGTGGAGACTAAGATCCCCTATAGTCCATCTTAGTTCCCTATCCCTTATAATCATAATTATGGACCCTTGGCTTGGTTATATATATTAACCATTAACATTGCTCAAGATGCCCATGACCTACCTAGAAGACTTGAAAGACACCTCCCTTGCTTCACACAAAATGGAGGGTGAAATACTGAAGAGCATATAACATCTTACAAGATGAACTTAAGGTGCTTGAATGTTGAACATGAAGATGTGCCTCATAGAATTTTTCTCTTAACCTTTCATGATGTTATTGATGAGTAGTTCCTAAACTTGCATGAGAATTCCATCACTAGATGGGACAAGTTCAACAACACCTTATTATCTCAATTCAAACAAATTATAGAACCTAATGTGATATACAAACAATTTTTTAGTAGAAAAGAGAAGCTAATGATCCAATTAGGGCCTTTAATGCCATATTTAAAAATATATACAACTATATCATAATGTTATATAGACTATATGTCTAGTTATATTTAGAAATGTATACAAATGCTTTAGATCCTTAAACAACTATGTTATTATATAGATATCTACTCATAGTTGACTTACCACTAACATATCCTAAGCCTATCTAGGTGGATAGTAAACTGAACCCACAAGGTCAAAGGATGGTAATCATTCCAAATGTTATCCTAATTCTATTGACATTGAATCCCATCCCTAAAGCTAATCAAAATGTCCTTATGCCAAATCTGGTACCAATAAACCACCAACTACCATTAAGAAAAGCTTCACCTAACCAACACTTATGTTTTATCAACCCAACCGATTATGAATATATAATTTAGTTTCATACTTAGGCACTAGTCCTTGCCATGAAAAATGTTCAAAGCATACCTTAGGACTCCACCAAAATGAGCTAGGTACTATACAACAGATGGTCTAAAAACTTAACAATCATTATATAGGCCTCTAAATCCAAATAAGAAACATTGGTGGGGAGATATAAAATAATAATTTATCATAATAGGGTTACAACTACCCTTTTAACATTCTGAATAGTTACCCTGAACCCTCACCTAATAAGTTTATAATGAACAATATTTGTGAGATAGCCTTGCCTAACTAGTGCAAAGTGCACAATACTAATCAACATGGAGAAGTAGATTACATTGAATCTAAAATTATTTTAAATATTATAAAAGAATATACAGGGATCAAAGGTGGTTCTAATTCATCATGATGTAACCAACCCACTTGAGTCCATGATCACATCCATATATCTAAATATTGTTATGGTGTTAGAAACCTTTGATTTCCCAAGTAAAGGGGATAATGAGATATAAGAAATGACTAATGAGGTTTATGAATTACAAAATTACCATAAAAATAACTATTAAATAATAAGTAATATATAACAACAACCTCTCATAGCCTCTATAGCTCCCAATCTTGAGACCACACCCCATAATCTAAAAGCTAATAACAATCCCCCATTGCTAGAAGGTGGTGACCAAAGGTTTCCTATAGAATCACCACCAACCATATTTAAATGTAGTTACAACATAGTATAGTACATGAAAAATATCAAGGCCCACATTTCATTACTGAACTAGCCCAAATCATAGAGCAACATGACATGCTTTTGAAAGCATTGATAAAAAAACCAATTCAGAATAAGTAAAAATATTCCCATATGAACATAGTGATTCATAAGAACAAAATCAAAGTCCCCCCTTTCCTTCTTATGGTTATAATCTTTGCGAATAACTTGCATAGTTGTTTGGTATATTCATGCACCTTGACCAATGTTATGCCAACATAAGTGTGTAAAGAATTAGGTCTAACTGTTATTCATTGGATAAGTTAAAACTTATGTTCATTGGGGAGTTTTTGAGCATTCATATATAATTAGCATTGAAACATAGAGTATAAAAATTTATTGACATTTAGGTGGTTGATATTCCTAAAGCCTATGTGATGTTATTAAGTAGAGATTGGTATAAAAACCTAAAGGGTTTCATGGTTAATGAATTTTCCCATATGTGTTTATATTTGAGAGGCATGGCCAACCAAGTAATAATGTACTAGAGCCTAGGATGATCCACATAATAATTGAGTATAATGCTGTGAATGAAAAGGTTAATATAATGTCATTGAACATACTATTTATACCCCTTTGACTAAACCTATTGGTAATATTGACAATAAATATTATGATTCTTTAGGACTGTGGTCCTTATATTTTGATGGGGCTTACTCCAAACAAGGTTTAGGGGCCTGAATTCTCTTAATTAAACCACAAGGCAAACAAGACTTAGTTACATGTAGGTTATAGTTTTCCTACACTAATAACCTCATAGAATATGAAAATGGTCTTAGGATTTTATTTTGATCTAAACCACAATGAAAAAAAGAGTTAAGAAAATTTGGAGATTAAAAAATGGTAATCAACTAGGTTAGGATCAAGTTATAGTGCAAGTTGTATTACTTAAAGAAATATAAACATAGAGCTTGGGATTTGATTAATACCTTAAATGATTTTAATTTTATCCACAACCATCACAAAGTCAATCATACTGTAATTTCCTTGGCCACGTCAACTATGAATTTGACCCCTCTAGATAATTTTGAACTACAATAATTATTAATAGAAGTGGTACCATGCCCCTCCATTCTCGATAATGCCAAGAATTTTTAAGTCTTTGATGATGACCAAAAAATCATAGAATTTTTGAACAATGATGGCATTTTTGAAACACAAGTCATAGATGAAAAATATAGAGAAAACCATCTTATTGGTGGCTATGATGAGGATGACATCATGAAGTTTAAAGAAAATTTCATCTTAAAAGGAATGATTTCCTTAGAAGGAGTCTTCAACATAGACTATCTCTCATGAGGGCTTACATTATTGAAACCTATGGGTCATGTACCTAATAATATCAAACTGGGATCCATAGATGAGCACTAAAACATTAATATTGGTCCTAAGTGCACAACGACTGAGATATAGGTGTTAAGACAATTACTCTAATATAAAGATGTAATTGCTTGGACCTATGATGACCTAAAATTCTTCAATCCATTCATCACAGCACATATTATCCTACTCAAGTAGGGGAGAATACCCTTTAGATAAATACAAAGACTTATAAATCCAATCCTAGAACCTCTCTTCCATAAGGAAGTTTAGAAAGTAATCGTGGTAAGAATTATCTTTCAAGTTAGATAATCTACTTGGGTCACTAAATTAGTCCCCATCCATAATAAATATGGGGAAATCAGACTTTGTTTAGATTTTATAAACTTCAATAGAACATCAAACAATGATAATTACCCCTTGACCTCCTTATATGAGGTAATAAAAATAGTCAATGGATCTCAAATGATGTACTTCTTAGATGGAATTTTAGCATATAACTAAGTCTTGGTTAATCAAAAAGATAGAGTAAAAAAACATTCAAAACTAAGTGGGGCACTTTTGCTTATAACATAATTCCATTTGGACTAAAAAATGTAGGAGCTAATTTTAAAAGAGCCACATATTTTTCTTTTCAAGGCTTGATTGCTGAATATATAACATGGATGATTTCACTATTTTCTCAAAGCATAGGTCTAATCACATTTGTCATCTATAAAGGGTATTTGAAATGTGTAGGAGGTATGACATATACTTACACCCTTAGAAGAGCATAATTGGAGTTATTGAAGGTAAGATTTTGGGTCACATTATCATAAAATAAGGTATTTATATTGACCTGAAAAGAGCTAATGCAATTTCAAAAATTCTTCTTCCTAATAATAAAAAGAGCTAAAACTATTCTTTGGAAAAATTAACTTTATATGTAAATTTATTTATAGATTTTTTTAAATTAATAAACCTCTTAACACCATGCTGAAACAAAGCAAAAGGTTAATGGATTCCTTAAGAAAAAATGAAGTTTAAGGACATAAAAAATGTCATAATGCAAGCACTAGTCATAATCAGTCTGAACTTCATGAAGGAATTATATCTCTACCCCATTGATTTTAAACACACCATAAATAATGTATTCATAGAAATATTTGATGAGTAAAATCAACCCATAGCTTTCATGAGTACAAATTTAAAGGTTGTATAATTGAATTACCCTACCCTAGATATTCATGCTCATGCTTTAGTAAAGGTAATGAAGAAGTTTAAGCACTATATCTTATGGAATAAAGTTCATGCCATTATGTCATATCCAAATATAAATCTCATTTTAGGAAAAACATAAATTGGGTAATGTAGATGTCAGTGGATGACCAAACTAAAAGAGTATGACCTTGAGATTAAACTAACTAAGATGGTTAGAGGCCAGGGTATCACCTAATTGATAAAAAAATTTGATCCAATAATCATTATGATGGAGTGATATCAAGATCAAATAATAAATTATTAATGGTATGATCACATCATTCATTATTTACTAAATGAAGTATGCCCTCCTAAGCTCAACCAAGAATAAACTAGATATTTACATTTGAAAGCATCCCACTACATACTGAAGAAGGGAGTCCTGTATCATAAAAAATATGAATGGATCTATCTTAAGTGTGTCACCAAGACTAAATCCAATGTGATCATGAATGAATTTCATGATAAACTTTAGACTCATCACCATTCAAGAAACATAAACACACATACACTATTAAGAGCTATATATTATTGCCTATAATATTCAAATATGCTCACCAACATGTTCAAGTATTCCATGAGTGTCAAGTATTCATGAATAAAGAAACACATATAACTATTCCTTTACAAACATTCATAGAAGGTATGCCCTTTGCTCAATGGGGGATCAATTTTATTGGATTCATCAATCCCAACTCTTTTGAAGGACATACGTTTGTTATCACAACCACTAATTATTGTACTAGGTAGACTAAAGTAGTGGTGACCAAAGGATTTAAACTAAATAAATGATCAATTTCCTTGAAGATAACATTTTCACAAGGTTCAAAATCCCTTGACCCCTTGTCTATGATAATGGACCTACATTTTAGTTGATCGAGTTCATCAAATGGGCTTATGATAAAAAGATTACTTTAAATTTTTTATCCAATTACTACCCCCAAGGAAATGAAGTGGTCGAGTCAATAAATAACAAATTTATTGATTCCATAAATAATTCCACTATAGATAAGCCAAATAATTAGAATTTTCTATTAAAATATGCTTTATAGATGGATCAAACTAGATATAATAAATATTTAAAAGCTTAACCATTCATCCCTATATATGGTCAATGGTCAATGTTTCTAATTCCCTTAAGTATTCCAACATACCCATTTGCATAAAAGTATATGGGGGGATATGACCATGGACAGTCTAGATTGTTTAACATTTTACAAATGGAGGATGCTTGAGATGAAGCCTTGCAAAACTTCAATAGACACCAAGAAATAGTATAGACATGGTTTGATAAGAGATATAAAATCAAAGTATTCAGAACCTCAAACTTTGTCTTGTTATGGGGACAAAGTAGATGAAAATAATGGACAACATTCCATATTGGATCCTCTATGGATTGGTCTTTATCATATCTATGAAATATTGGGAAGCAATGCCTTCAAGATGAAATAATTACAAGAAAATGATCTCTCTTTTCCTATAAATGGATAGTTATTAAAGCATTACTTCTTGTTTGTACTATCCACATCCATCATGGAGTAACTTTAAGTTTTAGTTGAGTAGTGTAGGTGTATAAAAAAGTTATAATAGTTCTTTTTAGTTAGTTTATTTTCCTATTTGCTTGTTTCATTTTTTGTTCTTATTCTTTAGTTTGGTGTTATTCCCCTTTTGCATGTTTTTTGACACCTCTTGAGTTTTTGATAAGTGACATGTGAGACACCTGATATAAATAGAAGATACTCATGTATCCTTTTTAAAAATTTGAATTGACTAGGGCCTTACCTTCTTGAGCAACGTAGCACCAAGTTGTTAAACACCTTAAAATTGGTTGAAGAAGCAATAAATACACTATAAAAGAGTTAAATGATTTAGAGTGGCTAAGTTTATTATAAATAACCATATACCATGGCATAATTTTATATTTTTTCAATCCAAAATGGAATTATTGTTTTAAATAATTAGCATGTGAATTAAAAAAAATCCCCTTATCTAAGTAGAGGTCAACACTACACTTTAACACATTTAAAATTCACCTTGAGCTCTATGAGATAGCAAAAGAAAGTCTTTTGTGATAATAAACTTTATGAACCGATCCATTAACCTTGGTTATTCTAGTTCTTAACCCTTTTAGGGTAAATAAATTAAAAATTAAAAGGAAAAAAGTATAACCTAAGCATCTCAATAATATCAAAAGTTTTATCCTAAAAAATGGTGATTTGGGTAACCTCCATTATAGGCTCTCTTGTTTTATTGGAAATGAAGCAAGGCATAGAGTAGATCCAAAGATGACCTTATTAGGTCTATATATGCTTGAATGGTGGTAGATAAATCCTTAGGCCTTCCCCTCCTTACCCAACAAACAAATGAAATGAGAAACCTTTTATAAGTTTGAATCATGAGGATGATTCCTATGCTGTATCAAAACCTCAAAGGGGAAATGTGATGAGACATATAAATGGCATAATTTGAATCCTTATCTATCTAACTTTTTAGCATTTAAATGCCAATGTTTGCTATATGTTCTATAAATTTCCATGTTTTAAGTATTTTAATCTTGATTATATATATTAACTATTTCTATGGGGATGGACTTAGTTTTTGTCTTATGGTTAAAGTTGAATATGTTATCTTTTATTATGATACTTTTACTTCTTATATTATGTGTTGAGTAACTTGAGTGACATGACCTACATGTATCAAAATTAATAGGTTATGTCCTGTAATAAAGAGAATGAAGTCTTGATATATGTATTCATAACACCATATTACATGTAGAGTATTCATGGCCTATAATCAATAGGTCATTAACTTACAACCACTAGGAACTACCACAATAAACTTGAATAACTACTTGAAGTTTTCCTAAGCATGCAATAGTAATAATGACTAGAATTTCTATTAATTTTGATCCAAATGTCAAGGATTGGAGAACAAGCATTCATGGACCTAAAAAGGCATATACAATTAGGAGGAGTTAGAATGTCGATAATTCCTATTAGATTGAATTTTGCTCCTAAATTCCTATTAGACCACATTTTTGTCTTATAGCCATTGTTGGTTATATTCTCCATAATATGAATATTCTCAAGTTACTTTAATTACTTGTTGATCAATAACCATAGACACTTTTATATATATTAGAGTAAATATGTAGGCTAGGTATTAGAGAATATCAGAAGGAGATAGACAATTGAAGTGTGATCAAGTAATATCATTTTCAGCCATTGTAATCTTAATGTATTAATATTTAATTGCTATAGGACATGAATAGATTCAATAGTTTATAGTAAACATGTTTTGATTCCAAGGGAAGGATTGGATCTGAAGACCGAATGAAGAGGGCCCCCTTAATAAGACTTGTATGGAAGATATCGAATCATTAGATTAGTTAAGTAAATTCAATTTTTCACATATTCATATTTCCATTCTTTAATTCTACATATATTGTTGAGCGTCATATATGATTTAAGTATTGTGAATGCATGTTAATTTATTAAGGGAGCTTCCACAACATTTAGTTCCATTCAATTCTATTTATTCCATTCATGCAAGTGTGATTCCATTTCAAGTACTTTACATTTTTTCAATTTAGTTTATAAAAGTGTGCCTATATGTAATTAACAAAGTTAATAAGTGAGTGAAGTGTGCACATATAGTGATGTCACCTTATCAAGCAAAAATGCCCCTAGATTGATAGTTAATGAAGTAGTTGTTTGATGCATAAAATGGACACTTTATCCTATGAGAATAGGTGAGGTTGTATAGGTTTTTTTGGTTTAATTGGTGGTAAAATTTTACTCATCATTTTAGCACTATTTTTGGTGAAGGTGTCACACACTTGAAATATCCAATATTGACAATCTCTTTTGTTATTTTTTGCATTCCTAGATCAAACATTTACTAATTTTTATCTTAAAATTTCTTGATTTATAGATATTTTTTTTGATTTTTTAAAGGTTAGAGTGGTAAAAATAAAAAACAAAACAAAATATATACTAACCTTGTGTAGGGCAAGGTGGGAAAAAAAGAATGGTGGATTTGCATGTAGAGAAAATAGGATCATCTAGGTAGATTTTTTCTTAGGTATTCAAACTTTGTTATACGAATAGAGATATAGTCTACATAAATTAAGGAATATGAAGAAGGTCTCAGAGGCCATTTGAAATTATCAATAAAATAACTAGAAAAATAAGAATTCTTGGGTGGGCTAGTAGTACAAGTTGGGAATTTAGAAAAGGAAGAGGTTCATACAATTGATAAGGACCCATATATAACATATTTAATAATTCTTACTTTATGACCTCACACTCAATAATATATCATTTAGTTCTCTCCATCCTTACCCAAATTACTTATAGGTAAAGCATTTAAAGGCATTCTAGATCCTAGAAGAGACATCACTACAAAATTTACTAAGTTAGAAAAGCTCTTTATTGGATAATAGGCTTAATACTTAATAACTTCCACTCTTTCATATTTGTATAGGAGACCTTATATCCCTATATAAAGACTCAAAATATCTATTTACTATACACCAAGAAATACATAAATTGAAAATAAATTTGAAGATTGGTTGGCAGAAGCTTCTAGTCTACATATATAAAGAATATTCATAGAGGACCATAAAGAAGAGAATATTATCAATGAGTCTATAAATTTTGAATTCCCCATCCACACCCCTAGGGGAAATGTACCTATAAATAATATCCCTCATTCTTCCATCCTTACTTTTAAGGGAAAGGCAAATGAAGACCCAAATACATTCCTCTTTTAGTTTTATGTCTTATGCCAAAGCTATGATTATAACCAAGATGCTCAAAAGCTGAAGTTGTTTCCAGTAACACTCAAATATGTAGCTCTTAGATGGTTTATGGGACAAGAAAAGGATGCAATTTCTACTTGGGAAGAAATGAAGGATTTTTTTTCCAAATATCAAGACTAATGTCAAAGAAGAAACTATAGGAGGGATAAAAACTTCAAGATAACATAAGAATAAGATGAATCACTAGATGACTACATGGAAAGGTTCATGTTCAACCTACAAAAATCCAAGCAGACTATAATGGATAAAGAATCCATCAAATTGATATTTTTTAAAGGAGGTAGATAAGATTGTTTTTAAGTATTAAACCTAATTAATGGAGGAGATGTTTTAACATTGTCCTTTGATGATTTAACACTTCTATGTAGGAATTACTCAAGATCATCAATGAAAAAAAATTGTAGAAGATAAATATTTGATTCATTAGCTGTAAATGGAATCTCAAAAATTGAGGTTAGAAACTTACTATAAGATAAGAAGAAAGATATCATTAGTTAATGGCTACTTATCTGGATACATTACAAACAAGGAAGAAGGAAGAAGAAACAAATAAATACTTGATGGTTTATTTCCAAGGTTGTATAAAAAATAAAGTAGATACAAATGTTAAGTTATTCGAGTAAATGTGGCTAGCATAACGAAGCAAGATCTTGAGACAATATAATTACATGCAATTGGTGGAGATGGAGATCAGTCTTTTTATGTGGCTCAATGTAGAAAATGGACACCTAGGCCATTCAATCAAGGTATGCCATCTAATTTTTTATTTCCAAATTTCTAGTTTTTGGCTAATTAGAATGGACCTAGTTCATGGGCGCCCATGCCAAATCATAACTAGTATTAGAAAAATAACCAAGCCTCAAGTAGTTGGTATCCTCCCTAAATTTAGTAATCAAAACCCAACCAAAACAATTGGTAGTACCCTCAAAACCAATCTTGGTATCCCCAACACCAAAATTGGTGGTGGTCTAATCCTTTCAACCCATGGAAACAATCATAGAGAAATAGCCAAACTTGGTGCAATCCAAGTGTTGGTTTCCCATATAAATAATAGTTGTATAAATAACCAAAAATAGATATAATTAAAAATGCCCAATAACCTCTTAGATTACCACAACTACCTAACTAACATATGCTAAACCCTACAAATAAATTGGTTCAACAACACAAACCATTGAAATAATTCAATATCTAGCTTAAACCTTGGATATCAATGAAGTACACCTTCTTTCATGATGTATTTTAACACAAACCACCTCACCCATGATCACACAACCCCCTGAAGAGATTCTAATGAGCCATACTAATCCACAATCTCATGAGCCCACTGTTACTCCTGAACCAAGTTCCACTAAAACACAATAAGGCCTACCAACCCTCTTTTTATTGAAAGGTTAAATATACAACATCTTGACCAAGAACATAAATTTAATATCTTAAGACAATTAAAAAATATGTGTGTCAATATTACACTATTTCAAGCCCTTAAAAATGTGCCTTTCTATACAAAATCTATCCTTGAATTGTGCTTAAAGAAACTTGGCCGTAAAAGGAAGGATTCCAAAACTATCTACATAGTTGGCCAAATTGTAGACATCATGTTGGGAAATATAGTTCCACCCAAGTAATCTGATCCAAGTAATATTATAGTTAGTTTCAACATTCATGGCCAACTTATACCAAATATAATGATTGATTTAGTGGTAACCATCAATGTTATGAATATGGAAACCTTGCACAAAATTTTACTAAAATAACTTCACCCAACAACTACTATCTTGAAAATGGCTATTTTATCAACCATAAAACTTGAGGGGATGATTGAATATCTAGTCATCATTATGGATTCATGGGAGTATCTAGTAGATTACATCATTATATAACCAAAAAAAAAACCTAGGAGGCTACCCACTTATCATAGGAAGGCCATGGTTGGCTATAATTGATGCTTTTATTGTATGTAGGTTAATAAAAATGATGATTTAAATAGAAATGACACTAAGAAATTAGTGATATATCCACCAGTCAAACTTTCCTATGAATAAAACCAACCTCCTTAGGTAGAGGAAGTAGACAAGCAACATGTTTCCTTACACACTTTATGCAAACTTGATTTTAAGACATCCATCAAAGATCAAGAGGAATACACACTCCTTTATTATATTTTACAAAACACTTATCAAGAGGAACATGAAATAGATAATCTCATATAATGTACAACATGCCCTCTTGAAAATATGTTCCTTGAGACTGGTCCTTCAGAACTTATAAAATACATTATAACCTTCCATTATCTATTCCCACACCTTTGCATCTATGCCCCACTGATAGGTAACATTAAATCCATGTTGTCCCCATCCAATAAATTGGAAATCCTTTTGGGAAAACACCTTAATATAAACAAGTTAACACTCCAACAAAAAACTAAGTTAGTCACTATGATCCAAAATCATAAGATAACCTTTGCTTGGGATTATCATGATATGAGTGATATCCCTCTATATTTATACACCCATCACATCTACATCAAAGAGGAATGTAAACCCATTCACCACCAAAACATAAGATGAACCCTACTATTAAAGATATAGTCAAAACTAAGTTGCAGAAACTATTAGATAAAAGGTTGATCCATCCTATTTATGATAGTCAATGGGTTTTAACCCTTGTGATTATACCTAAAAAGGGGTATACTTGATGTACATGTATATACTATAGGGAATTAAATTAAACTACAAGGAAGGATCATTTCCCCTTTCCTTTTATTGATCAAGTCATTGACACATTGGTAGGAAAAAAGTATTTCTCATTTATTGATGGATTTAGTGACTATAACTAGATCAAAATAGCACATAAGGATCAAGACAAGACTAAATACACATGTCCTTGGGGTACCTATTCATATTTAGTAATTCCATGTAGTTTATGGAATGCTTTTACCACTTTCTAATGAGTTATCTTGAGCATATTTTCTGATCTATCCCATGGATTTGTAAATATATGGGGATGACTTCACAATTTATGGATAAACATATGATAAATCCATTCAAAACCTTTATAAATTCCTTAAACATTTTCAAGACCATCAACTCTCCTTAAGTCATAAAAAGTATTGTGATGGGACACCACTATAGACACTCAAAAATTACATAGTTTTAAATGTCGAAGTGCCTTGAACCCCTACCTGACTCTGAGGCTAGTTGAACACCTAGTTGATTTAGCCCATTTATCAATTTTCCAACTTAAAATTTTAATTCATCCCTTTTTAACCCATTTTAATCTATAACCTTGACTGATAATAGTTAGCCTAACCATCAATGGTTAGCCTGACTATCGATGATCATGTCTTCCAATCCTACTTTAAAAGCACTACCAACTATATAAGATAAGCCTGACACATTTAACAAATTCTATTTTATTATGAAAAACAACTATTAAGTATCATAATCAACAAATTTATCCTTTATCTAATTATTAATTTCCTCTTGCACATTTAGTAACTTCATCTTATAAAAGGAGAGAAGCAAGAGAAGAAAAGGATCCTAAACTCTAACAATCTGTGTCCAAGCCATCTTACATCCAGGTATCCAATGTCCCTTCAAAAAGAAAGAAACATCAATAGAGACCCAAAACTCTATCAGAATCACTTTCAAAGGCCATATTACAATCACTCTGGCCAAATTTATTTAGCCTTCCACCACCAAGTTACAATTATCTCTTACTTGTTTTCTTTGATTTATATTCCATTTCTAATGTACCTACCCTATCAGACCCATCAATATCTTATTTTACCTTCCCCAAATCCATAATAGACCTATATTTTCCCAATTACCTAATCTACAATCCTTTTTTGATCATTCTTAGAATCACATAGGTAACCATCGATGGTTAGCCCAACCATCGATGGTCACCTCAACTATTGATGGTCACCTAACCATTGATGGTTAGCCCAACCATTGATAGTTTACCCAACCATTAATGGTCAATATGGTAAAAAATAACAAGCTATTCTCACCCCTTTGATCCCAACTAGACCCTATTTTCTATGTTCCTACTTATTCATAAAAACTTTTTTAAGTTTTTGAACCTGACCCCAAGTATCTTAGCATGAGTAGTGACCCACTTTTGTTATATTTAGTGTTTTTTTAAATAATAAATTTACTTTCATCTTATCTAACATGCATTTAAATTATAGTTATTGAATGCAAATTTCCTTTCTTTTCATTTATATCAACTTAATTATTAAAAATAGTGGATTTATAGCCTCCTAGAAAGCTCACGTTTCTTAGATCTAGCTCATGCTAGGTAGTCTACTCAGCCATCCATCTAACAAACCATTTTTTAGTGTCTTTCTTATACGTAGGTTATTCCTTCCAAGCAAAATAGGAATTCCCATCATCATCTAGATGACATGCACACTTTTACTTGGTATTCTTCTACATACCCTATTACTAGTTTCATTACTTACTTCCAAATTAAGAAATGAGCACAAATTAACTAAGTTTTTTGACACACTTGGTGAGACCTAGCATCATTTTTTATTACTTTATTGTATGATCATTTAATGATATCTAAAATTTGTTTTGGGCTTAAAATAAACTTTTTGCATACATTGACTGCTTGGTTATTTTAGTTCATCTAATAACTTATAGGCAAAGTAATTAATCATAATTTTCACTGTTATTATCACACACATCCAAACCACATAATCAATCAACACATCCACACATACTTGAAACAAGGCCCAACTAGGATTTCATCACCTAGTGGTAAGCCTCACCCTTTCTTGATAATCCTACTTGGAGGTTATTACCAAGGGGAGAACCAACTCAGCTCTTTAGTTGAGTATAAACTCTGAGATTTAATATATTTTGGCTAAGCACCTAACACCCTTATCACTACAGTGTGTGAAGTGAGGGGGTAGGACCTAATACCAAGCCACATGCTGAAAATCAATACAAATTTATATTTTGAGTACCCAAACATAACTTGAAACCAACCTTAGATTTCCTCTTTAGTACCTAATCTACAAACCAATTTTCCTCTTCACACTCTCTAAGGCATAGGCAAAATCAATTTAAAAATAAGTCTAGGTTTTTAAACACACTTTAGTGTATGTTTGATTTCCTTATGTTCTTTTCTTTTGCTTGCTCTTTGTTTGAGGTGTGAGTTTCATTATTTTATCTCCTATTTCTTTTCATGGTCTTTACTAGACAATAGTTGAGGAATAAAACCAACCAACAACCACCTTCTTATTCTTCCATGGAGTATACTTTTGATGTTAAGGGTTCCCCTCATTTTTTCCCCCTCTTACTAGGCCTTTGATTGTTACTAAGGGTGATTTGGACTTCACCACCTTCCTCGATTACAACCTCATGGCTCTTCAACATTACCTAAACACCTTATCTAACTGTACCCCATTTGCTTTGGTTCCTCTTATGAATCCTTCTTATGGTATGCCTTACCATCTTCTGGTGGGTTCCACCTCAACCTAACCTATGCTCATCCAAGCCTCTTCTTCCAATATCCCACCTACTATTACTCCCTAAACTCCATCTAACATCCCAAATAGTATCCAAACACCCACTACCCCAACTAATACATCTAACCTCAGATTAAATTTATCTCTTGTTACCTATACTCCTTCTACCATGGGGGTATCTTATACCCCTCTTTCCACCATTCCCCTTAGTTTGACCAATGCACCAAATTCTACCCCACTTCATATTTTGGTACTTTCCATACCTCAAACCCTCTCACTTATTATCACTAGAGTTACCACCCACCAATAACCAACTAGCACTTTTATACCCCCAGCCCAATCTATGTCCATTCCACCATCCACAAACCTAAGAATACCCCTAAACCAACCCCTATTAGCCCCTCAATAAGCACCCATGACATCTTACCCATATGTGTCTAGCCCAAAAGGATACATAGCACCTTCCACCCAACCATATATGCCAATCAACCCTTATGTAGCACTATCCCAACCTCCTATGATCGCTCACCAATATGTGGATTCTTCAACATCTTCTATCACTAATCGATACATTCTTTCGACCTAACCTCAACAAAGCTTACCACCTTAGTATGCAACTTCCTAACCTTAAAAAGATTTGGTTCAGATGTTAATGGACAAAATGACCAACCTAGAGTCATCTATCTTAGGGTCTCATAACCTTTTATCCTATGATAAAATTTGTAATGAACCCATCCATCCATCTATCCCTACCTATGCATATCCTCCTCAAGTGAATTACCAAGCTTTTTTAAGTTCTAAGGTAAGGAGGACCCCCAAAAACATTTGAGAGCATTTCATCACACTTGTTATTTGATTGCATATGATGATGCTCTTCTCATTCATACCTTCCCCATGTCTTTATCAGGACTAGCCCTTGATTGGTATAGTTCCCTCACCAAACACTCCATATTTTCATTCTCCTAACTTGCCCAAATCTTTTTATAACACTTTTTGGTAAATATAACTAAATAGGTTTCTATTACGGACCTCTATTCTATTAGGCAATTTGATGATGAATCGATTATTGATTTTTTAGCTAGATGGACAAGACTCATCAACCAACTTACTTTTTCATTACCCAAATTAGAGTTGATCAAGCTATTCTCTCAAGGTTTTACCAAACATATTTCCCCCACTCTTCAAATTCAATCTTTTATAACTTTTGATGAAGCATTCACCATGGCATGCAAAATTGAAAATTGAGCCATTGACGAAGGGAAATTGAAACTTTAAAACAAGAATTATAGATTTAAATCCAATGATTCTCCCTCCACCAAAACCACTAACCAATCCAACCATCCTACTCCTAAAGCAAAAACATCTATGAACTTAGTGGTCTTAAAAACTGCTCCACCACCAACTTTCAACCAACCCCATCAAACCAATTCTTCCAACCCTTCCTACCAAAAAAACCAAAACCAAAACTAAGCCCCTCCAAAACAATACACTCCCATAGGGGAGTTTTATGCTTCAGTTTTGGAAAAATTGGTCAAAGATAACCTTATCCAACTTCCACCTATCAAACCACCCTAATATTTTGATCCTTCTCACCCTGTGCCTAGGTGGTACAGTTATAATGACCATTTTGCCTTTCACTGAGTCATTGGACATGACATCAATAGATGTAATACCTTAAAAGGTCTAGTCCAAAGATTAATTTATAGTGGATAACTCACATTTGATAATCCCAATACACATCTTAATTAGTCCCTTATCATATTTTTCAAACCTTTTCCAAATCATGCTCCTTTTGACCATCATCATGACAACAAATCAAAGTTATGCAACTCTCATGATACAGATACAATAAATTTATTATTAGTGATCCCATTATTGAGGAAAATTCTACCTGAGCCACTTCTTCCTCTATTTCACTTACAAAAGTAGTTGACTCACCTTCCATTCCTTTAGATACTCAAATGGAATAATAAACCACCCCTCTTTAGTCACTTAATGAGACCTTAACTTTATCTACCTCTACTTTGATGGAAACACCAAAGGAGGAGACCTTAACCATTTCTTCTTCTTCTACTCCACCCATTGAAGTGGTAAAACTACCCTCCATTCCTTTGGATACCCAAACAAAGGAAGTAACCATATCCATTCCTTTACTTGAGGACACTACACCAACAAATCCCATCATAGAACCATCCATTCCCTCTTTGGAAACCATCCCACAAGAAAAATTTATCTCATCCACCCAAATACCAATTTTGGAACCTCCCATCAAGAACAAGGATGGAGGAATTATTCCATCTTCTCCACCTAGGGGCTTAATTTTTGAAACCAATTACTAGGGAACCAAACCCATCTACGAGCCCTTTTATAGATTAATCCAAAGTCTAGAGTTAAATTCTCAACCCAACTTTGATAGATCCACCTTTTGGCATCATCTAGGGATCCCTTTCCAAAACAAATCTAAATCCTTAAACTCACTTAATTCCACCCTCAAACCCATTATTACCTCTTCATCCAATGCCTCTTCCTCCAAAAACATAAGTGAAACATCCCAAGGACCTCCATATAACATTTCCAAATCACCTTATGCCTCTCTTACCAAAACTATGAAGAATCTAGAAATTCTTCCCACACCTAGTCAAACTCACCCCTTTTTGAAGTTAGTTTTAACTCCACCTAGTCCACCAAAGAAACCCCCAACTAGACTAGTTAAGAAGGTAGAGTTTCTTAAACCTCAACCTCAAACTAGACCCATACCACCTCCTTTCAACTTGCCATATATATTAGGACCCCATCCTTCTACCATACTAATTACCTATTCTTCCTATAGTAAGCCATGCCCCTTTTCTTTACCTAAACCTACACCCACTAAACCATCTAGTTCACCTTCATTATTAACTAACCTATTCACCTCTACTTTCTTACCTATATCCAACCCCTAAACATCCAAATATTCAACCTCCAAATAATTTACCCCAAAGTCAACCATAACTTAGAAATCCTAACCACCAACCAAAACCATTACACCACCTATAACTTCTAAGATGAAAACTGCTTCTAGGAAGGCTCCCGTCCCTAAACCTATAAACCCATCACCTCCAACACCTTTTCATGAATACAATTCAACCATCTTATAAAGGTTGTTGCAAAATTATTCCATTAGCTTACCACCTATCAAACCATTATACCCCTCTAATGCCAAATGATCCTGATTCAATGATAATTTTATCTATGCATACCATAGGGCAACAAGACATGACATGGAGAACTATAAAGCTCTCCAAACACTTATTAATGGCTTGTATGAAGAGGATGATCTATTATTAGATGAACCTATTTTACCTCCATTACTAATCCTACCATTAAACCAACCTTTATCTACTCCCCCACTCTCATCTAAGAGTGAGGGGGAGGAACTGAATCAACCATTAAACATGGAAATCCCCACATCCACACTATTCATATGGTTACCCGATCTCAAGCCCAATAGAAGGATAAGGGAAAATCCAAAGTCTCAATTATTTATACATACCCTTTAACCCCTCATCCTTCTAAACAAAACCAAACACCTATACCTTTACCCTCACCTTCATAGCCACCAAAACCTAAAGTGTCCATTTCAAGACCCTCTCCCTCCAACCCTTATGAATCCATCTAATGTATTATGTTGAAATAACTCCACTAGATATGGATAAAGATGAGACTTTATGAGCTAATCAATACCTCACCTCACTATCATTAGACACCGATAGAGGCTCTAAAATCTATAGAGTTTTAACCATATGACCGTCAACCTCTTGCACCCTTTGTGGGAGCCCTCCATCTTTCTATCTTCATCACCTTTCAGGATTCTAAAATACCTCTTATTCATCCTGAGGATTCTGATCTTCTCCTCTTTAGTACTGCATAGATCAATCACACCTACATCAAAAGGTAATGACTGATGGAGGAGTTATCATCAATATTATCTCCTCTCATTATTATGACCAATTACATCTACCTAAGAACATCATGTCAAAAAACATAGTCATTCTTTATTCCTTTAATGATATCATGGCCACAACCTTGGGGATAGTTTTCCTTCATATCCTCTTGGGACCTCACATCATTCCCAAACCATTTTACATTATATAAGGTGAGTTCCAATATAATATGTTACTTAGACACCCTTGGATCCATACCATGAGTTGTGTCCCTTATACCTTACATTGATGTGTTAAATTTAAACATGAGAGTCAAGTTGTTACCATCAAAGTTGACCCTAGTCCTTTTTCCACTTTTAATATGACATATCAGCCTAACAATGTTCTTATTCCTCCACCATCAACTACTTACAACACCAACTCAATGCCAACCATAACTAACAACACTCCCATTCACAATAGTGATGAAGCTTCGACTATCTCATTTATCCATTCTTCCTAGATTCCCATAAAGATCCCTTTAAAATCCATGTTTCAATGCCTCTCCTTTGGGGAATATTGCCTTTTAGCTTTATATGCTTTCCTTAATCCAAAAGAATATGGGAACCTCAAACATGACCCTTCATAAATCCTAATATGGAAATAATCATCCCTTTTAGGCTCCCCAACCATCAAACAAATTTCATCTATGGGGGACTTGATCAACCAATGCTCCCTCCCACCACTACCTCATCCATCTAACCATTTGTCTCCAACTTCTCTTATCTTAATAGAATAGATTTTTCACAATCTTACCTTTATAGGTATACTTGGAAGGGGGTTGGTCTTAACATTTATGAATAGGGACCTCATGAGATACCTATAATCAAAAAATCAAAAACCTTATGAGTTATTCAGCCTTGGGTTCTTACCACCAGAAGAACCCACCTCACCAAAACCCATCACCACCATCAATGATGAGGATGTACCATCTTCACCAACCTCATATCCCTTAAAGTTTGAAGACTTTGATATCATCCCATCCAACTTTTTTTTGATAAAAATAATTAATTTGGGCCCCCTAACCTATCAAAAGGATAACTAAACTAAAACCCTTCCTTTCATCCATCCTAAAATGATAGAGTGAGATTCTCCTATCATCAATATGATCCAACATTATGATGATGATTCCATTCTCAACTACCTTGGTGTGAGGAATTATTCTATTCATAAATCCCTTCCTCCTAAGAACCAAACCATGCTGAATGAATCCACCATCGATGTCAATTTGGGTACTTAGGATAACCCCTATATCATCAAAATAGGCCAATCATTAAATTACATGGAGAAAAAATATTACCCTTCTTTACTTCATGACGGTAGCATAGAATTTGTTTGGTCATATCAAGATATGCTCAAAATTGACCCTTTTATTTCCCTCCATAACATTGTCACCCATAATGAGGTTAAGCTAGTGAAGTAAAAGCTTCATAGGATACATCTTTGCATCACCCTTTTGGTAAAAAAACTTTAACATCTCTTGTCTATTGACTTCATCCAACCCATTGATTATCCACAATGGGTATCTAACATTTTTCCCATTACCAAACCCATAGAAGGACCTTACCTTTTTATCAACTTTCATGATCTTAACCTCACTTGCCTAAAGGATGACTTTCCTTTACCCAATATTGATCAACTTGTTAATCTTAAAACTAGACATTAAATGTTATCTCTCATGGATAGTTTCTCAAGATATAATCAAATTTTACTTGCCCTCAAAGATCAACATAAAAATTCCTTTATCACCCCATGGGGAACCTTCTATTAGAGGGTCATGCCTTTTGGTCTTAAGAATGTTGGAGCACCTATCAATGTGCCATGACCTATATCTTTCATGAACTCAGCCATAAAATTGTAGAGGCCTATGTGGATGATCTTCTTGGAAAATACAAACACCACAAATATCACCTAGTCATTCTCATAATCATCTTCAACTGACTAATCCATTATCATGTTAGGCTCAACCCCAATAAATGTATTTTTAGGGTCTTATCTAGAAAGCTTCTTGGATTTGTCATCTATCTTTATGGAATCGAAATAAACCCTAACAAAGAGAAATATTGGAGAGGATTCCTCCTACTAACCTTAAGCAACTTCACAACCTATAGGGTAAGCTCTAATCCATTTGTCACTTCATCTCCCAGTTATCAAATAGATATCAACCCTTTCACCATCTCCTCAAGAAAGACACCTCTTTTAAGTGGACTAAGGATTGTCAAGACACCTTTGATTCAATCATAAAATACCTTCTCTCTCCACCTATCCTCATTTCTGTGAGGGAAGACTAGACCTTCTACCTTTGTATATCCTCCATGGACCATTCCCTAGGGGTAATGCTCACTTATCATGATGAACATAAGAAAGAACAAGCCATCTAATACATTAGCTACACACTTATAAAATATGAGACTTGATTTACTAATCCCAAGAAACTTTGCCTCACCTTAGTCTTTGTGGCCTCCAAAATCCATCATTACCTTCTTAATAATAAAACTTATGTTATCACTAACACTGACCCACTCAAGTACATGCACTCTAAACCATACCAAAACTAGTGGATGGCTAAGTGGATTATTTTCCTAGCTGAATTTGATATTGAGTTCCTTCAAAAAAAAAATATTAAAGGGAAATTCATCACCAATAAATTGGATGAAGCTCCTCTACCAAATAACCAACTGCTTCCTCTTACTTTTCTCCCAATTATCAAATAGATGTCAACCCTTTCACCATCTCCTCAAGAAATACACCTCTTTTAAGTGGACTAAGGTTTGTCAAGACACCTTTGATTCAATTATAAAATACCTTCTCTTTCCACCTATCTTCATTTCTCCAAGGGAAGACTAGACCTTCTACCTTTATATATCCTCCATGGACCATTCCCTAGGGGTAATGCTCGCTTATCATGATGAACATAATAAAGAAAAAACCATCTACTATTTTATCTACACACTTATATAATATGAGACTCGTTATACTAATCCTAAGAAACTTTTCCTCACCTTAGTCTTTGTGACCTCCAAACTCCATCATTACCTTCTTAATTATAAAACTTATGTCATCACTAACATTGACCCACTCAAGTACATGCACTCTAAACCATACCAAAACTAGTGGATGGATAAGTGGATCATGTTCTTAACTAAATTTTATCCTAATTTCGTTAAAAAAAATATATTAAATGGAAATTCATCACCAATCAATTGGATGAAGCTTCTCTACCAAATAACCAATTGCTTCTTCTTGTTTTTCTAGATGAGTCCATTATAACTCTTTTTAAGGAGGAACCCACCTACCAAATGACCATTTTTTTTATGGATCCAAATGAAAAAATGGTGGGGGTGTTATATTTATTCTCATTCCTCTTAATGGTGAACCTCTTCCCATTTCCTTTAAACTTGATTTTGAATGCACCAATAATGTGGCTGAATATGAAGCCTTGGTCATAGGTCTCCAAACTGCTTTAGCTTTGGGAGTCAAAATAATGATTATCTTTTGTGATTAACATATTTTTATCAATTAGGTCAATGGATATTATCAATGTAAAAATTACGTATTATTGAAGTAAAAACAACTCATAGATGTACCCTTAGCATCATTTGATCATTACCTTATCCAATCAGTTTCATGCTCTACCAACATGTTCACAGATACAATGGCTTCCATTACTTCCTAAATCCCATCTCAGCTAAATCCAAACTATTTACCACCATCCATAATTTTATCACACCCTCATATATTAGTTATGACCTTCTTACCATATTTAATGTGGAAGCATCCGATTCCAACATTTGGTACAATAATTTTTTTAACTAACTTAACCTTGGCATCATTTCTCCCAACCTTTCAAAGAATTATTAAAGAGATTTGGTTTAGAGTACCTCTTGTTACACCACACTGGGGGGAATATTTTAAAAATGTGGTTTTGACACTCTCCTTCTTTATTGCCTTCGTAGTCATGAAGCTTCCCACGCTATCAAGGAAACACATGATGAAATTTGTGGGGAGTATTTTAGTGGCTTGGCCATCGTTAAACCTATCCTTCACCTTAGTTATTATTGGCCCACCCTCAATCAAAATTGTTGTGATTATTTAAATAAGTGTGTCAAATGTCAATAGCATAATTTACATCACACACCTGCCCATGGCCTTCTAATATCCAAGGACTATTATCCCTTCTTGTAATGGGGAATCAATATTATTGGGGAAATCTATCCTCATTATTCACATCATTGATATATCATTACCACTATCAAATATTTCACCAAGTGGGTGGAATCCATCCCTCTTATCTCCACCAAATAAAAAAAGATTATCAATTTCATCAATCACCATATCATCTGGCACTTTGGTGTTCCCCATAAAATCATCATTGATAATGGAAAATACTTTAAAAAAAGAAAGTCCAAGGTTTCTATGACAAATTTGGAATTAAGTTAATCTTTTCCTCACCTTACCATCCATAAGAAAATGGACAGGTAGAAGCCTCTAACAAAATGTTAACCAAAGTAGTAAGTGCTTCAAATTGGGATTGGCATCTACATATCCCTTTCACTTTATGGGCCTATCATACTAACATTCAAACCTTTACAAGTGCTACCCCTTTCTCTTTCATTTTTGGAGTAGTGGTAGTCTTGCCCCTCAAATTTGAGATTACTTCTCTTCAAATATCTTTGCATGACATCATTTCCAAAAGTGATTATCATCAAGAATGTCTCACACATCTTGAACTACTTGATGAGCATCACCTCGTGGCACTTAATCATCTTTGTGTCTATCAATAATGAATCAAACATGCATATAATAAACACCTGAAAGAGCAAGAATTTAATATCAGACATCTCATCCTTAAGGAAAACTAACTTGTAACTAATATGGAGAAAAGAAAAAAAGGAAAGTTTGCTTTTAATTGGCTTTGACCTTACATTATAACCCGTAAGTATGGATCAAGGGCTTATCATTTGTCTTTTCTCAAAGGTAAACCATAACCTAAGCCTCTTATTGCTTCACATTTGCATCTTTTCTATTGTTAAAATAAGGATTAAAATAATCTTTGTGTCTAATTTAAGCTTGTCCCTTGGTTTATGAGATTCTCACTTCCCTTCATCTACCTATCCCTATTACTTTTGGGGAAAATTGATTACAACATAGGACCATGTGATTATCCATCATAGTTATAGCCTAATACTAAGCATGGATACCATGGTTCTATCCATGGCATGGTTCTCATGGATACTTTTCATCTCTAATCAGATAAAATCCCATGATCAATTGTCCTTTAAAACCACTTTCCCTCATATAACATCATTGGGATTTTGTGCTAAAGTCTTGCCTTCATAAAGGTAGAACTATAAGCCTAAATAGACTTGTCCATGTCTAAAAATAACACTCAAAATCAAATTGGTCCCCCAAAATATCACTTGGGTCCATATCTCTAGCATTGTAGACTATTCTCTTGAAGGACAACTGCCCAATAACTAAATTGCTTAAAGATAGTCTGCTCCCTTAAAGGATAGCTATAAAAATCCATATTTAGAGCACTCCCTTGAATAATGGATAGAAAAAAGTTTGTAAATAAATAAATATTTGAAGCTTCCCACATCGATCAATTTCACTAATATGCAAAAGAAACAAAATCACAACAAGCAAGCTCTAATTGGCTTTGACATATGGCATTAGTAGACCTCCCACATCAATCAGTCTACCCATTATATTAAGGCATGAACTTATCTATTATGATTATTTGGTCACCTATAGAAGGCGTAAGCTAACCCACATTAGGTTACCACATCACCTATTTATCCTTAACCCATCTACCTATCACCTACTTTCCCTTCTTAAAAATCTATAAAATAAAGGGACTCTTAGCTTACTTGACACAAAATAACCAAGATACCTTATTTTTCAATAAATTCCTACTCTTGCAAAGCATTAGAAAGGCTCATTTTCATTAAGCCAATCTAACTTTAGTTTTGTCAGGCCCTTGTCAATGACAACATCATGCCTTTCTTACCCTATCATTATTAGTTCATGAAGACATGTGTGTCATGATTCTTTTATTGTTTCCCACATTTAGTCTGTTACCTATACCTACTTTATGTGTTTTCATTATATTCCCATGTCACATACCATATCTAGACATTTATAACATCATCCATATACATTTCAAACTATGAGCCCAAACATTAATCATATCATAAACCATATCATCAAAAACCACAATCTAAACCTTCCTATCCGTGATCATGACCATGAACAAACACATTATCCACAATATAATAATTGAACATTATCATTATATTAAATTCAAAATCACAAGAAAATTTTAATTCCCACATAAACCATCCATAATTTTTAGCATCATATCTATCTAAAACACACAACAAACCAGATTCTCTATTAACATGTCATCATATGCCTAAAACTACACATCCACATATCACCTTATAGAGCATGGGGCATGAGCATCCTACCATTTCCTCATATCAAAACATACACCATGCACATTCCTCAACATTAAAACTAATGAACCATAAATAAACCATATTCACACATCATATCAACAAATAACATAAACCATGTCATCTACCATCTACCATAAACATTATCCATGAGTCACATCGTATGTAGCAAATAAAAACCATGTCATATCTATAAACTATGCCATCATTTTATTTAACATGATCATATGTACATCATTCATGCCATCATCAATCACATATCCATAATAATATCATAAACAACATCTTTATATGACAATAATCAAAACCATCCATGATAATATATATATATATATATATATATATATATATGTTGTATTCGTTGGATGGATATGATATATATCTAATGAACACAACATAAATATATATGAATAACATTACCCATAGCATAATCACATAATCTATCACATATCTATAATCATGTCATAAAAAAAATCATTACTCATCCACAATCATGCACATCAAATGCCAAAAAAAAAACGTGCACATCTATAAACATCATCATATGCCTAGGTCAACAAGCCAATATCTCATATGCATCAAAGTATTCAACATCTCATTCATAATCCATATCATCATAAACACATCCTAACCATAATATACATCTATCTCATGATGAACATAATTAACATCTATATCATCATGACCATAATCAATATCTATATAATCATGAACATCATACAACATAATCATCATATTCATCATCATCCAAGTCATACATGTCAGTGAAGCATACATCATCATATAAGAAATACATGTAATAATGTATCAATCTCTCTCATATACACCTCACATCATCTACACATAGGATGGAATCAAAATCAAGAACACATGCCTCATATAATCTCCTCTATTAGGGCCCTAGTACACCACTATCATTGATCCCATCTACACCTAGACCTACACCTACACTACCATTTGGTGGTGCCCCCACTAATATCCTTGCCTACCCCACTATCAAGGCCCACTATCTTAGCATAGCTATAGATGGACGCCCTACCAAGCTAGCCTTGTACTTGCTATATCTCATCTCCAATGGCAACTATGCCAACACTATCACCTCATAATATCTTAGCTCCTCAATGGTGGCTAAGTAATGTCTCCTCAAAACTATATCTGGTGGTCCTCCTACTATTGCTATGACTACTCCTATCCTCTGTCTCAGTGAATCTCTCTTGAGTCACTAGTCTAAGATAGATTCCCACCTAATCTTGCTCTCCCATTAATGTGGCAATTTGACCCTATAAAATGACCACCTATCCATGTAAGCCAATAATTTAGGTTGTGCCACTATCACCTATCCATCCTATACTCATGTCCTAGTGGGATCTATATACATAGGAGGTTGATCATCATCACCCCATCTAAAGTCAACTATTATATATCTAGCCTAGTATGAAGCCACACATCCATCTATAATACCTACATCATCAATGATAGTTCTAGCTAGTAGCTCCTTGTAGTCTAAAATGATAACCTAGAGCTATGGATCTAGGAACTAAAACTCAACATCTTCTTTCCTATATTTAGGGGACATCTTGTGGGATCCCTTAAAAGAGTCCAAACTATCTCTATACTCACTTAAATGGGATAAGCTCTATCTCCCCATCTTATCTCTTATAAATCTAGCATCAGCTCTATAAGGATAATGTGTGATAGCTGTACCTAGGCCACTTAGGCCAACCTACATATGGCCTCCATAATATATCAAATATCACTAAACCCTCCAAGGCATCCCTGAACCACTTAATGTCTTAACCACCACCACCAACACTTGTCAACACATAGTCACCTCTCATACTGAAACAAACTAGAAATGGCTCCTAGTTAAATCCATCCCAAGGTGCCCCCATGGGCCTTAGTACCCAAATGTGCTCATACAACTAGTAATGGAGCATGAAACTAACATTTATCCCATATCAGCTATGTGATTTGAAGGCCCAAAGCTCTTTGTAGATATGCACTAATAGCACTGGGCCCCATCTAAACATAGTCCTCCATAGAAGCATCGCCACCATCACCCCTAGTAATAGGTATGGGATGAAACCACTACTCAAATTAGGCACTGTGAAGTAGGACATGACCATCATCATCATCATAAATAATCATCTATCTATAAGATCCCTCTAATACAAGGTTCTATAGCTAAATCCACCTAAGTGAAATTGAGCATGTACTCAATCTACCCCATATATCAAATCCATATGATAGTTAATCTCTTAAATTTATATATGGTAGATTAGCTCCCCCCAAATGGGTAGCTATGTAATGCACTGAATGTCCTCCAAAAGAATCATCTCCCCTTTCAACAACAAAAATGTGTTTATTTCTAGGTCCCATCTCTTGATGAGTGCCACAATCATACTTACATCTCATGGTAGGTATCATTAGTGAATGATCATGCCTAGTCCAACTATCTCCATATGTCTCCACTCCTTTGTAGTCATCACATCTCAAACCTTTGGAAAAATTTGAGGGACCCAATCTCTCATCTAAATCTACTCATGTGCTTGCATAACAATCATGTTAGAAATGGCTACTTAGTTTTCAACATCGACCTAAATACCACCCTACACCTACCTCTCTCCACCTATTTCAACCTAACCAAAGTTGACAACCAAACCACTTACATCTACCTTATTTACATATATTCAAACCTCTCCAATGCGCCTATATATCTATTAGAAACCAACCCTAACAAATCATTTTAGCCACCTAATCAATTTTATTTGCTAACCTTTACCCACTGACCCATTATCCTATCTAAGTCTTTCAACATATGCCTCACTCCACTATTTCCATCTCTTCAATCATTTACACAATTTAACACCTTTTATGACCTTTTAACCACCAACATACTAGTAAGCATTCATATATACTTTACATAATTTCACATACCCTCATTTTTGACCCTTTTAAACATTTTGTATTCAAATATTATTAAAACTTTATATATTTTAAAAAAACATCACACATCTACATATGTACTATTGTTAAAAAACTTTTCACAATATATATTTTTTTCATGCCTTTCACAAGTTTTCAAAATACATTTAAATATTTTACCATTTTCTTATTTTTAGCAACCACTTTCAATGATTTCAAACCATAAACATTTAAACCAAACCACTTTACAACATCTTACAAACATTCTATGTTTGAAAGCTTTCAAACATTTCAAAACTTCAAATACTCCTTTTTTATCACAACTTTTTTCCTATCCTTCAACCACCAACATTTCTTTGAATCATCAATAGTCCCTTATGGACCTTTTTCCTCCTAAGCTTGATCATCAATGGTTGAGTTGAACCACCAAAAATCATTGTGTGATCATCTATAGCATAACTCAAACCCTAGACCTCACAAAACCTCTACAGAATCACTTAAAACCCCCCAATTTCTCTACCTAAACCTATTCCCACCTTAATTTCTACCCAACACACCCTTTCTCTATCCAATTAATCTACACATTTGACTAATTCCATAAAACTTAAAAAATAGCACTTTGTCTCTTTTAAACCCCTTTCAAAACCCTACCCAAGTTATTCACCACTAACAATAATGCACCTTAAAAAACAACCAATTATACTATGTTGTCAATTTCAAGATAATTCCTACCTCATTCCATGATCGTTGGCTTGGTTGAAGCCCTTATACGATCACCTGGTTGCATCCTCATCCACCCTCCATCAAATCACCACTCAAGTCAACCCCGCACACATAATATACTAATCAATAAACTCCACCTCCATAAGATTAACCATAAAAATACAAACACACAAATCACCTAGAGCACAACATGCCAAAAGTCAAATGGTAAAACTAAATCTATGCATTGATTTTGACCTTCTAGATTTTAGGGTTTCTTCTTGACTATCTATGATCAGGGTGACAGTCAATGGTCAACCCATGGGAAAATCCTAACCATCGATGGTTAGGATTCCCCAACTTATTTTCAAAATTTTCCATGTACCCCACCTAGGTGTTGACCTTTTGGGGAGATCACCTACTCTCAACCACACTAATATTGGACCAATTATAAATTAACCTTATCTTACTACCAATCTATTTAACCATGTCCACCTTGACGTTGGATGTTTTGACCCAAAATTTTGCATGTTTTATGATAACCTTTACTTGATAATTTTGACCACACTGGCCAAACTTTCCAAGTTAAACTTTTACACTTTGTACTAACTCATGTGCGACTAGACCATTTATGTTGTTTTGTGGGAACACTTCCTACCTTGGATACCTATGTATCATGTTGAACCTATCTAGATGACTTGATAGGCATGACTTGATTAGTTATGACCAACACTATGGATTAGCTACCCTATCATACGTCTCCCTAGAACCCAACCTTATTTTAACCAACATTAGAAAATTTAGTCTCTACATGATCTACATTATCATACTTGGTCCTATCTTGTGCACACACATGTATTTCAAATGCACAACCCATTTCATGTCACCCACCTCATGTCTCACACTTTATCATTTATCAAACCATGATTTAATTTTGTTTTCACCTCATTGACTCCTAGTTTGAGGGGGAATACCTCCTCCCATACTTAGGGCAGCCAAACCTCTACCATCAATATATTTTTGTTTTGTAGCTTATTAATCCAAAGATACATAACAAAAAGGGGTAAAATGTAGACACTCAAAAATTTCATAATTTTATATGTTGAAGTACCTTAAACCCTTACCCAACTCTGAGGTTGGTTGACTACCTAGTTGACTTAGCCCATTTATCAGTTTACTAACTTAACTTTTTAATTTTCCCCTTTTTAACCCATTTTCCTTTATAACCTCAACCACCAATGGTTAGCCTAACCATCAATAATTAGCTTAACCGTCAATGGTCAAGTATTCTAAGCTTGCATTAAAAGCACTACCAAATGTATGAGATAAGCATGACACATGTAAAAACTTCCATTTTTTGATGCAAACTAGCTGTAAAACATCATAATTAGTACTTTCTCCTCCATCTACTTAGTAACTTCATCCTCTATCCAATTAGTAACTTCCTCCTACATATTTAGTAACTTCATCCTATAAAAGGAAAGAAGCAAGAGAAGAAAGGGATCCAAAACTCTACTAATCTACATCCAAGCCATCTTTCATCTAGGTATCCAGTGTCCATTTAGTAAGAAAGTAGCATCAATGAAGACCCAAACCGCTATTAGAATAACTTTCTAAGGCCAAAGTACTATCACTTTGGCCAAATTACTTCAACCTTCCACCACCAAGTTATAGGTTTCTCTTGCTTATTTTATTTGATTTATATTCCATTTCTAACCTCCCTACCTTATCAAACCCATTAGTATCTTATTTTCCATTCCCCTAATCCATATCAAACCTTTGTTTTCCCAATTACCTAATCTATAATAATTTTTTTGATCATTCCAAAAATCACACAGGTAATCATTGATGGTTATCCCAACCATTGATGATGACGTCAACCATCAGTGATCACCCAACCACTAACAATTAGCCCAACCATCAATGGTTCACCCAATTATTGATGGTCCTTGTGGTAAAAATTAATAATAAGTTATTCTCACCCCCTTGACCACAACCAAACCCTATTTTCTATGTTCTTACCTATTCATAGAGACTTTTATGATTTTTTGAACCTGACCCCAACTATCTTAGCATGAGTAGTGACACACTTTTACTATATTTAGTGTTTTTGTTTAAAAATCATTTTAATTTCATCTTATCTTACATGCATTTACATTACAATTATTGAATGAAAATTTCCTTTCTTTTCATTTATATCAACTTAATTTTAAAAAATAGTGGATTGACAATGTCCTAACAAGCTCACGCTTCTTGGATCTAGCTCATGCTAGGAAGTCCACTCAACCATCCATCTAATAACCCATTTTCTAGTGTCTTTCTTATATGTAGGTTATTCCTTCCAAGCTAAAGAGGATTTTCTATCATCGTCTGGATCATGTGTGTAATTTTACCACATATTATTCTACACACCCTATTAATTTTTTCATTACTTTCTTCCAAATTAAGAAATGATCATAAATTAACTAAAACATATGATAAAGCCCTTCAAAACCTTGAGAAATTATTTCAACATTGTTAAGACCATCAAATCTCCCTAAGTCACAAAATTTATTGTGATGGGACACCATATCTCACATAAAGGAATTAAGGCATATCCTACCAAGATAAGTATAATAAAAAAATTACAAATTTTAAAGAAGCAAAAATGTATTATAAGTTTCATAAGAAATTTTGGTTATTAATGTAGATTTAATAAGGACTTCAAAAAAATTATAGCACCTTTATTTTTTTTTATTTTTAAAGATGTTGATTTCATTTGGACTACTACATGTAAGGAAGTGTTTCAAGAGCTTCAGAATTTATTGATATAAAATACCATGTTAGGAGGTCTTGAATAGACACAACCATTTCATATCCATACAAACACTTCTGATTATACACTAGGAGTTATCATTGGCTAGAAAGATCAATCCTTAAGCTATGTTATTTATTTCATTAGTAAAAAACTCTAAGGAGCTAAACTCAACTACACAATCACAAAAAATGAATTCCTTACTTCATTCTATGATATTAACAAGTTTGGAAACTAAATTACTAGGTATCAATTATTAATCCATGTTAATCTTGCAATAATTAGGTATTTGATGAATAAGTTTACAATAACTGGCAAGATAATTAGATAATTACTTTTGCTACAAGAATTTGATATAATTATTGTTGATATACTAGGCAAGGATAAATTAGTTTTAGATTTATTATCTTGATTTCAATCCATTGAGTAAAGTCCCATAATAGATAACTCATTTCCTGATGAACACCTTTTTACATTAACTATTATTAATTCTTGGTATGCAAATATTACTAACTATTTGGCTATAAGATTAATACCACAATTTTTTTATCCAAATAAAAGCAGAATGCAATCACAAAATGTGGTCCATACTCATGGATCTCTAGGTACCTATTTATCATAATACCTTAATCAATTATAAGATGGTGTATCTGATAAGATGAGGTTATTGTCACCTTTAGAGCATGCCATGATAAATAATGTGGGGGTCATTTTGCTATAAAAAGGACTACCATCAAGATGCTAACTACCAAATACTACTAGCCTACTCTACATAAGGAATCCTTCAAATACACCCATCAATATGATCAATGCCAATGCATCGGTAAATCCATAAGTTTATATGAAATTCCATTGTAGTCTTAGTTGGTTTTGGAACCATTTGATAAGTGGGGACTTAATTTTGTGGGTACTATAGATCCCAAATAAAAAAATAAGGATTATATATTTGTTTTCATAGATTATGTCACTAAATGAGCTGAGGTGAAGGCCTTAACCCTTGTAAGAGATGTGAGGTGGAATTTTTTTATATGAGGAAATTTTCACTTGCTACAAGGTACCAAGAGAAATTATTATAGACCAAGGGCCTCCATTTACATCTGATCTCATAGCTACCCTTGATAAGGAATATGAAATCAATCACATTAATTACACCCCTTACCATCCTCAATCTAATGGATATGTATAAGTCACAAATAGGGATTTAGAGATCATCCTCACCAAAATAATCAATGTATATCGTAAAGATTGGGAAGCTCATCTTCATGAAGTAGTTTGGGAATATCAAATCATGTGGAAGACCAAAACTGGCCTCACTCCATATGAATTAGTCTATGGAAAGAAGCCTTTGTTACCCATTAATTTTGAACATAAGACCTTGATAAAAAAATTAGAAATTGGCCTATATTTATCACAAGCATAGAAGGATAGAGTCTTCTTGCTGAATGCCTTGGAGGAAATCCAAAAGTAAGCACTACATCATATTGAAGTTGTATAGTAGAAAAAGATTAGATGGAATGATAAGTATATAAAGACAAGATAATTTAAAATAGTATATTGGGACTTACTTTTTTATTTTAAATACAAATACCATAACGGCAAGCTAAGAACTAGATGGCTTGGGCCTTATGAAATATAATAAGTCTTTGAGAATGGAGTTTTCAAATTGCATACCATTTATCATGTACATTTTTGCCTCCTAGTTAATGGACATAAGCTCAAATTATACAAATATCCTCTTTTCCAAAGATAGCTTCACTTAGTACCTTATATATGGGCACACCTCATCTTCCCCTCATCATGTTACAAATATTTTTTCCATTTCAATAGGTTACTATAATGTACCATTTATCTTTATTTAAAAAGTCTAACCACTTTGCTACAACTAGTCCAATCATTTATAATGGCTAGATATAGGCTAAATAAAAACTATGAGTTAATTAGTTATCTACTTGAGCAGGTAGAGTAAAAAAATTCAGTAAAATTTAAAAAAAAAAAATAGCAATGAAAACCTTCAAGCATTATTGACAGGTGTTGGTTAGAAAATTAGTCTTTGTTGATTAATATCTATATCAAACAAACCCTTGAATGGAAAATCAACTTGCTAACCTTCTAAGAGGAAAAAAATTAAATAAAAAATCCAAGCAATAAACATGTAATTTTTAGTTCTTTTTGCATCATCTTTCTTTCCTATAAATTCAACCACCTATTTTTAGCCTTCCAAGGTAGATTTTTATATTGCTACAAGATGCAAATTTTGTGCTACAAGATCCATATTTTTTGCTATATGATGAAAATTCTATGCTATATGATCCATATTCTATGCTACAGGATACACCTTATGTACTAAATATTGCAAATTTGAGCTACAAAATGTGTCTTCTATTGCCACAAGTTAATTGATAGGTTGCTATAGGTTGTGTTATGCTAATTTATAATGATGGTTTTTGAGGTAATGAGATTGTAGTTTACATTGTCTATTTGTTCACCCTTATTGATAAAAAAGTGCATCTCCAAGCTTAAATAATAATTTTTTATCATTTGAATATCACCTACTATAGGATGATGAAAATCCATTCAGTTATCCTAAGGAAAGCATGGGCACAAATATTTTGGTTTATTTCACTATCTCAACCCCTAACACTTTATATTACATCTTACTTCTATATTAGTTATCTTCATTTGTGGTTGGTAGAAATAGACATCTACTTTAGTCCAAAGGTCACCACCATCTGATCCAGTAGCAACTACGAATGTCCATCTCACTCAACTCCATCAATGACACATATCATGATATTAGTACCATGTTCCATGTCATCCCACTTCAATTTATTATCTTGACATTTGTACTCATCCGTATGATAAGGTAACCCATATAATAAAGGTAATTATTCATTTTTTCAAGGAAAATTATTAATTAATTCTTGTACATTATAGTTAATATGATCATCATGATGTCTGATTTTGCAATAGTTGTTACAAGCATAATCTATGGAAATTTAAATACCATTTTTACTAGTTATCTCATCAAGGCCTTTCCCCCATCTTATTACTAATTCCATGTCACCATTAGATTATTCTATACCCCTTTTAACATACCATTGAGTTGTACTTAACTTGAGGATGAGTGACATGTTAATTGGGGGGGTTTCCATAAATGACATATTAGCTACATGTCTCAAGACAATACATTATAAGCATTGTTATAGTATTTAAAATAAAATTATAAGGATTAATGGTTAACATATCCAAAAACATCCTATCCTAGAAAAGTGACAACAAAGTCCTATTGATCATTTTGCAATCCAAGTCAAACCACCATAGGAAGAGATTGTATTAGAAGGGAGCCTAAAAACTTGGCACCACTTTTAGAACAACAAGACATCACTATCATTATTATGAATATAGGGTGGTTAGCCTATTTTTAAAATATAATAGGGTTTGACCAAGAAATAGTAGAATAATTTTCTAGCTCATTTGAAAACAAAAAATCCACTATTAGAGGGTTGTAAATAAAGGTAACCAAAATTTATCTAAGACAAATTATTAGCCTACCTAGAGTAGGATATCTATGGGAGGAAAATTTTGATATAATTGTAGAAAGGGAAACATTCTAAGAAGGCCATGAGAGATTACACTTCTCTAAATAGGGTTCCAAATATCTATCTCTATCATAGGTATGGGTAAGAGCTACTATATTTATTATAAATTATTTCACCTATGAAGGGAGATATTCTATGTTATATGGTGCATATTTTAAGTTTATCCATAAATTTAGGTATACCATTATAATAAATGTGCCAAATTTCTTGTTAAGCATGCTGAGGAAAATAATAAAGGAATATCATCAGAGAAAACCTAGAATTGTGTCCCATAATTACTTGATACAACTCATTATTCAAGATAACCTAAATAGACAAATACCCAATGTGACTTGGGAAGAATTCTTGTAGTTTTAATTTGAGGAAGAAAATGATTAGGAACAAAATTTTGAGGAGGATATGGAAGTAAGTGATGAAGATGAAGTAGAACAAGAAGTAGAAGTAGAAGCTAAGGAGGAATCTATAAAAAAAGAAGAAAATGAACATCCTATAGTAGAAGAGCCTCTTGTAGAAGATATACATAAAATAGATGTAGCAGGAGAGAAAAAGGCAACAAAGAGGAGGAGAAAATTTATTCTTTCACATTTTTCATGTAAAGAAAAAAAAGCCCCTCCAAACCCTAAACTAGATAAGAATCCCAAAATTCCTTAGGTTTATTGGAGATGATCACACAGACTAAGGGGAAGACCATTGAAAAGGCCTATCTACTCCTCTCTTACCATACTATATATTAGTGAGAGATCATTTTAAAATGAAATTAAAAAACTCATACTTTTATGGCTATTAGTAGTGATGAAGAAGGCTCTTCTTCCATCAGTTTTGAGCCTTCATAATCAATTAAAGGAAGCAAGGAAAAGAAATTGATTGAATAAATTGAGAAAATAGTCAGTTGAAAGGGATGAAGAAATGCCTCAAAAACATAAAGACAAGGGATACGTGAGTCCTATAACATCCTCACAAGGAAAATTTTAGATCTTAGAGTAAGCACTTGGGGAAATTGAATTACTAAGGGGGAAAGTTAAGATGTTTGAAGAAATCAACAAATTGGATACATTGGCACAAGTCACCTCATAACTACAAGACCCAATTATACTGGTTGAATCCTAAATTGTAACCATAGCACAACCACTAACCCAATAAAATTATACCATTTTTATTATTCAAAGATATATGGTAGCCACTTTTATATAGACAAAAAAACATGACTTAACATTTCTTTTCTTTAAGATGTATCTACAAAGAGATGAACAATTCCAAGTTATAATTTGGTTCAAACACTATGGCTAGTTGAATAAATAAAATAAGGATTTTAAAAATAAAGTTTAGGAAGATGAAAAATAACTCATGAAATTGAAATCAAAATTTGAATAGTTAGCTCAGTTGACATATATGTTATTAAGATGTAAGCCACCTGCTCGAGTCTACTCTATTTACCTTGAAGAACAATGGTTACAAATATAAGAACAATGGGTCTGCATGTTATTAAGATGTAGGCCACCTGCTCAGGGCTAATTACAAAACTTGAGTGATAATACCTACATGTAACACAACTGAAAGGTTATGCCCTAAAATAATGAGAATGGTGTCTGGATATATGTAAACACAACAACATATTTCATGTAGGGTATTTATTACCTATAACCAATAGGTCATCATCCTGCATCCATTAGGAACTACTATAACAATCCTAAAAAATTGCCTAAGACTTGCCTAAGCATGCATCAATTGTAATGATCAACCTTTCTATGGATTTTGGTCCAAACAAAAAGGATTGGAGAGTAAACATGCATGGCCCTACATAAACATACATGATCAAGATGATTTGGATTGTCAAACATTCCTATTAGACCACATTTCACTCCTTCCAAATTCAAAATAACATCACCCATATTTTTATCCTATAGCCATTATTGGTTGCATTCTCCATAATATGAATATTCTCAAGTTATTGTAAATTATTGTTAAAAAATAATTGTAGCCTCTTATATATATACTAGAGTATAGATGTAGGCTAGGTACTAGAGAATATAGGAAGGAGATAGATAATCTAAGTGTGATCAAGTAATATCATTTTCAACCATTGTAATTTCACTATAGTAATCTTTAATTGCTATAGGATATGAATAGATTCAATAGTTTGTAGTAAACACATTTTTATTTCAAGGGAAGGATTGGATATTAAGATGAAATATGAAGGAACCCCTTAGGAGGAATTGTAAGGAATATACTAACTCATTAGATTAGCTAAGTAGATTCAATTTTCATGTATTCATATTTCTATTATTTAATTATACATATATTGTTGAGTGTCATAGATGATTTTAGTATTATGAATGCATGTTAATTTCTTAAGGAAAATTACACAGCATTTAGTTCCATTCAATTTTATTTATTTCATTCATACAAGTGTGATTCCCTTTCAAATACTTTACAGTTCTATAATTTCCTTTATGCAAGTGTGCTTATATGTAATTGACAAAGTCAACAAGTGAGTGAAGTATACACATATAGTGCTGCCACCTTATCAAGCCAACAATCCCATGGGTTGATAATTAATTAAATATTTATTTTATGTATCAAGTGGATGCTTCATCCTATGAGCATAGGTGATGTTGTACAAGGTTTTCAGGTTTAATTGGTGGTAAAAGTCTTCTCATTAAAAAATTGCATGAACTAGTTTTCACACATGATAACTTCTTAGATGTATTTTAACATGGTATCTTAATTATTGAGACTCACCCAAATGTCTCATTTTTATTTAAAAATATGGAATTACCTTCCATGAGCTATTCAACACATATAAAATAAAACCAAAAATTCTAGGTTCTAAGCATCTAGCAACATTTTCTCCACATAAGTTGCCATTTGTTGTGATCAACACACTACATTACTTTTTAGAATGGTACCCTTTTCTAACCATAAAATATTTGTTAAATTCCTTTTTATTTTTTTAAGGCTTTAATTGGTCTCTTTTCATATGGGCATATGTCATAATAAATTTAAACACCTTCCTTTGATTAACTGATGTATCATAGTTTGCTAGGGCATACAAATTTTTGGATGTGAATTTTATATATTATATTAGAGATATAATATATATATAAATTTTATCTAGAGATCTAAGAGGGAATATATTTAATCCTTTATGTCATGATTTTATACATCCTAGGTTTATCTATTCCATCACTTGGCTTATGTTCTTTTTTCATGTAGTATTAAAAATTAATGACTTTATCAAATTATGTCAATACTTTCACATCTTCTAGATAATATAGGAGGAATTTTAATAATTTTTTTAATCATCTAAAAAATATTCACATAATTCAGCTCTAAATCTGCCTTTGAATATAAAATTAAATTGATTTACTTGTCTTTCTCTTCATAACGAGGGTTCCTTTACTTTATTTTTTCTACTTTAAACAAATAAGTCTTTTCCATATTGTCATATCTCAGTAGCCAATAATTACAAAAAATATTGAACTCAATCACCCGCTATGATTTATCCTCAATTTTTTATCTTATAAGCTTTTGGAATTGGGGTGATTTGTAATTACTAATGAGTGAATTTTGAGTTAAGTGTATAGGAATTTTTAGGCTTCATTGTAGTCTCCTAATATGGTTTACAATAAAGTCAAGATTATTTTGGATTTGATTCATAATGTTTTGATACTTAAGCTTGCATAACTAAGTTTGGTGGAAATATTAAAAATGACTTCATCCTTATCTTTTCATACTTTTTGTAAACACTTTAAATTGATTTTACTTAGTCTATTTTATCATATTATTACTTATATTTATTTGGATATTTATTTGAATGATAATTACTTTTTTTTTATGTACATGTTATGTATTATTTTCTCATGACCTTTCCTACTCATGCTTCACACAACTCTTTCCAATCGTGAGATTACAATCTAGTCAGATCATGCCATGTGGCATGTTTTCATTATCTTATACCTCATGGCTTATTTTGAAGTTTTCACAAGAATCAAACCAATGTGGGATTGTGAGATGATCAAATTGTGCCACATGACACATTTTTTCATTCCCACACCTTGCATCACATTCAAAACCATTACTAGGTCTTAAATACTATGAACATGTGAGTCAATCACTATACACCAAATGACACATTTTAATTTTTTACACCTTAAAATTTCCCACATTATAGTCAAGATGAGGTTGGTAATCCTCAAACCAATAAAGTGGAGGCACGTGGAATATTCAAATTAATTCTCAATTTTTTAATAAGCTCAAACCTACCTAGATAATGAATGAAAAATGAGACATGCGGATTAATAATGACATCTTATAAAACTAGAAAAATCAAAATCAAATAAAATTGTAATGTGATAAAGATTTCAATTAATGTCGGCCACTCTAACATTAAAACCAATTATATAGTTGTTCTATTAGATCCATTCAAATATTTAATCAAACCTAGACATTTTAAATTGCCAATCAAATTTCAATAAATTTCCATTGCTCTACAAACTCTTTGGAATCAACTTATTGCCTGTGATTCAGATCCAAAGGGACATATATTTTTAAGAGGAAAATTTTGAAGCTGATAATTTCCAAGTTATGGTGGGTTATTCAATTCATGTATGGAACAAGCCAAATATTATCAGACACCATTTTCCTTCAAGTAACCCTAACAAATAAGTTTAGGCATTATAATATACTCCATGATGAGATTAATAGGGATAAACTTTATAAAGCAAAATATAGCCCTGAAGAAGGGGATTTCACCTACATGGATGAACTGCTCTCCATGCATCATGTTGGGACTCATTAAATTGTAGCTAAACTTAAGGGATTACCTTACATAGACTTGTTTTATGGTATCTTTGTTAAGTCTAGGCATTCAAATGATTTTATATGATCACTCAAAAAAATAGAATAATATTTATTAATAGGATGAACTTATAATGGTATTACTAAATTCACCCACTATTGACCTATTATAACCAAGATGTCTCCACTTGGATAACCAAAAATGACTTTCAGGAGGTCTTAAAAGACTAGGCCAAATACCTTGACCATTGGGTCAATAGAGAAGAGGTAGAAAAAAATCATATCCATCACTTTAAAATAGATGTTCAAATCAAGATGACACTAATGAATCATATTTTTTGTGCCCAAGACATTTCCTATTTAATAAGATCTAGGTCCCCCTTCTATTAGTGATTATTAATGACAAACAGGTTCTAGCCCTAGGAGAGGTCTTTGCATTCAACCTTAAGTAGAATCTCTCTACGGTGTTGGAAGGTGGAAAATTATACATGATGTATTACTTTGTTTATGTTACCATGACCATGGTATATTTAAAAATGATTCCAAAATAGACTCTAGCCTTAGGGACATCAATACATAAGCAGTTTCAAGACTTGCATTCCACCTGTTTAGGCACCATATGACACAAATTTATTATAGTTTTTACCTCTAGTTTATCATGTAATATATGAAGAGCTTATGTGTAGGATATTTTAAGGAATGAATAAATCCATAATGAGAATGTGATTATATTAGTTCTAATCTAATTTCACAGTCATAAGGATTGAAGGTCTATTGGTATCACCCTTTAAGCTACCTATATTTGTCTTAGACAAATTAATAGAGAAAGAAATTGCATACCAAATCCATCATGGAATTTTGGAAATTTTCAAAGTGAATAAACATGCATCTTGGCCCCAAATACCTTAAAAAATTGTTCACACCACTATCAACCGCTATAAATATTTAGGCCCAATTACAACCCACATGGGTTCATTCATTTTTAATGATCAAGAGATTCATCATTGGGACCTTATGGGTAGGGTTCATACCATATTTAAGCCATTAAATGGAAGGTTCATATAGTATATAATAAAAATACACACCCTCATGGTATAAGTAATAAAAAAAATTATAATGATGAAGGTTCACAAATTTAGCATTTTGTATGGGTTGACTTGAACTATTTGAGCCACTGTGAAAAATAAACTCTTCAGTTTTGGATTGCATGGTTAATTTTTTTTTTGTGCCTAAAATTCTATAGTTGTTTTAAATACATGGAATTATTCACTAAGCTCATTATGATCACATTCAGTTTGGTAGATATATTGGGGGGGTTTGTTAGCAAAAAAATAACATGTAGGAGAATAAGATATGGAGAATATATAACTGTAGATACACATGGTAGATGAAATAAAGATAAAATACAAGGTTCAGAGGAAGATTTGGAAAGAGCTACAACAATTTTATATATCCATGAGTTTCTTTACTAGGTAAGGGTTTTTGTTGGTTAAATTTGTAGTAAATATTTTATGAATTCAATTAAAAAACTAGTAAATCTTTATTGAATGGGTTTTAATTTTTAATCATTATGAAATTTTAGAAGAATAGGGGATTATATAATTGGCATTGGGGATGGGCTTGGCCCATCTATAAAGCTAAATATATAACTCTAAAACCCTGTCTTGAATGACTATACATACTGAGTTCTTTGCCAAAATAATTAATTTTATTATTATGTAGAAATTTTGTGTATTTTTTAAGGGTTAACAGAAAAGAGAAAATTTGAATGAGTTATGTATATGTTAATAGATGACACTTAGAAGGTGGAAAATCCTACATATGAAATCCTACACAAATTTTGAGGGTAGATTTATTTATTATCTTGCGTTAAAATGAAAACCATATTTTGGGTTATGCTTAGTCTATTAAATATAATATTGAATCATTTAATTTAACATAAAAGAAAATATTGGGTTATTTTAATGTTTAAATTGGGTTGATATTTTTATACAATAACCTGAGTTAGGGCATAATTATGTATGAGGTTATTCTAGGATGAAAAATTATAGTGAAACACGAAGTTATAAACCCATAGTCAAGTTGAATGATTTCATATAAATTACTTCAGATTTAGGATTTCCATTATGATCAAATTATAATTAGGGATGAATTATTTCATCTTATAAATCTTGTGAATAGGAATGGACAATGATTAGTATAGATATACATAGGTATATTCATATACTTTACAGGACATGGATGGGTTTTTCATGACTTGTAGATATGCATATATCTATTTATATATACTAGGATTAGGTTTACATTTAAACAAGTTTGTGGTTCTTCTATTTACATATAATATTTAATTTATATTGTATTTGAATCTTAAGTAAATTTTATGGGTGACTATTAGAGGGCCGAGTATTCACTATAGTTATATTTTAGAGTTTCATTTTAGTGTGATTGTGAAAATAAATACAAATTATAGTAAATATTAATATTGTGTAAACCTGATGTATGTATTTACATTTATATTAAGTGAACTTGAAATGAATTATTACAACCTATATAAATATAAATGAATATATATCCATTCATATATTTTTGTTTATATATATGGCTATGTTGGAAAATAAATTAATATATTTGTGTGTTCATACACACACACACACACACACACACACACACACACACACACACACACACACACACACACACACACACACACACACACACACACACACACACACACACACACACACACACACACACACACACACACACACACACACACACACATGATACTCATGAATTGTTGTTAGAACACTATTATAATTTGAGTAAACCATATGCTCATATGCATATAATGATGGATAATTAAATGAATTGTATGTATTATCAAATATTTATTAATGCATTTGTTTACTTTAATTAATAATGTTAAACTTAGAAGTGAATTCAATGAATTCAAGAAATTTCTAAATGTGTAGTATTTGAGAATTTTAGATCAAGTTATGTATCATAGACTGGTATATGAAGAGCTTATTTATGCATTTATGTAAATTAAAATAAATTGGTTTTAGGTTGAGATAACAAATAATGTTATATGGATGAATGAAAATTAAGTGAAAGTTGCATATGAGGATTTTAGTAACTTGATGTATGATGTTTAATTTCACCTAAATGGCATGACTATCTTGAAATATGTTATTGTGCCAGATATAAGATAGTTGTTTCGAACTATTATATTACATTTATGCATTAAATGTTAATCAATGAGAGTTTTTTTACACTAGTACATAATGAACTAGCTAGTAGAGAAAAACTCATTATGATATTTGTTGGTTTTAATATTTTTAAATATATGAACTAATCTAGCATTAATGACATTAAAAGAGTGAGGTGTATTAAATTTATGTTATTAGTGTCACTAATATGTAGATATGGTGTAATATGATTGAGTGGTGTGTATGAAATTGACTGATCCTCAAGATCAAATTAATGTTGTCCATTTTGGCCCACATGCCAAGCTTTTATCTAGAATATGAAGCTGAGAAGGGTCCTGATTGAAGAGTGATCCAATTCCACAAGGAGTGGATAGACTTAAAGATAAAATAACTTTACATTTAAAATATTTTGAAACACTTTAAGAAAGCTTAAAGTGTAAATTTGGTGATCTTAAAGAGCTAGACCATCATGACACATCATGTAGAATGAATAGATCAATCTAGTTGCACATTTGATATATGCACTTGGGAGGTCAACCAAATCAAAAGGAATGCATAGACATGATAATTTTGGTCCCATAAATATCCTCTACAAATTTTGTATCTTGATGAGTTATTTATCTCAAGATATAAGACTCCAAAGTTGAACTTACAGAGTGGGATGTGCACACAGATGTTAAATTTAGGCCTCATGAAATAGCCATTTAAATTAAAATGTTCTAAGGTTGAATTTGGAGATGAAAATTGTCTAAATCATATAATATTGAGTCAATATCCAATGATGAGTGGGATATCAATGATGTCAGTGGGTTCTAAAGATCTAATGGAGTGAATTTGATCATGCATCGAAGATCAATGGTGAGAATTAAGTTAAAAGGTCAGTAGATCTTAAGATGAACACGTAGATGAAAAGTGTCAAAATATTAGGTACCTAAATAAATATCTAGTGGTGCACATCTATTAACAAGGCTAGTGGGCCAAAATAGATCAATAGGGCATGTTTAATCATACCAAAGTAGATTGACAACAAAAGAGAAGTCAACAAGTTAGTGGATTTTGAAGATAAATGAGAAGCTACCAAGTGTCATCACCATGACAATTTTTAGGTAAATCAATGGTATGCATTCGATCCATCTAATGGGAGATCTATGGTGTGAATGAGGTCAAGGAGTCAAAGAGTTGACAATAAGATCTTGAGAATGAATGAAGAGCTAATGGATCAAGATCGATGACCATTGTTAAAAGTCAAAATCTAGGGAATTCAAATAGAAAATGAATTTAAATTAGGTCAAGATAAGGTAAATATTTAAAGAGGATTCCAGGAAGGTAAAAATGTTGGATAAAGAATTTTTCCTCCTTAAGAAGGTAGAATACATAAATACAAGATCAAACATGATCTAGATAACTAGGAGAAGATCTTGCAAAACTGTCTAATACCATTAAAGCCTTGTAAAACATTTCAAGATATTCAAGACATAGGTTTTACATCTTATACAAACTTAAGAAGACCTACCCTATGGATCTTCATTTTTAATCATGAATATTTTAAAACAAATAGGGTGAATGGTTTTCATCCGTAATAGATCTATATTAAGGATTTAGAAGTAATGGCATAATGGTGACTATACAAGGAATGTTAGGAAGAACATTAATGAGCAATATTAAGTAAATTCCTAATAACATGAAGAACATCAAACATGATTGAGAAAGATAGTGAAGGGAATTAATGTAGAGGATCTTGAGAAGGATTCATGTAGTGGTGGGGATTGCTTCCTATAACTGGTCATGATCTTCACATTCTCCATCACACTAGAGAAAGATATAATGACATTAATGTAGGGGAAGGATCAAGAAGGATTGTAATAGTGGTTGTTCTAAGTGTAATTAGGCTCATTAATGAACCCTTCATTTCCAATTTCTCTCTCTTACCTTATTTCTTCTTATAATACTAGCTTTGAACTCTTGATTGGTATCCTTAGCTTGATATAGTGAAGATCTACCTAAATCATTTTGTAAAAATCTGTTGAAATAATATAAGACATCTTAGATTCTAGTTGAATGCTAAGTGTACTTTATTAAAGTTTGATTTAAAGAGTTCATGTTTCTTATACATCATCTATATGTCTTTCATGTACCTTGCTTCAAGGCTATTAGTTTCTTGAAGGTTGTGTGAAGTGTTGACTAGTGAGGTTTCCCTTGAAGTGTTATAAGTCCATAGTGTTTTGCTTAAACCTATCTCTTTCTATCCTTCAAGTTGTAGGTATCTTTTTAGCCTTCATATAAAATACTCATGGTCTCAACCCTGTCATAAAATTTAATCGATTATTAGCCTAATTGGATTCATTAGTAGTCATAAAAGTGTCTAAGCTAAGAGTGGATCATTGAACATTTGGTGCATCACCATTTAGGTTAGGTTTTATTCCTTTTATCTTTATTATCTTTCCTTTTTCCTTGGTATAAGTATAGGGTTAGGAGAATAGCTATATTTTCATATCAGAGGAGATAGCCTTTTTAAAAACCTTATAAGTCTAACCCAACATTAGGTAACCCATAGCCTGGGGTCATTCCCATGTTGGACTAGGTCTGGGTAGAGGATATGAATAATCCTTTACTTAGCTAGGGTACAACCTAAGTCTCCAATAGTTTATGGCATGCCTAGTGGGACCCATTATCTTTGGCATGACTAAAGTCTAGAGTTGAGAAGAAGTATTTATAGTAGAGGGAGACATATATGATCATTAAAAGCTAAAGATTCTCCAAGTTGTAGAGTTCATAGCATTATCTAGACAACACCTCTCATGCCAAAGGTTACTAAAAGGTCATATAGTAAAGGAATTCCATTTAAATTCATTGAGTTACCTTATACTTCATATAAAATATCATGATTCAATAGGACAAGTCCTTATCTTGAAAATAAATATTCACCTTCTGGTCATCCTATTGGTGCAACCCCCACTATGCAAATGACAAGGCACAAAATGCAAGATTTCATACCCCTAAATGGAAAAAACCCTATTAACCTTAAAAAACATGATGATATCCATAATATATCCTTGAAGAGTCTATTTGAGAGTAGCTACTGAGAGGGGGAGGGCGAATCAGTAGTTAACAATGCATATTTAATTCTTTAAACTCATTCATTGTACGTGAACATGAAAGCTTATACATCAAAACATAAATAAGAGCATACATCACATGAATAAATAATTTATGTGGGAAACCATCTAGGGGATAAAACCCACTCTAAATACTAAAATAAAAATGGACTACTATCCTATAAGAAGAATAAAATAAGAGACTTTAAACTATCACCAATTGATCAAAGAGCATCCACCTCTCAATTTAGTCCAGCTCCAACTAGACATAGCTCTAACTAGTAAGGAGGATACAAACCCCTAGGTGATTAAGAACCCACTCAAACACTTATACTCTAATTTCCACCACTTCTCTGATGTCTTCTACACCTGATGATGACCTTCTCTTTCTCTAACACTTGCAATCCCCTTCACAAACCATTCGCTCAACCAAGTCACACTTTAAACAGTTATGTCTAATGACTTTCTAGCTCATGAACTAATCAACCAAACATGAATAATTATATTCACCCTCTAAAGGTCCTCAATGACCCATATCTACTCCTTGATTGAGCTCTTTCCTTCGCTTGAATGCACACACTCTCACATACATTCAAATAGGCCATTTTGAACTTAAATATATATCAGTCTTTCATCTAACCCATCTTGGTAAACCAAGATTATTTCCATACTTTCTTGACACTTATAAAAAACCCTAATACACATTATATTAATCAGACAATCTCTCCATAGGTAATCCATAACCCAAATAAATCTTAATCCTCCTTTAGATCTCAATTAGGCCTAATGCATTAACCCTTCATTAGTACTCATTACACCTTAAACTTATTGAACCATATTTAGCCTTCAAAAATAGGTGAAATATATAAAAATTTCATCTAATGGATAATTTATCACTTCCCCAAGTAACCAATCCACCTAGAACTCCAAACCACTACTCCATCCAAACCATTCTCTCTCTTGTTCCAAGTCCTATATATACCTCAAAAATACTACCAAGAAGAACTGAGGCATAATATTGATTTTATCAAAAAAAAATTTAAAAATAATATGGATAAATCATTCATGACATAGAAAACATCTTCAAATTAATTTTTCACCTTCACATATCTCACATAGGTCCAAACCAACTCAAACAAACTAATTACTCAAACTGGGCATGCACACCAGAAAATAAGTCAAAGATATTTGATTTATCCAAAAAAAATAGAGACAAAATATGAATAAAAAATACATTTAATTAATCTATGAAACTCACATATATAACCAAGCTCTCACTCACCTTAAAATCTTCTCAAAATAGCTCAAACTAGCCTATCCAAATAGGTCAGTCTAGACTGCCTATAAGCTCCAAAAATAAGTCATGATGAACATGACATCTAACACTTGTGTAGAAACTTTATTTATCTTCTAGTGAATTAATGTGATCTTCTAAAAATCTTAGAAAATTTCCAATAAAAAACATATAGAGGTGTAATGTAATATATGAAACATATAGATCATTCTATGAGACATACATCTTTACTATCCTCATTACTCAGACAAGTCATCTTGAAGGCACCTTATTACCTATGTATGGTCATGAAAATAATATAAAATTAAGGGGAACATAAGGAATATGTCTTAAAAAAAATAACCCAAGCCATTGGATTCATCCCTACTCACCTGCACACCATCCTTAAATAGATTCTCACTCATACTGGCTTTTTGTCACTATTTTCATTGTCTGGTAGATTAGTGATAGGGTACTTTATTAAATTATATAATTTAAATAGAGCATATAAATTTCAAAAATGACTTCCATATACCTCAATAACTAGTCTTGACCTTCAAGCTCTAATGACTCTCATGCATTGACTCAGTCAACCCTACCTATAGTATTAACATCTTTAGAAATAAGCATATTTATATACCTTCTGCTCACTTCCCTGACACACCACTAAAGCTTGGAGATTCATATAGGAGTATTTTATACCTTCCAATATTCAAAATTGGTCAAACAATCCATTTTGCGTCCTTTATAGCAGTATCTCTCCAATCACTCCATTATGAGGGTTTATAAAAGGTTTCTAACCAGTTTACATTATTAACAAATGTTCATAAATCTCTATCCATCAATCCACTAAAAAATACTTAAAAATGATTCTTATTTCCATGTTACACCTCTCCCAAAAGGCTCCGGTACCCATACAAAGTCTACATGAACTAGTGAATGTTAAAACTTTCCTCTTGAGCTCAAAATGCACCATTCAAGTCTCCTTTAAAGCTTCTAAACCATCTTTATAACTTTTTAGCTCAATATCTAACCTCAAAATTAATAAAAGTTCTTGGAAAAAATTTCTTGAACATCTCTCATGAAACAATAAGCTTCATCATCCTAAAAACACCCTTTGACCCTTCATAAGGCCTCACAAGCCCACCTAGGCCAACTAAGCCAATGGTCAAACTATCTTGCAACCCACTAGCCACCTCTTGAAAACCATACACCTGACCTCTCAAAATCCTATACATGTCCAACATACATATTATAATCATACTAAGCTCCACCAAGCTATATCATCTTCATGACTATTCATAAGGACATCATTAGTCCACCTTGCCTATTTGGCCTAGAACCACTAGGCTAACTTACCTCTTGAAAGTACTTGGAAACTTATCAATTGATCTCATAACACCTTAGATATATTAAATTCACTTAATAAAATAACTATAATCACCTAATGAGAACATACAAGTCATACAACACTTACTCTACGTTCAACCATACATGATCAAGCCCACAAGGCATAGGATGACTTGCACTCCACCTAAAGACCATAAGAGAAGAATTCTCCTACTAGGATCATACCAAGAACATATAAAATTATCTATCTCAAAGATTCATGCATATTATACCAAGAACACTCTCATACCACTTTGTCATCACCAATGCCACTTGACATCAATGACAATACATCACTGCCACCAATCTCCTAACATAGTCTACATAATTTACAAGAGAAAACTCCACCACCCCTATAGATCACATAGATGATATTTCAAAATATTTTTTTAGTACATAACATTATGCAAGAAAATATATCCATGATGATACTATCCACATCCTTAAAAGATAAATCCCTTCAATGGTATATGGGTCTAGCTCCTACCTCAATCAATACTTGGGATGAGTTTGGTGAGTGCCTATGTAAACATTTTGAGGATAGAAGTGACCATGTGTCACTTGTTAAACAACTCACCTCAATCAAGAGGGCATCCCAAGAATCTATGGTTGATTTCAACTATAGATTCCAAAAGATTTGGGATAGGATCCCTAACATCATTAAACCCACACCCAATTATTATTTTCTTTACTATTTGAGAGCATTAAATTCAAACATTGCATTCATGATCCAATCTATAGGGGGAAAAATCTACCTGGGGCTCATGAGATATCTATAAGGGCATAAAGCTATTTGATACAATTAGGGAAACTCATGCCAAAACCTGTCATGCCATTTTGTCCTGAGCTTCAACCAAACCCACCTACCATTATTCCATTTCCCACTCTAAATAATCAAGCCCAACCTGATGATAGTTAAGTGGAAAAATTTACAAAGATTGAGAGCTTGTTGAAGGCAAAAACCAACAAACTAGTGGGTATAGAGAGATAGAAACAGACTTCATATAGGCCATACCAAGGTCCCTTTCAAGCCCAATACCCTACTCAATCTTATAATAGACATCATTATCCATCAAATCAACAATCCCAAGGCAAAATTGCTCAAGGTATATCTTATATTAGTTACAAACCTATAACTATACGTATCTAAAGAGCCTTGGTCCCCACACAAAACAACCTTGCACATGAGGGTCAATGGCAATTAAGAGGGAAGTCCAATGAGATGGTAATGGTCACAAGTGGAAAAATATATCAAGATCTTAGTTTGTAGAATAATCCTTCATTCTAAGATCATGACGCAATGCCTCCTCCACCATAAGGCCCTATAATTAATCAAGGTAATATTCTTGCCTTGACACTATTAGAAGCTTAGATTCAATAGCAAGGAAACATGGGTAAGGCACTAGTTGACACCATGCGCATGAACTTTCAAGAAGGGGAACATATGTTTGAGAATGTAGTAGAAAAATGGGGTAGACCATATAAAGGGAAAATAAAGTAGTTACAACCCATACAAAGTTTAAGAGGAAGAAGTTGGATGATAATTTAGGGCAGCCTAAGTTTCCTTCAACATCTCCACAAGCTAGTCATCAACCTACCCCTTCAAATGCAAATTCTAAAGCTCCTAAAACTCAACAAATACCTAAACATCATAGGCACCAAAAAAATTCTCTTTTTGTTCCTCATGTCACTCAAGTACCAGGTGATACTTCTACTTCCAAGGTGAAGTTCAAAGGCACTAGTCTTCCTTTCAATACTATAGATCATATGAAAATATTTAACATCACTATGTGTATTTATGATGCTTTGTCTATTCTAGGATAGAAAGAGATTCTTTAGTAAGAGCTCTCCAATCCTTCTCATGTGAATAAGAAAACTGATAAGGTGAACAATATCTTTACCAATAGTAGTCAACCTAATCAAATTCAAGTTCCTAGTCAATATCAAGTTCATAATGTTGTTCATCCCCTAAGGTTGTCAAACTCCCTCTATTCTAATTGTTAGCCATCATATGGGATTACTTAATGAATAATTTTATGATAGATTTAGGAGCTTCAACCTCAGTTATGCCTAAAGCCATAGTAGATAATACTGAGATTAAGTATGTGCCTAATGAAAAATATTTTCTCTAGTTGGATGGTTCCCCCACTAAAGTATTAGGTATATTGAAATATCTTAAGATCACATTGGTAGCTTGCCCAAATTATGTCATCACTCAAGATGTAATGGTTGTAGACCTACCCCCATATTTTACCATATGACTATCTAGGGACTTTACTACAATGATTGGGGGATATTTATCCTATGACTAGTCATACATGGTTTTCAAGACCAAATATGTGACTAGGGTAAGTATTAGGTCGTAACTTATCTCTAGGTTCCATCTAAAGCCCTATATGCCTAACCTTGTAAATGCAAACTATACCATATTAGATGAGGATGAAAATGCTAGTGAGAAAGAGCCTCATGACCATATTGAAGGAATTTTAGACTTGTACTTAATTGAATTGGTAGTTGGCAATCATGGATTTTATCCCTACACTAATATTAAAGAAATAGGCTTAGGGGTGTATTGGATGCATGAGGAGGGTGATGCTATACTTTGCCTAACTAACACCACTCAAATTTAAGATGGTCTATTCATTTTATTATTTGATGATTGAAGGTCAAATAATTGTAGTGGAGTTGGATCCATGCTATTTTCAACCTCATATCAGAAGTACTATTTAGTTGCAATATTTCAATTTAGTTGTCCTTCAAACATAGTTGAATATGAGGCTCTTTTACATGGTTTAAAAGAGGCAAGAAGAAGAGGTGTGAAACTTATTCAAGTCAAGGGCGATAGTTAGTTTTATATGTAACAAGTGAGAGGCATACGTTTAGTCAAAAATAATCATTTGAAATATTACAAGCATTGTGTATGTAATCTCATAGAGGACTTATTGGCATTCAATATTCAATCCATACCAAGAGAGGAAAATCAACATGCAGATAGCTTGTAGCCATTAGATCTTAGTATGAGGTTGTAGAAGGAGTCAAAGGTAACTAGAGTCAAGACAAGATCAAGGTCATATGTAGGCCAAATGTACCTGACAATGAGGTGAGTTGGCATGTGTTTGATAATGATGACCAAATTGTATGTTTTCTGATGCAGGAGGTAGAATTCTATGATAAGAATCAAAATAAATTCAAACATTAGTATGATGACTAGATAGTGTAGTTGAGATCTAAAAAGATACCTAAGGGGATTATGATATTTGAAAGCATCTTCAATGAAGAAGACCAAGTGAGAAGAGGCAAAGAATGTAACTTAGCCAAGGAAGAACATTATGAAAGGATAGAGATATTCAAAGATAAATTGTTGAAGTTGGGAAAGATTAACACAATAGAAGAGAGAGATTTATTTTTTGTTTTATGATAAGAGTTATTTGATGAATTTGCATGGGAATACAAGGATTTAAAGGGTTTTGATCCTAAGCTTTCACAACATACCATTAAACTAAAGAGCACTACAAAACCAGTCAGGTAGAAATAAAGGCATGTCAACCCAAAAATGGAGGATTTGATGAGAAGGGAAATATTTAAGCTCATTGAGTCAAAGATAACATTACCCATTAAATATTATTTATGAGTAGAAAACCTTGTGCCAGTGAGGAATAAAAAATGGGGAAATATGTTTATGTGTTGGCTTTAGGGACCTCAATAAAGTGTCCCTAAAATATTATTACCTATTGCCATTAATGGATCAAATGCTTCAAAAGGTGATAGGTTCTTAGAGATTATCATTGCTTGATGAATTCTCTAGTTATAATCAGACTATGGTCAAGGAAGAAGATAGGTATAAGAATTCCTTCACCATAAAGTGGGGAACTTATGCATATATGAAAATCCCCTTTGGACTATCCAATGTTAGATCAAATTTTTAGAGGGCAATGGATGTTGCCTTTGAAGGTTTGATCAATGACATGGTGCTCATCTACCTAGATGAAATCACTATTTTCTCAAAGGACCCAACTAATCACATTGGTCACTTGAGGTTAGTATTTAAAAGATGTAGAGAATTTGGTGTGTCATTGAATCCTAAAAAATGTATATTTGGTGTTCATGAAGGTAGGTTACTAGGCCATGTAGTGTCCAAGGATGGTCTTTCCATAAATCCTGAAAGAGTTGAGTCCATATTATCCTTACCATTTCCCAAGCACAAGAAGGGTCTACAGAGTTTCTTAGGGAAGATTAATTTTATATTAAGGTTTATCCCAGGCTTTGCAGAGTTGGTCAAGCCTTTTACTCACATGTTAAGAAAATACAAGGAGTTTACATGGAAAAAACAAGGTAAGAGGAGTTTTGGGGCCATCAAGGAGGCCATATATCATGCCCTTACACTTCTTATTCCTCTTTTTAACAAATATTCTACTTTTATGCCTTATCTATGTTGGATGCAATCGCTACCATGTTGATGCAGTAGAATGAGCAAGGTTTGGAATATGCTATTGATTTATTCAGTCAGGCCTTAGAGGGGTATGAGAAAAAGTATATATTTTTAGAGAAACATGTGTTTGTATTAGTGAGAGGTTTTAATAAATTTAAGCACATGGTCTCCAATATTAAGATCATACTCATGGTGGTAAACCTGAGTATTAAAGAGTTTAAACTCAACAAATACCTCTATGAGAAAATAGATGGACGGGTGAAAATATGGATGGAGTATGACCTTGAAGTTAGAGTTAAAAAAATTATAAAGGGTGGAGGTTTATGTGAATACCTTATAGAAGTGGTAAAATAAGATAAATATCAAGTGTTGGTAGTCCATGACAACAAATAGGAAGTTGCAAATAACATAACTTTCAGTTAGACACATGATATAATTAGATTTATTGAGTCAGGCCAATGTCCTATAGGACTAGATAGATCCAAGAGAAGGAATTTTAGGTTTAAAAGTATACCTTGTGTCCTGATAGATGGAGTAATTTTCAAGAGAGACATAAGAGGCATGCTACTGAGGTGTGTGAAATCATGTGAAATAAACAAGATGCTTGAGTAGTTCCATGATGGTCCAATTGGTCAAAACTTTGATTCCAAGATCACAACCTCTAAGATCATTAGAGATGGGTATTTTTGGCCCACAATGTTTAGAGATGCACACTCTTGGGTAAGAAAATGCCCAAAATGTGCAATGTTTTTTTATAAGCAAAAATTTGGATGCCCTTCCCTTACAACCCATATAAGTAGACCAACCTTTCATATAATGGGGCTCAAATTTCATAGGGATGATACACCCCCTTCAAGTAAAGGACATAATGGATCATCACATCTATAGATTACTTTACAAGGTAGGTTGAAGCAATTGCCCTCAAAGAAGCTAATGAAGATTTTGTTTTGGACTTTTATGATAGCTTTGTGATTAGATTCAGTATGCCTTCTACAATCATTTCTAACAATGCATTGGCCTTTAGTAGTATCAAGGTATGTGATTGGGATATTTCACATGTAATTTATCTTAAGGCACTCTAACTACTACCCAAAAGTCAATAGACTAGTAGAGTTCACAAATAAGAACTTGTTGAGGATTATCAAGAGAACTATGGAAGATGGTCAAAGAGAGTGGTATACTAGACTAAGGACTACCTTATGGGTAGATAGGGTTACACCTAAGAAAGATAATGGATATTACCCATACCTTATTATGTATTGGATAGAAGCCAAACTTCCTATATCTCTTGAAATTATTGTATTAGATCTTGCACATCAACTTGAGCTTCTAGAGGATGATGTTATGCAGATAAGGTTTAATGAGATAAGATAGCTAGAGGAGATAAGGTACACTACTATGCACATTATGTGGTAAAACAAATACCAAGTGAAGAGGTCATTTGACAAGAGATATTCCTCAAAGACATTCCAATAAGGTGATATAGTACTTAAATAGGATGAGGACCATGAAAAACTAGTAAAGCACTCCAAGTTTGACAATATTTAGAGTGGGCCTTATGTTATCATAAGTTTCAAGGAGAGAAATGCCTTTAATCTTGATAGGTTGAATGGATAGAGTATTCCCATCCCTGTTAATGGGAGGTATCTTAAATTCTACTACTAGTATTATCTCATGATATTTATACATAGGTAGATAGGTCTGTCTTTACCTCCAAGTGCTTCTGCACATTGCTTTGTTTATTGTTTTTCTACTATTTAGGTAATAATTTGGTATGTTTTGTGATCTTTTGCTATTTGTGTGTGTTTCTTTTCTTCAAAGTGTACAATGAGTTAAGAATAATCCTTTTGTAAGTAATACTTCATTTGTCTAGTCATCATGAGCAAGCTTGATTAAATTCTAGGTTCCATGACCAAGATGTTGCTCAATCTAGCTGAGTTGTTAGAAATGTTGGCTATTTTGACCTACATGCCAAGTTTTTATTTGAAATAAAAATCTAAGTAGGTCCTAATTGAAGAGTGATCCAATGTCATAAGGATTAGATAGAATTTATAATAAGATCACTTACCATTTTCAAGATTTTGAAAATTTTTAAGCAGGATTAAAGTGTGAATTTGGTGATTTTAAGGAGCTATACTATCATGACATGTCATGTAGGAATGAACATATCAACCTAGTTACACATTTTTTATATGCACTTGGGAGGCTGATTAGAGATAAATTAATGTATGGACATTATGATTTTGGTTCCATAAATTATCCTCTACAAATTTTGTATCTTGATGAGTTCTCTATCTCAAGATATAAGCTTTCAAAGTTGAACTTGTAGAGTGGGACGTACACACATACATCAAATTTGGGCCTTGTGAAATAGTTGTTTAAATTTAAATGTTTTAAAGTTAAACATGAATTTGAAAAATGTCCAAATAATTTAATCCTGAGTTAAGATACAATGGTGAGTGGGTGATCAATAATGTTAGTGGGTCCCAAAGAGCACATTTGATCATGTATTAAAGATCAATGGTGAGCATCAAGTTTAAAGGTCAACAGATCCTAAGATGAATGCATAACTAAAAAGTGTCAAGAAATCTAAGGTAACTAAAAAAATATTTAATGGTGTGTATTTATTGATAAGGACAGTGGGTCAAAATAGATCAATGGAGTACATTTAGTCATACCAAAGCAAATCTATGACAAGTGAGAAGTCAACAAGTCAGTGGATCTTGAAGATGAATGAAAAGCTATCAAGTGTCATGACTGTGACAACTGTTAGGTAAATTAATGGTATGAATTTGAGCCATGATAAGGGAGATATATGATGTTAATTAGGTTAAGGAGTCAAATAACTGAAAATAAGATCTTGAGAATGAATGAAGAGCTTACAAATGGCATAATTTGAGAAGGCCCAAATCAAGATCGATGATCGTTGTTAAAAGTTAAAAGCTAGGGAATTAAATTGGAGAATGAATTCAACTTAGGTTAAGATAAGGAAAAATATTTCAAGAGGATGATATGAAGGTAGAGATGTTGGAAAAAGGATTTTACCACCCCAAGTAGGTAAAATACATAAATGCAAGATCAAACATGATCTAGATAACTAGGAGTAGACCTTACAAAGGCATCTAGTGCCATGTAAAAATTTCAAGAGATTATAGACATATATTTTATGTCTTGTTTAGATTTAATAATCCATAGGATATGGATATTAATTTTAAATCAAGACTATATGAAAACCAATAGGGTGATTGGTTTTCATCCATAATATTCGGGATTTAGAAGCAATGTTAGAATGGTGACTACATAAGGAATGTTAGGAAGAAAATCAATGTGAAAGTTCAAGTAACTACCTAATAATGTGAATAAAATAAAGCATGATTGAGGAATATAGTGAAGGGAATTAATGTAGAGGAGATTGAGAAGGATTCATGTGATGGTGGGGATTATTTCCTATAACTAATCTTGATCTTCACATTCTCCATCACACCAGAGAAAGATACCGTGACATTAATGCAAGGGAAGGATCAAGAAGGATTATGATGATGGTTGTTATAAGTGGACTTGGGATCATTAATGACCTATTTATCACTAATTCTCTCTCTCTCTCTCTCTCTCTCTCCTCTCTCTCTCTCTCTCTCTCTCTCTCTCTCTCTCTCTCTCTCTCTCTCTCTCTCTCTCTCTCTCTCTCTCTCTCTCTCTCTCTCTCTCTCTCTCTCTCTCTCTCTCTCTCACCTTCTTTATTCCTATAAATACTAGTTTTGAACTCTTGATTGGTATCCTCAGCTTGATATAATGAAGCTCTGCCAAAATCACTTTGTAAAAATCTTTTGAAGTAATATAAGACATCTCAAATTCTATTTGAATTCTAAGTGTGCTTTATTGAAGTTTTATTTATAGTGTATGTTTCCTATCCATCATCTATATTTCATTCATGTACCTTGATTCAAGGCTATTGGTTTCTTTCAGGTTGTGTGAAGTGTTAGCTAGTGAGGCTTACCTTGAAGTGTCATAAGTCCATAGTGTTTTGCTTAAACCTATCTCTTTATATCTTTCAAGTTGTAGGTCTATTTTTAGAATTCATAAAAAATACTCATGTTTTCAACCTTGTCATATAATCTTATTAGTTCTTGTCATAATTGGATTCATTAGTAGTCATAAAAATGTCTAAGCTAAGAGTGGATCATTGAACATTTGGTGTATCACCATTTAAGTTAGGTTTTTTTTCCTTCTATATTTCTTCCCTTTCCATTTTCCTTGGTATACATATAGAGTTAGGAGTATAACTATATTTTCATATCAGAGGGGATAGCCTCATTAAAAACCCTAGAGGTCTGACCCAACATTAGGTAACCCATAACCTAGGGTCATTCCCATGTTGGACTAGGTTTGGGTAAAGGACATAAACAATCATTTTCTCAACTAGGGTGAAGCGTAAGTCTCTAATAATTAATATAAGGAAAACTTTGGCCAATGTAGTGTTATGCTTAAACATTATCATTTCATCTATTTGATTTAGTTTACATGTTTTGTATGATATAATGTTAGAATAGGTTTCTTTATGACATCCTGCATATAATAGTTATCTTACAACACATGGGTTCTAGTTAAGGTTCTTGAATTTCACATCATCATTATCTACCCATTTTTGAAGAAAGGTCCATTCCCTAGTTGGGAAATTGTGTGAGGAATCCATGGTCCATGGTGTATAAAATCACTTGGATGATGTTCTCCCTCCCCTAAAAAATACTTCACTAGAGACTACACTCATGATTAATTATGGATGTTTTGAGTTCATTGTGACTTGCATGCTCCATTGAGAATTTTACAGTTGTAAACCATTATGAAACCATGCATTATATAAAAATTGTACTATTTTTTTATACTTAACCACTATAGTAGTTGGCGATAACATTGTATTGGTAGTCATTGAATTTGTAAACTTACATTTATGATTTAAATACATTATTCATTTTCATAATTAGAATTTTACTTGATTATGTGATCATTATCTAAATATATTAGATCTAGACGTTGATTATAGTTAACTTAAAATGATGTATTTAGTTAAAGATCACTATGTTAAGGTTTTAGAGTAATGGAATATGTAAAATGAATTAGTGTAAATGTTTTAATTTTATTTCTTACCTTATTCTAGTGAAACTCAGTTGCATTATTACAATTATGTAGTTATTTCAAGAATTTGGGATAGTGTCCTTGTTTAAATTAGATGTCCAACTTGACTCTTTCATGGAGTTTTCTATTAATCTCACCTATTTCATGATGGAATTTAATAATCAGGATCAAGATATAAATAAAGTAGGCATCAAACAAGTAATCAAATTGGTAACCAAGGATACGGTATAAAGAGATATTTAAATGAAAATGAACCTCTATCATCCCATTAAAATTCATGTTTCTCACTGAAGTAAAATAAATATCTTATTCAGATTGTCTGTCATTAATTTTTCCAAAATTGAGGGAGACTACCAGACATGCATTAAGGCCATGAAAACCCAACACACTAGTAATATACATTGTGACATTTATTAGGTAGTTCCCACTCCTCCAAGTGGAACTTCTTAGGCCAATGTTCCTATTGGTCCCACCCCTTTAGGTTTTATTCTTCAGACAACTCCCACTTAGTCCAACACTAATCAAATACCTCCATGAGCATGATGAACTTCATAATGTTTGACAAGTTAGAATATTACCCATGGAATCAATTAAAAATTAAAAAATGATGTTTTTTTAGGAGAAGATACCATTTGGAAGTTGTGAAGGATCTCTTATTTAGCCAAATTCATAAACTCATGCATAATAGGCTTACCTTCCTTGCATCTTATCATTATAAATTTCTTGTCTATTTTTAAACTATCTTCACACCATGATATTTGTGGTATGATTATTGTAATTGAAATTAATCTTGGGAAGAAGGATCTATTTGATATTATATATGCATCTAAAACTTGTAACCAAGCTGGGCCTTTTTAATTAAAAAACTCAGTAGATTGTAAATATTATAATGGAATGTTCATGATCTCTTTGGTTATTATTGTGAAAAACCTTCCTTAGTTCTTGGTGTTAGTATGGTGGACACTTATTATTTTTAAGACAATGGTATGAATTTGGATTGTGTTTTGTGTGGTTTTTAAAACTAAACAAATAACTAACTTGATAAATCTCTTGCATCTGACTCAATTTATCTAAATGGCTATGTATGAATGTGTTTTTAATTATTCAATCTTTGAATTAATATTATAGGGATCATTACTAATATATGTACTTACCTTAGAATCTCTGCCCTATTAATATTAGTTTGAGCCCCCAAGAAAGATCATGTACATATAGGTAAGTATTAGTCAAGTCTATAAATAGTAAATGCGAGTAGTTATGCTCTCATCAAACTTGAGAATATACTCTTCTCACCTACTCTCCTTCTCTTTTGTGTTCTTTTCTACCTAACCCACTCTTAGATGTAAGAATAATTTATTAATATCTAGCATGAAAAAATTGGTAAAGAATATCTAGGATTTTTATAATATTTTAGGACATAATATTTGAGCTCTCTATGTGAAATCACCTGTATACCCTTTAAGTCATTCCCAACAAGATAAATAGGAGAACACAAAATTGAAACTCATGCCCTAAGTTTTCTCTTGACAATTATAAAATGTGAGGGTGAAAACCCATGGAGTTATCCTTGATTTATCTACCTCATAAGCACATTCAGGTATATCAACACAATCATATTTCAATAAGGTGCAAGTGACTATACCAATAATTTTCTATTTTCTCGCACAAGTCAAGATCAACCTACAAAGTTAAAGAATGACAATCGATCCTAGCTATTTCTAGTCAATTTTGACCTATAATAGTGACAATTATTGTTTTAATTTCACATGCATAATAAGGTCTAAGTTGATCATTTAATACCATATTTCAATTACATATAGTCAACCTAATAGGAAAAAATTAGCCAAATTTTCTTTTCCTCATGATTTTCATAGTTAGCTTTTTTCATTCATTTGAGGTTTGTCCATTTTATTACTTTAATTTTATTGTGATAATTAAAAATTATTTACAACATTTTATACCCTTCAATTAATTTTATCTTAATTAGAGTTAATATCCCAATTAATTCCAAATTTTGATAAAATGTATTGGTGAACCCATACCTTTCATTTTAGCATTGATTATACATTTTTATCTTAAGATTTTAGATAAATTTATAAATATATGATACTAAAATAAATTTATTTCCACCTTGGATTCAATATCTGACACTAAAATAACTTTATTTAGATCTTAGATTCAATATCTAACACTGAAATCACTTTATTTTGACCTCAAATTTGATATCTGACATTGAAAGCTCTTTTTTTTGACTTTGTGTTTTTAGGGGAATTTACTAAAATTCTCATTTTTATAGGACCTAAATTTTAGCTTTATATTGCTTACTTATCTAATTAAAGATAATATATGTCTATAATGGATGATCACATTATTTAAATTTTTCTACAAGATTTCTTAGTTTTCATTATGTATTGTATTCCCATAATAAGGAACATCTATAACAATCATGTAATAAATTGAATCAATTCTAGTAAGTACCAAACAACTAATTAATAATCTCAAGACCTTTTAGTTTATTATTACAGTGATCAAAGTTCATGTATGGATATCAAAACATGAAGGGGATAAATAAATCATTCTATTATACCAAACCCTCCTCATCCCCATTCACCTCCCAAAAATTCATTGATAGTCTTTATTTGCATATTCAATCAAAATTACCTAGGGCTTATGTTTGTGAATCCTTTCAAGATCCAATAATAACTATGAGACCATCCATATAAGAGTTGGAAAAGAAAATATATTTTTCACTTTAAGGATCACATCACTTGAAAATAAGATTACGTATTTAAATAATCCTAAGCATTCCAATATTAATCATATATATACTTCTCTATTTAGATATTTTGTGCTTAAAAATATTTAATCTCAAATATAGGCCAAAAAGAAAAATACTTCTACAACTATTGATTAAAAAGTGTGCAACAAGGTTAACAATTATTCAAGTGAGATTCTAAGATAAGTTCTTGAAATAAGTTGATCACATTAGATCCTGTGCATACATCAAGGAGATCAAAATACTATTGTGCATATCATAAATTGCATGGGCATCATATAAAATATTTTTGGGCTTTTAAGAACAAAATATAAAGTATCATTGATATTGGAGATCTTATAATAGATAAATAAATTAAGCAACCCACTCACACTGTGAGTACATTTCCTAAGGAACAATTGGAAATAGAAAAAAATGTAAAACTTAGAGACATGAAGGCTTCAAAAGTAAAAATTAGTTAGATAAAGGTTATAAAAGTAACAAGATGAAAAATAAAGGATACAAAAATAAAAATTACAAAATGAAGAGTTAGATTGAAAAAGGGTACAAATTGAAAATGATAAGTTACTCAAAGAGCTTTCAAACAAAGAGAAGTTGTAAAAACAAATTAAAGCTAAGACAAAAGGCTTCCTTAAGAAAGTTTTTCTCATGAAATAATTTCATAAACAATATAGTCAAATAAAAACTAATGGTACACATGTGGTTTCTAAGGATTAAAATACTATATCTACTATATGCATAAAAGAACAAGATAAGGCCAACACTACAAAAACTATGGTAACATCTTCAAGTAAATAAGTTCAAGTAGAAACTACTTCCCTTCCTAGTATTCAACTAGTGATAGATGATTCTTCTCCAATTATAAATGAGATACAAGATCATGATAATGATAAACATACACAAGAGATAAAAAATTTCAAGAAGATAATTCCAATATATGGTGTAGTTGGTTTTACATATATAGATACAAAAGTTGATAAGAGTGGCATATCAAAATTTTAGGACTAAGAGGATGATAATGGTTATATATAAGATTAGTACGATACTCTTGATGACATAGAACGTATATGTGGGAATCCATCAATGATATCCTTGGATTGTAGTAACATCATTTTATTATACATAGCTTATTAATTTCTTCATCTTGTTATTCTTCCACTTTTTACACATGTGATCAATTTAATCAATTTTCCATCCCTTAGCTCTTTATGTCTTTTTAGCCTCTTAGCTCTTATTTTTCACTTATTTGATCTGAATGGTCCAAAATATTGATCTCAAACTACCACCTTGTATCGTTTATAATGTTGTTTTCATAGTATGGACAAAGTATATTGTATTTTCCATCATAGACAATATCAACTATAAATAGTCAATATTGATTGTCACTACTATCTTAAACCCATCAATACTAACTAAGGAATTTCACATATTTAAATTAAAAACTAAGCAAATAGAATATTAATACATCCAATTTTTTAATACTATACTCAGTTTTAGTTTATATAATACTACCATTCATGCAAAATATTTCTTTTATGTACTATATTACTCATACATGCATGTTACATACCTTAAAAAGTGTACATTTGACTAGACGATGATGTACACTCATTCCTCCACATCCTTATTCTATCACCCATATGATTTTTATATAAAATTAACATATACAATGGGATAATCTTGATAATACATGGCTATGCCATCAGATTTAGTGCATACTTTACCTTGACACATGTTTTGGATTTTTAAGATTTATTCCATTTGTTCTAATTTTGAACCCATGTTTAATCTCATAGTCTCTATTCTTATTATTTAAAAATTAAAAAAATACAATTTTTTTTAAATAATAAAAAAATAAAAAAATATTATCAATTTAAGAAATCCAAAATCAAGACCTAAACATGATTAGACATCTATTTTACATCATTGTCATATGGTATTTATATAATGATTGGTAAATAGGATAATTATTTTATATCATACATACATTTCACTAGTATTTATGAGTGTTATATAAGACATACAAATTTTACATGGCCTTAAATGTTGGACTTTCCTCTACCCAACAACCATGCCTATGCTGGGGGCAATTTGTCTAAAGGTTGCAATATTTACAGGCATTACCTTTTTATAACCCCTATATTATTTTGAGCTATATACTCTTTACAAATGTCTTACTAACATCTTTATCTTATACTATGCACATGGATATGCTATTTTACAGGATATGATCACATTACATACATATGGTGTAGACTATATTTCTAATTCTATGCTCCATTGATGTTATTTATTATACATAGTATATTAGACTTTAATTGTGTATTATATATGGCCCTTGGCCCTTGTCTGTGATTGTGACATATTCATGTCCATTGAGTGAATGGCCATTTTACCTTATGTGTGATTATGACATATTAATGTATATTGAGTGTATGATACTTGGCCTTATTGTGTGTGTCCCTTGACCTTATTTGATTGTGAGACATTATTATGTTCTTTGCATGTTAGCCTTTGGCCCATACAGTGACATTGTGTTTTTTGTGTTTATGTGCTTGTTGATCTTGTTGAGTGTCATCATATATATCATGCATTAACTATTACATAGGATTATTTTATTACAACTACAAATATGAGCATCATTGATACATTTATCTATATTTCACACTTTAGGCCTTATCTTATATGTTACATACATGATTTTAATAATACATATATTAATATGATGACATATATTTTCACATATGCTATGATATTAAATTATCATTTCTTCATACAAATGATATAGTTAACTTTTATTTTGAGATAAGTGACTTTCAGGACATATCCCTCACCTCAAAAGGTGGGGATTTTAGTGGGATTTTCAAATAAAGATAAACCTCCATAAGAAGAAATTAATTTTTGGTATAGAATACAATTTCAAATAATTTGTAATGGTTTATAATTCAATTATTAGTACATATTATGTAGGCATATTCCATGCATACACATTCAAATTACATGAATAGATTAGAGATTCATACATTTTGGGTGCATATGCATGGCCATATGTGTAATAAATTCAAACATAAATTATAAACTCTACATATACATAGAGTTACAAATTTTATGTTTATCACATTGGGGCATGAAATAAATTCATGTAAACTATACTATTTTTTAGATTTAGGGGGCATGATACTAATTCATGTACACATTTTTTCTAAGTACAAAGTTATGATAAGGGAAAGGATACCCTTACTTCATTATATGAGCATTTGAAATTTTAAAATTCTATTACAATTAGCATAGGAACTAAGGAAAAAGGTGACAAAAAAAAAATGTCATCCATAGTGGTTTATTTTAAAAAGTACATAATGCATATTGGAGATTTAGCACCCTTAACCATTATATATTGTGAATCCATTATGGATTCAAACCTATTTCTATATTGGGGTTACAAATACCAATAGAAAAATTAAGGTTCTACATCCCTTAATGGGTTATATTTTATATACATTTTCACTTCAAATTGGGGATTGATCACCCTCAATTCACATTGGCTCAACAAAAGAACCAATCCATCCAAGAGATTCATGGGAAGCACCAATTATTTAATACTTCAAGGGAACACCATCTTTAAACACAGTCATAAGAACAACATTAGTTTCATAAATAAAGGTGTATTCCTTGTTATTTTAAATATTTATAAATTCAAGTTACATTTAATTTTTCAATTTCACATATGGACATAAACTAATTTTAGATCATTGCGGGATTTACTATGGAACACCTTACATGATTAGAGTTTTCTCCTAAAGGTAAAGTTTGTTGTACAGACTTAGTTTTGTATTTCATCTTAATATAGTAATTTAATTTATAGATCAAAGGGGGGAAATTTAGATACTCAAGTTTGGACATAAATACTTGATAATTTTACTTTTAGACCACATTTACTTTAATTGACTTGAACACTTAGATTGGTTATATTTTGCCACCTCACTCCATACTAAGTAATTTTATGGGATCATTCATTACAAATTTTTATTTTAAGTCTAAAAAATATTTATAATTATTAAAACCCCCTATAATAATCTATATGGACATTTAAAATTCTTAAAATCAAACATTAACCTTCCTAAGTTAGAATAGAGCTACATGGGTCAAGATCACCAATCAATCACAACCTTTTTAGGTTCATTTCCCTTTACCCCAAAATAGCTCTTTTTCAAATTTAAATACTTCCTTATATGATTTTTGTATTTTTAAGATATTTTAGTAACTAAAATTAACATTTTATGCTAAAATAATGTACTTGTGACCACTCCTTATGCACACTTAGCCTATGCTTAATTTAATGGTTACAAAACTCTATTCCTATACTTATATTCATATAACCCTCTATCCTAAGAAAAATATGATACTAAATGTTACTATTCCTCATTCCAAGTATCCTAGACTCACTATTGGACTAATTCACACTTCTAATTTAGCTATCTCTACTCCTAAGATGAAATCACTCCTTCAAGAGATTCCCATTGGCTGATAGTGCTTGAATCCATTGATTTAATCCTCATAACATTTAATAGCTAATTTACCAAAATGTAATCCATAAAAATAATTCATACCATACTTTTTTCAATCCCAATTCAAGGAAATAAAAAAAATACCACTATATAAGAAATTTTTCTATTCATTTGTTTAGTAGATGCAAGAGGCTACCACTATTGAAAATTATAGAATTATCTAACTACGCATTGAGAAAAAAATAACCATTCTTCCCAATTTTGAGTCTATATAGTATAATTATCTTTTAACTAGGTTTGAATACAATAAAAATTTCACAAGTCATTATTTAATCACATAATTCCACCATGATTTCACTAACATATAAAATTTAACACACACCACTGTAACATGGGAGAACCACTTGGAGTTTGATCCATCTTCAGAGTATTTGAATATAGGAAATGCTTAGCACTAAGGGTGTTGAGGTTAAGTACAAACCCATCATATTACCCTACTCCCCCATTTTACTACATTTGTTACTCTTTATCAATGAGTGATGGCTTAAAATAAAGAAGCCACATGATGGTTCCTAAATGAATAGAATGAATTTTATCACACATATAAGACCTATAGGATAAGGTTCCTATGAAATAATTCACATAGAGGGGAAAACCATAAAGGATGATTCACCCTATAAATAATAACACTAGTATAAATAATGTGATCTTATTCCAAAACAATATAAATCCCTATTCCTAATTTACAACACCATCATATAGCCCCACATTTAATTTCACAATCACTATTTTAGTCTTATAGACTTGATTCGAACTAATCCATCCATTTATTAGTACTTTCCCCTTTTAGCATATTTATAAAAATAGTAAGTTCTAAATTAGTCATAAGTATTTATTGTATATTTTATTATCATACTTTCAATAAATACTTATGATTAAACACATTGGTGAACCCATTTAGTGTTTAATATTGAAAAACCTTAACCTTTAAAGTTGCTAGGGTTTATTTCCTTCTTTTTATTATTTTTAATTATTGAATTAGGGTTTTTGTATATAATAAATTTTTTGTTAACAAAATTCTTTGTTAAAAAAATTCTTTCAAGTTTGTATTTCATATTTTATGTAATCTAAGAAATTTATTTATATATATCTTAAATAATGTGTTACACTAAGGGCTCTTAAAGTTCAACTTTTTTAGATTTTAGTTGATAACAACACAATGGTAGAATCAATTAATACATTTCAAGATACTAATAAAATAGATTTAACAATATATTTTTCAAAGAATATAGATATGCAATCTATGTTTTTAAAATTTTTTAGGAAATAAATAAAACATTTTAAGGAAAATCCTTGAGACATCTATTGTTATGTGTTCCTTTCCTAGCTCTGCATCACTAGATATAACTTTTTTAACAACATATGCTATGGGGAAACCCAAGGGTTTTAGCAGATCAATATGAAAATATCTACTCAATCCCTATTTACACCACCTTTGGTTAGCACAAATTATATTCCTGATGTACAATGCCTTATGTATAAAATGGTAGCTCTAAAGACTAAGGTGTTACATTTGGAACAAGGTGATTCAAAACCTAATTAGGCACTTGACTAGTAGAATTTACTCCATAATCCATTGGCTTAACATATTTCATCATATCCTTACCACCTAATTTTGTGGCACCTAAGCTTACATTGTATGATGGAAAAGGTAACCCTAAACAAAATTTGAGAGAATTTGATGTAGAATATTTGGACTAAACATCCAATAATAAGTTATTGACCAAGTTGTTTCCCATGAGTTTAAAAGAGTATAGTCTAATATGGTTTTATGATTCACTATATCAAATAGTTAATGCATTTAATATTTTGATAGATTTTTTCCTCACACATTTCTCAATTAACATAAGTGAAAATATTTCATATGATCAAATTGCTTAGATCAAACAATAATCCAACAAGCCTATCACACACTATGTAATACTGTATAAGACCATGTTGTCCAAGATTATGAATCCTATGGCATATAAGGAAGTGAAAGACATTAAAATAGAGTTTTATTCCACCTTTAAATGAATATATAATTTTTAGAAATTTTATGTCATTAATTTATTTATGTCACATAATTAAGGAAAGAGAGGCTAAGTTATTTGCATTGAAAAAATTAATGTTTACAACCAACTCAATTTATAATTATAATACAAATAATTTTAGTAATCTAACATAGGGGATAAATATAAGTGAAAATAAGAGTGATCAAAAGATAATAGTGAATACAATTTAAACTCCTACTCTATGTATTATGTTATCCACTCATCTAAAGAGATAGTTTATCAACTTGCCATAATCTACATACAAGTTGTTATAGAAGTTATTAGAATGTAACCTCATATCTCTACCTACCATTAAAGAGGTTGATGTAAGTAAAACTCTTCCAAATGGATTTGATACAATTGATTTTTTTATTTTTTTTTCATAGAGCACTAGGGCATACTATCAACAAATTCATCAGTTTGAGACATAAGATATGTGATTTGATAGATGATAATGTTATTGATATGGGTAAATGTATTGATAATATAAAGGAAAAACCAAGTGAGAGTATAATAATGAAGATATTAAATGATATTTTATTTAATAATAAATACTAGATATATTATAAGTGCATTAAACATATAATACACACCCTCCACTAGCTTCTTATGATCCTCATATAGAGACTCAACATCCTTTGAATATAACTATTAGTATATATCATGTTTCAGTACCATCTAGACTAATTATAAAATTTTTAGGACATGAGATTATAGATGATTATTTTGATTTTAACTCCTTATTCGATTTAGCTTATATTGATCTTCAACTTATTTATAGTGTCATGGCTGATAATGGTCAAAGTATGACTATGTGAAATATCATACTTCTCTCTCATTTTAGACACATAGATAATGATATAATTCTTAAAAATATAATAATCAAAAGATTAAATATACATGTTCAATGTTATATTGGTGAGATCACATTACCATTACAAGTTAGTCTAACATGCATGGCCACCAACTTCATAGTAGTACGTAGTGCAAGAGTCTTTAATATGTTATTGGGACATCCTTGGTTTCAGAAGCTTCTTGTAATACCTTATATAGTACACATATGTTTGAAATAAATTATCACTAATGAGTTTATCAAAATTCATGGTATTCCACATGAATACCCCCTCTAACCAAAGGTTATATTCCTACAAAATAAGAAAATAGTTGAGCAACCTAAAAAGGTTCAACATATTTATAAAATTAGAAAGAAAGTAGTAAAATTTCCAAGGATACCTATCCTTGAAAATCCATTTAATTGACAATCTAATATAGATCTATAAATCCACTTTTTACTCTAACATGTCATAGATTGGTATTACAAGATATTAAGAGTGTTCTAAAAGGAACACCAACACAAAGTTCTTATTCTACATGAAGGGTTCCAAATAATTCTAAAAACCACCATGCTAAAAAATATAAACTTCATACTACAAATTATCATCATTTCAGTGGAACCTATGTTACAAATTCGTATCAATTTTTAGATTCTAAGTTTACACCAAATATTTCACTTTGACGTGATGTTTTTCATTCATGAGAGGTCATCATTCCTATGTTAGATACAAAACCTATTGATTGTGAGGATATTTTAGGAGTCATTGGTTAGTATGTTCTTTTTTTAGTTACATATATTCAAAACTACAACAAAAAAAGAATATTACAAAAACTCTAAAATTAGAACCTATGCATGATAATTGTAGTTTATTTAGATTCATTGATTTTTGCTTTAATATATTCAATACTTCTATATATCCAATTTTATATAAAATATTATCAAAATTATACTTGAGTGAGTTGTAGAACATACAGGTTATCAAATCTAGGTGCATTTCTAGGTGGTGATACTATCTCTGACCTAGAAAGCATACATAGACAAAATCACACTAATCTAGATAATAATTAACTACACTCTTATCTCATTTTAGTTAACTTGTACCAATTAATACAATCTCTTATTTATTATGTCCAAAATAGTCACATGACTTCTATAGATTTTATGCATCATAACAAGTTCATTTGGGGTGTTTTTACTCAAGTTTTATCACTCTATGACTATCCCTTTTGTTCCTACTATAGTAGAATATTCACAAGAGTTATACAGCTTTTGTGAATCACAAAATAACACTAAACCTAAACTCAAAAAATGGGAAAGGGGAAGGAAAAGGTAAGTAATTATTAGAATTTAAAATGTAATTCACTAATAATAACATAAGCACTTCACCCTCTTAATGAAATAATAAAACTAATATACTAGTTACCTGATCTTCAAATCAAGTGCACTAAATAAGTGTTATGCATGGAGGTAAGGGAACATAGTGTAGTGTTAGAAGGGATAAAAAATGATCCATAGATAATGCCTATGTAGACTTGTGTATAAACAACATGATACATATAGATAATTTTAGTTCCATGAAGAGGTGTGAAAGAAGGATGGTAATGAGAGGGACAATGTACACATACAAGGATCAATAATCATGGATGCACAATGAACACAGAGCATGAAAGAAAGTAAAATAATTTCTATTAATTTCAATGTCTAAGGAAATATTCCAAACTCAAATAAACAAAGCTTTTATATACTAGGAGAAGGCTCTTGGAGGGAAAATTTTGGTAGCATTAGAGTTCTAAATAAATGTCAACCCATTTATAATGAAAATTAGGGTTTACATAGTGTGGGGAAAGGCCCTAAATGATTAGTTTTCCATTAGAGGTGGTAGGTAAGAAATTGAATTTAGGAGCAGTGTCCAAAGCTCAAGGTTTATTAAGAGCATCAATATCTTTGAAATAACTACTACAAGCCATGTTTATTCAACCTAGATATAATAATTAGATCATGGAAGTAGTTGGAAGGTCACTCATGAATATGTGTATGTGTCTAAGAATAAAGGACATCTAGGCAGCCAAGGGTCACATGCAATCATGTTTTAAAACTCTAATAGCCACTCAACATTTATTTCTATTCTGATTTAGTTCCCTTGATATCTAAATAAGCTCAATTACTATTACTATTTATGGTAGTCACCTACTAATCCACTTAGACTAGCCTGTTGATGTGGGAGTACACATATGTATCTTTAGGTTATACTTGTCATATTTCATAGGTAGTGGAAATGTTTCATACATCTCTATTTGGGACCATATATACACTATCCCATGCATACTCCCTTCTTTGTAAAATATCATGCACATGACTATGCACATATAACTAAGTACATTCTGTGCAAAGGGTATGTATCGAAGGTTACATAAAGAGTTGAATGTGTACTGTGGATGCAAGTTTGTAAATGGATCTAAGGGATATCTTCTATGAAAATTCACAAGGTCCAAAATCTTTATGAATCTAGTCTATTATGATGGTCTTCATAGTTTGTGGCTTCATCTAGAACTTGTGCTAGTCTATGAAGAAAACATTGCATAGTATAAATAATAATTTATGTTTTAAAAGGGTGAATATGTGAAAACCTATGAATTTAAATATGACTTAACCATTTGAATGTGAGGAAGTATTTGAATAAGAGCACACAATAATATTTTAAGATATTGATCAAGTTCTTCATGATTTATAACTGCTCCTTGTGCACTTCTCTCTTTCACTACTTGAAATCAGGGATACTCATGTAATCCAAGTTGCATGTCATGCTGGTTTGATGAAGGATCCTAGTATGGGGCATGAATTGAGAATTATTTAAAGGTGTGGATTGACACTTCATTGATGTGTGAACCCATGTTGACTATTAAATGTAGGTATAGATAGAAAACATCTACACATATACTTTATTTTAGGGAAATAGATATTATGAAAATATGAAACCTTTTGTGTGGTCCTTATGATTTTAGTGCATGTTGAAGGGGTGACTTAGAAAGTCAACATTTTTGGTGACCTCTATAGGATATTTTCCTACTAAGAGGGAACCTAGTAGCCTTGAAGTAATCCTTTGGGTATGGATTCACTTGAAATCCATTGCTCTTCTTTATCTTGATTTTGATTAGGTGTGAAAATCCTACTTGACCTTAGAAGAATTTGAGATACATTCCATAAGGAAAAGAAAATTAAACAACTGCATTGAATGACACTTAGAGGAATGACAAAACTAATCTACTAAAATTGCACAAAACACTTGGATGAAAAGAAACTACTCTAAATAATAGGATGTTCACATGGCACTTAATGAAATTAAAATATATAAATTACTATTTACAAAGGTGTTCATGATCATCAAAGATAGTGATTGAGGCAAATCCCATTGATGGGGATAGGCAACACTTCTCCACTTGGCTTTGTAAGCTGGTAGGCATTATCTTATTGCAACTAACTATGGTATATGGGTCACTCCATATAGTGTCAATGTCTTTAGTGAATAATGGCTTCTTAATGATCTATCATGGAAATATTCTAGGATCCTATTCACCTGATTCTTATCTATGCATCACAAGAGGATTCTATTGATATCTCTTCTAAAAAGTACACCATTGATAAACACATAAGTAATGGATTGTAATCTAAAGTGTTTAAAATTAGATTTATTCAAGCCCTATGGATAGATAATAGTTTTAAGGAAGATCCTCATGATCTCAATAAAGCTTGTTGGGGTACCTTGATCTTATGGTTGGCTCTCATTTAGTGCAAGAACTATGCAATCTTCATTCTTCATATCCTCTGATAGCTACTCATAGAGTATTTTGCCTTGTACTAGCTTGGTGATTTGGATGTATATGTCAAATTACATCACCCTTGTGATCCAATTGTATCTCTTCTCACCAATGTCCTTGTTGAGTAAGAACTCATTTATACTCAAGTGTGAGACCATAAACTAAATCTTGTTATTGGAGAGCATATACCTAAACTTATTGAGTGTTCTTATTACTGTAAGGGTGTGCTTATCTATAAATCTATATCATAGTTAATAATCCTTGAGTTTATGGATAAATAAAGTGATAGGATGATTTAGTTGGTCATTATTATTTGTACAAGAATGGCCAAGATGCCTTTAACTTTTCCAAATGCATAAAGGATGAAATCCTTACCATAATTTGGGTTTATTAACATATGAGCTTCTATAATGGTATGCTTGATGGCCTCAAAAATATTTTATCCTTATTAAATCCAAATGAATGCAACACTTTTATTAAGAATTATTGTGAGGGGCTTGACTAGAGTTGTGAAACTTGGCACAAATATTTTGATGAAGTTTATTATCCACAAAAAGATTTGGAGACCCTTCTTGTGACTTGGGACAGGGATTGATATAATGGACTCAACTTGTTTAGGATAAATTATAAGTCCTTATTTGGAGATGATGTGTCAAAAAAGTTTAAATTTATGCACTAGAAATATGCACTTGTTTGGATTCAAATAGATCCCAAACTCTTAGCATTTTTCAAATACTTGTTATAGGTGACCCAAATGATCCAATATGCATTTAAAAAAAATAGTTATGTCATCTAGGTAAACTAAGATAATGTTTTTGAGGAGTCTCTTAAACACCATATCCATGGGACTTTGGAAGGTAGATATTGTGTTTTTCAAACCAAAAGGCATTCTTTTGTATGCAAAGGAACCCCATTTAGTGGTGAATAAATTTTTAAATTAATTACACTCCCACACAAGCACTTGGTTATAGCCCAAATAACCATCTACTAGTGAAAACATTTCTATGCCTATGAATATTTATAGAATTTAATCCATTAGTGGAAGGGGGTAGTGGTATTTAAGGGAGGATTTGTTTAGGTCCTTAAAGTCTATGCACAATCAAATCTCTCCATTCTTCTTATGCATTTGGACCAGATTGGCCACCCATGATGAATGTTTGATTGGAAATATTATGTTGGCCTCAATGATCTTTGAGATCTCCTTCTTCATTAAGGGATCAAGATTCATATTAATTGGCCTTTGATTCTACCTAACTGGCCTAGTATTAGGGTCAAGCTCAATCATATTCTAGTCTAAGACTGGATTAAAGCCTCAAGATATTTATAGGTCCATTTAAAGATATCCTCATATATTCTACTTAACTCAATGAATTTATCAATTTTAGATGAGAAGCATACCTTACTAGTTTTTAAGAGCTTATTTTTAGATATGGAAATTGGTTTGAATATTTCCTCCTTCACCATCATGTTTCTCCTCTCTCCTTTTAGTTTCTCATCAAAATTGAAGATGCTTTCTAACATGACTAGCACCCTAGGTAGCTCATTTCCCTTTAATTAAATGATTTGATCTTCATCTTAAGCTTGGAGTTGAGGTTTATTGTTGGCATAGAACTTATATTAATATTGTAGGAAGTTGATAATTTTTTCATCACTCTCAAACACTTATCAATTATTTGCATTTTCAAGACTACTAGTGTGACTATGAGTTTTATAAACTGATCAAACTCATTCTTTATACTATGCAGGAGGTCATACTATACAACCATAGTTGTGAGCATGTTGGTGTCATCATTCCATACCCTTGGTATGGAATGTATATTGAAATCATCAAATCATTTGATCATTTACCATATCTTATGTTTGTAAGCTCTTAGTAGATTATTTTTGGACATGTTCTTTTCTCTAACCTAGTTTACCACTAGCTTGCTATATTTGAAAGCTTGTAATACTTTGACTCCTTTCTTATGCACTAGTTAGAGACCTTAGATCAATGCCTCATATTTGAAAACATTATTTTTGTAGCCAAACTACAATCTAAACACATGGAAATATTTCCCCTTTTGAGGGGAAACCATCACAACACCAGATCTTACACCATTTTTGCTTTGGGAGCCATCAAAGTATAAATTCCATATGCCGTTGAGGTCTTCTTATGCCTTTACAAGTTTATGCAACAATGCATCCTCCTCAAGAATATAGTATGTGCCTAGTCTTATTTCCTCTACATTATTGTATAGATCACACTCATAATTATTACATGCCTATTAATCAAGTAAGTCATCTAGGACCTCTTTAAGGGGTGTGGTGGTCTCATGAAGAATTTAAATGTTTTAATTGTCAAACAAGGTATAGTTTGTATCAATTGAGCTAAAAGTGTATGGATCTGTGTGATTATTCAAAATAGGCTCAGCCTTGATGGTCACCTTGGTCCATATCTAGTTCTAATTATCATGTGTGACCAATCTAAGGATAGATATCTTCCCTCCTTTGAAGTGAAATCTTAGGAGAGGCATATATAAAAGTAAGGGGGTAAGTAAATGATATTAATGTCCTACATAATGAAAATACTCAAACATGCATGTAGAGTGAGATTCAGACCTTTGATAATTATACAATTTTAACTATTATTCCTTCCAATCAGATGACCCCTCTAGATATGGAAGCATATGATATGCTTAGCATGTATGCAATTTTATTTGACATTACTGAGTTGCTTTCTCTTGAATAATATCATATAATTATGTATGAGATACTTATCGATGATCAGAGAGATGTATAATGGGGGTGTCTTTCTATTTATATGAACTTCTTCCTTAGGTTGGCATATACTTGTGTGCATAGTAGGTGCAACCTATAATGGCTCATGAGGTTGGAAGTTTCTTATGACATCCTTCAATAAATTCCTTTGGGAAGGAATAATAAAAGCATCTCACATGGAAACATTCAATCCAATCTTATTCATTTACTCAACTATGTTAAAGGGGATTTGAGTCCCTTTAATCTATGCCTTTTTAATTGTAGTCTCTTCTCACACTTATGCACTAGTATGGGGCTGGATCTCTTTCTGCACAACCCATTCTATAAACATCAAAGGTTGTATAGGTACTTTAACTTGGGTATCTATGTGTTAAACTTGGGGTGTCAAAGTTGAAGGCACCAAAGAAGAAGGTTCCTCCACCATCCATCTCTTTATAAATCTTGTGTTAAAATTAATTGAGTTTCTTCTTACACTTGAAACTTAATTCTAATTCACATAATTGAAGTCACCCTCATACCAATTTAAGAGGGAAGGTCCACCCTACTCTTGTGTTCATACCTACAGTTCATCCCTTAGTTGATATGAAATAGATGGAGGCTCTTAAAGAGGTGGAACATTATGCATCATAGGTGCCTCATTTGTTACTCCATTTATGCACATGTCTTGATCATGTGGCCAATCACTTAGGTAGCACCATTCATAGTCTAGTGCCATGTTATTTTGAATAGGTATAAGATCTCTATAATTGATCTTAATGTTAGGATTTGGTGTATAGGGCAATCTATTATATGTGAGATAGTTTTAAGTTTATGCATCATGTTGGTAGGGAGGATTTTTCAATTGATATTACTAGTTAAAGGGTTGATAAGGCCTATAATGATACAATTTATGCCTTTAGAGTGCCACTAGCTCATTTTTAAAGATCTTCAAAAAGGGCTTGACTTTGTATAGATTAGTCAAGGGTGTATAAGTTGACATAATTGGTGGGATGATAAAAATAAGAATGGGGGATAGAGTTGGGATAGGGGGCAAGGTAATTGAACTTGTACATGGGAAATTAGGATGTAAAGGCATAGGGGTTTTGGGCATAATTTTTCCTACTTGAATCAAGCAATTTTCTATGTGCACAATGACCTCATAGGCATCTGGTAGTATTTTGACACCCATAGATTAGATCATTGTGGCCATATCACTATTCAATGTTTTAAAAAAATATAAGAATGTAATGTTAAGATTTGGCCTTACTAGGAGTGGAACTCAGTCCCAAGTCCTTTGGAATTTGAAGTTAACCATCTACTCATGTGGAGCTCTTTTGATGGCTATGAGCTACTCCATTAGTGATAGGTGGTCACTCTTTTATTCAAACTACCTATAAAGTGATGCACCCAACTTATCTTAGTTATGAATAGAATTTAGTACCAAACTGTGGTACCATTGTAGGACTCTCCCTTTTAAAGAAGAGGCAAGGAATCACACTGTGATGTTGTATTTGGTCACATTGTGGACAAATCAAATATTTTCTATGTCTTGTATGTGATATATAGGCATAGTTAAATTTTCTTGAGTAAATTAGGGGATGCTCTTAAGATTAGCTATGGGAATATCATCATACTAGGGAAGGATCAATGGGATACCTCCATTAAAGGGAAAAAGGCTTGGTTTATGTATGTATGAATGGAATAGGGAATATATTCCTCTATGTGTAAGGAATCTACTAAATAAGGGTGTAGACTGAGCTCTAGTCGAAGGTTATTTTATGTCACAAGCCCTTCTAATAGGAGACAAGGATACTCTAACTCCCCTTATTTTATAGATTATATGTATCTAAATGAGAGGAAAATTAGGTCCCCTTAAATATGATCTCATCCATCGCAATATATATATGAAAGGCTGATATTTATGAACTAAGAATTCTTTGAGTCACTAGATGCTCTATAAAGTATCTTCAACACTTGAATAGATGGGAGTAACACCAATCTCTTAGCCAAGTTTTGAACTTTGACTCACTAGGCATGACATAAATTATTATCACTCAAAATGTGGACCCGTGTGAGAAAGTCTCTCATGTGTGATGGTGCATGGATTTTTCTTGCCTAATGTATTAGACTTGCATTTTAGAGAGTAATTCAGTGTCTCATCATAAAAATGGGAATGTCTTCTAAGTTGTGGGACTCTTTCACTCCTTGGGATGAACCTATAAAGCAGGCTGGTGTAGTCATATAAACACAAAAATTGGTAACTTAAGCATGGCTAATGACACCCAACCCATAGATCCCTCTTACTTGCTCTCATGACCCTCATAAGCTTGTTATTACTGACTCCTAGTCATCCATAGACTTTTGGACCTAATCCTAGCTAAGCTAAGACCCTATTTTAATGACCAATCCATCCCCCAAGTCCTATCTCCCTAGGATAATAACACCACACTAGGACAATATCACTAATGCCACTCTTATCTACTTTTGGAATTGTTGTCCAAACTCATTTTTGGCCCTAATGGTCAATTCCTTCTACTTTTCCATCCTTATCTTTGTTAGCCTAATGTGATAAAATACAATCCATGACCAATATATTTCTATAAAATCCCATTCAAACATCATTTGGAGAGGGTTGGTAAATATTATCAAGTAAGCAAGAATACAAGTAAGACTACTCAAGCAATTTTACCTATTCTCTACATACAACCATCTAATACTACTTCCATATTATTCGAATACTTACACTAGCCCCTAGTCATCTCAAGCACACCTAGTTTAACATTTACTTGCATTCTCATATCATAATTGAACCAAACACTTTCAAAGGGAGAACTACATATGTCTTGTTCCCTCTTCAAATTATTATTATGTAGGTATCATGCCCACATAAGGGGTGTGGATCCATGTTCAGTGAATATTACACACGCTAACCCCTCCTCTTGTTTGAAATTAGTCAAAGTACAATGAAAGATAGGGTTTAAAGAGAAAATATACTCTATAGGGAGCTCTATAGACTTTTAACTATTGAAACTTTAGAGACAGGTTCATACATACCTACCAAACAAAACCCAAAAAGCTCAGATCCTCAAGACAACATTGCTAGACCAAGACTACAACACCAGTGCTACTCCTATCCACTTTGATGCTCTTGTCTAATAAAAAATGAAAGTCAAATTTTATTTATGATAGTGTCCAAAGACTGCATAGTGAATATCATATCTTGTCTCAGTTAGATCAACTTAGTTTAAACTAAGTCTTATTTTCTCTCTCTTGTTACTATTTTTAGAAAAGCTCTAATTACCAATAAAATTCAAAAATTAGTAGCTTATTTACCACATATTATTTATTGATTTATCAATCTAGACCCTTTAACTAAATCAAGAATAAAACCCCAATTATTCCCAAAATTGTTAAATGATTTGGTGAAACTGACTTACTTCATTTGCAAATAAAAACCCTAGGGTAAAATTCCTAATAATTTTTCCTATAAATTTTTGAATTTTTACTTGAATACTTAAATAAAAAATTCATTTCAAATTTTAAAATTCAGTAGTAAATTTTAAAATAATTTTCTTTCAAACCCTAGTTATCCATAATAGGTCCCAATATTTTTCCATGAATTTTATAACAATTTATAAATTTTTAATAACATATTAAAATAAAAAAATCCATTTAAATTTTAAAATTCAATAGTTATTTCAAAAAAAATATTTTTCTTAAAACCCTAGTTACACATACTAGGTCCTATTCAATCAAGCATTTTCTAATAATTTTTCTAAAATTTTCATTGCATATTTAAATCAAAAATATAGTTTCATTTTCAAAATTCCATATAATTTTGAAAAAATATCATTACCAAAACCCTAGTTTCATGTAATATCTCCTATTCACTTCTTGAGATATCACCTTACATGTGTGCGACCTTCGTATCATTTTTATGCATATTCCAGTTCCTTGTTTAGATTATATCTATTTAATATTTTCTACCATTATCCATCTTGTTTTTCTTATGTCACCTAAGCTCTTTAAAACTCTTTATTTGAGATGAAGTGAAAGACTTAGTGGAAACCCTCCCAAATTCACCTAGATTTCTTCAACTTGACCATATACTATGGATAAACAACTAGTTCAGACTATAGCTATAGATTCTACACATTTAGATTACAACAATTTCAATGAGAATAATTTAGACAATGAGTAATATGAGAATAACAATGATGATGTATACACTGATGCTCATGCTCCACCACATTGGACTATTGATTTGCTTCCACCCATTATTGATAATGACATTTTACTCAACAAATATTTGATCCTGTAAAGTTTTAGAAAAAGACTCAGGGAACATCTTTGAGATCATAATATTATATTACAATATTTTATGGAAATCAAAAAGACTAAACAAGTTGAGTTTTCCATTCTTATAGAGTAGTCAATTGTAAATGACACTGCAATGGTAACTATGTCTCAATAACCCCCTATAACATCCCAACCTACCTTTATGCCACCTGATACAACAAGTACATCCCTATCTCCTAATGTGGTATCCCTTATGCAAGAATTAGATCTCTTCAATCCAAGGTGATACATCTTGAGCAAGGTGCTTCTAGACCTATACAAGATTTGGATTCCTTTTCTCTTATGTATACACCATTGACACATTACATCACTTCCACACCCTTTCCATAAGGTTTTATTCAACCCAAGATTACTCTATATTATGGCAAGGGTGATCTACAGACACATTCGAGATATTTTCATGTAACATGCTTGGACTATGTACCGAACGACTAGCTACTCCTAGGGTCTTTCCATGGAGCCTAAAGGATTGTGATTTACAATGGTTTTATAGTTTACCAAATTATTTAGTTAGTACATTCAATCCTTTAGCCAACATGTTCCTAGCTCATTTCATTATTAACATTGGTGATAAGGTTTCATACACCCAAGTTACACAATAGAAACAAAGGTCAAATAAGCATCTCATAGATTATGTTCTTCGATATAATACTATCTTGGCTAAGACGACTATCCCCATGGTTGATCAAGAGTTACAATATCTCTTCAAACAGAGTCTCTTAGTAGCTTTGCATGAATCAATTATGTTTAAAAGATTTTATTCCTTCACTAAGTTATGTCACACACTAAAGGAAAGAGAAATCAAGTTAATTTCAATGGGAAAACCTAGGTACACAAGTATCTCAAAAATAACCAATAAGAGTAACATCAAAGTCCCATAAAAAGTAAAGGTAATTGACAAAAAGAGGTCAAAATCAACCTATAGTTAATGTGGCTTCAGATCCCCCTCAGTAAGTGGTTTTATCAACACCTCCTCAGTGAACTTTCACCAATCTACCAGTTTCTCCAACAAGCATTTTATAATAGTTATTAGATTATAACATCATATCTCCCCCTCATATTAGGGAAGTTGACCCAATAAATCCTCTTCCACATGAATATGATCAACATGCATTTTTCAAGTTTCACAAGGCACCAAGCCATATAACAAATAGATTCATCAATTTGAGACACAATATATAAGATTTAATAGATGGCAATCATATTGATCTTGGAACTTCAATTAAGCCTCCTTAGGATAGGCCAACATAGGATAAAACATTGAAAATATATTCAAATACTTTTCCATAACATTCCAAATAGGAGATAGGGGATCAATCAGGGGTGCACCATGCATATCATGCACATCCACCACCAAATACATATAATGTACCTTCAGTTGAGTTAAATCCTTTGAGAAACATGATTGGTGTATATAATTATAGAGTTCTAGCTAGACATTTCTTCTCCTTATACAAGTAGGAGATCATTGAGGATGATACAAACTATCATGCACTCTTTATTAGAGATCACATTCATAATCATCCTATTCATAGTGTTCTCATAGATAATGGATCTAGTGTGAGAATGTGCACTATGACATTATTACAACATTTGGGATATTCAATTTAGGATATTACCTTGATAGACATAGTTATCAATGGATTTAGTGGGCACATATAGAGTTCATTAGGTGAGATTGTACTTCCTCTATAGGTTAGTCCAACACATGTAGCCACACCATTCACTATTATTCCCAGTGTAGGAGTTTTTGATATATTACTTGGTCGACCATGGATTCAAAAAATTCATGTAGTACCTTATATAGTTCATAGATGTGTGAAATTAATTCACACTAATCAGGTTCTTATAGTTGGTGGAGTTATATATGAGTTACCACTCCCCACTTTAGATCCATCTACTATTTCACAATCACTAGTTTTAGCTTTGCCACTAGTTACAGTTTCTCCACCAGTTTTAGTTCTTCCTCCAGTATAGATTTAGACATAGTTAAGGCATCCATCACCAGCATAGAGGGTTTATACACCTCCATAGCTTAAGGATCCTAGACATTTTTTAGCTAGAGTATTCACACCTAGAGTAGTATCATTGAGATCTCATGCATATACTCATAGAACACATGTTGAAAAATCTTCTCCTACTGCTAGATGGGTCCCTAAGATCCCTATAGTTGCATTCAATTCTTAGAGTTATAGGGGGACCCCATAGTTGGTTTTTACTTCAAATATTTGAAATAATTTATAGCATATACAAATTTTAGATCCATAGTCTTAACATTTCCATCATGCTTCATGATCATGCACGATTCCTCTCCTTGATACAAGACACCATGATAGGGAGTCTCCCATGAGACTCATTAGTTAGTATCATCCATTCCCCACTTACCTATACATAGTTTATTTTTCTTGATTGTACATAGCTCAAACTTTCACAAAAATACAAAAATAATACAAAATTTCAAAAATCTAAAAACATTCAAATATGTCACAAACATAAAAACATCTTGATTGTATGCATCCTCCATGCTTTACATTTCTACTAATATGATATACTAACATTTGCTATTCTATGATATTGTTTGTCAATTTATCTACATTACCATGCTTCACTTGATCTTCTTTGAGTGTGTGTAGTGACATCCAACTCCTTAATTACTTCACTCTACCCATTAAAGGGGCATCATACTTCTACATTTGAGACACACATGGATATACATACCCACTAGGGGCATCTTCTACATGACTACACCATCTAGGTTATATAATCTATACACTACACACTCTAGTTATCATGTTGATGTACATTATTCACTAGCTTACATAGATTACTCTATCAACACTCACTAGTATATAACACTTGTGTATTTCTTAGCATATACCTAGTATTGTACTAACATGTCTTTTATACATTAAATTCTTTCTTTGATTGGTTAGATGCATTTGCAATTATAGTTTCTTATATGCTTTCTTTTCTTGCTTATCATTAGCTTGATGTGATTGCATTTCTCATTTCCTATTTATCTCCAATATGTGCCTTAGGAAATTTGCCAATGTCCTTTGCTTTTATTCATGTGTGTGCCTTAGGACATTTTCCAATGTCCTTTGCCTTTACTCTTCCATGTGATTGTAGCTTTGACACCAACCTTACTTTTTTTAATTATATGTGTATGTGGAATTTTAACATGCCTTGTATGCTTGCTTTATAGTTTGAGTAACATGTGCCCATGTCCCTTATTTACTTGGCCCCTTGGCCACTCTTGTACACTTCATACTTCTTTCCTTATATGCTTATTTCTTGATAAATTTTAATTTTTTACAATTCCATGATCCAAATCATGCATTATCTTGCTTTTTCAGATGCCATGATGGACATCATGTTCCATCCCTCCAACTAACAACTAAAAACTAACCAAACTTTAAATTCTAATTTAGTAAATTTCACATGCTATTAAACTATTACATTTATTTAGGTATATCCTTATTGATATAACAATCTCTCAATATAAACCATGTTATATCTTGAGATCATATGTTTTTTAGCATAACACACTTATAGGGCCATTTATTATGAGGGTAGTCATTATAGGGTCTCCATTCCTACCCTTAGAAGAGGGGGAAACAAATAAGGGTTTTTCCATAGAGATCAAATCTCCTATCAACCAAAAAATCCAATTTTAGAACACTCAAAACATCAACTAAACATCAAACCAGTTAGAACAGACTAGGCAGACAATCAAGAATAAAAAATAGTCATCATATTTGGCCTAAGACAATAGTGCCAATACTAGACTATAGTGTTGATGGCACTACTATCCATGTCTAATGCTCCTATCCAGATAGCAAAAAAAAACAAAATTTCTAAAAGCAGGCTTTCTATATTTCTTTTATCCTAGTATTTTGCTTTGTTGCATCACTAGAATAAAGGGGGGGAAAATGTAGTCATATAAAATGCAAAAATTGGTAACTTGAGCATGTCTAATGACGCCCAACCCATAGGTATCTCTTTCTTGCTCTCATGACCCTCATAGGGTTATTTTTATTGATTCCCAATCATCTGTAGCCTTTTAGACCTAATCCTAGCTGAGATAAGACCCTCTTTTCATGACCAATCCATCCCCCCAAGTAATATCTCCCTAGGATAATAGTGCCACACTAGGACAATAATTCTAATTACACTCCTATCTACTTTCATCACTATTGTCCAAGCTCATTTCTGGCCCTAATAATTAATTCCTTCTATTTTTCCATCTTTATCCTTGTCAACCTAACATGAGTAAATTCAATCTATGACCAATATACCCCAATAAAATGCCATTCAAAGATCATTTGGAGAGGGTTGGAAAATATCATAAAGCAAGCAATAATACAAGCAAGACTACTCAAACACATTTCCCTATTATTTTCATATGACCATCCAATACTATTTAAAACTTATTTAAATCCTTACACCAGTCTCTAGTCATCTCAAGCACACCTAGTTTAGTATTTCCTTAAATTATTATATCACAATTGCACCAAGCACTTTCAAAGGGAGAAATACATATGGTTTGATCCCTCTTCAGAGCATTGGTATGTAGGTAGTGTGCCCACACAATGGGTGTAGATCTACATCCATTGAATCTTATACACACTAACCACCCCTCTTGTTCAAAATTGGTCAAAGTATAATGGAAGATAGGGGTTAAAGATAAAATTTACTCTTTATGGAGATTTACATACTTTTGACTATTGAAACTTTAGAGATAGAGTCACACAAACCTATCAAACAAAACCTAAAAAAATTAGATCCTTAGGATAACAATGATCGACAAGGACTACAGTGTTGGTGCCACTCCTATCCACTTTTGATGCTCTTATCTAATTAGAAAATAAAACTTAGAATCCTATTTGCAAAAATGTCCCAACCCTACATAGTGAATATAAAATCTTGTCTCAGTTAGATTAGCATAATTTAAACTAAGTCTTATTTTTTACCTCTTATTATTATTTTTAGAAAATCTCTAATTACCAATAAATTTCTTAAATTAATAGCTTATTTACCACATATTATTTACTAATTTATCAATCTAGACCCTTTAACTAAATTAGGAATAAAACCCCAATTATTCCCAAAATTATTAAATCAGTTGGCTTCCTTCTATTCCAGATGAACCTAGTTTAGGACTAACACATATAATTATAAAGAAAAAAATGAAATCTATAACTAGAACTAAACTTAAACTTGACCAAGGGGAAAATGGAAGGAAAAGGTAAGAAATTACTAGAATGTAAAAAATGATGCACCAAGAATAGTGCATACACCTCATACACTTAATGACATAATAAAACTAATAGACTAGTTACCATATCTTCAAACTGGGTACACTACATAAGTGTTTCACGTGGAGGTAAGGGAACACAACATTGCATTAGGAGGGATGATAAGTCGTATATAGATAGTGCATATGTAGACTTGTGTATACATAACATGAGTCCTATAAATACTTTTAGTTCTAGACATATTCACAAAGGGAGGATGATAATGAGAGGGATAACATCCATAGATAAGGAATAATAACCATGAATAAACATAGAACAGAGATCATGAAGGAAAGTAGATCAGTTCTTATTAATTTTGAGGTTTAAGGAACTATTACAAATTTGAATAAACAAATCTTTGTTATACTAGGAGATGGATCTTGGAGGGAAAAATTTGGTAGTATTACAATGCTAAAAAAATGTTGACCCATTTACAATTAAAATTAGGGTTTATATAGTGTGGGGCATATCCCTGAGTGATTAATTTTCCATTAGAGGTGGTAGGTATGAGATTGAATTTACAAGTAGCATCCAGATCTTGACATTGATTAAGAGCATCAAGATATTTGTTATAACTACTACAATCCATGTTTATTCAAATTGGATATGATAATTTGATCATGGAAGTAAATATAAGGTCACTCATAGATCCACATGTGCGTTTGAGAATAAAGGATGTCTAGACAACCAAGGGTGGAATGCAATCATGTTATAATGCTTTGATAGCTTCTTGACATTTAATTCTATTTTGATTTAGTTCCCTTGATGTCCAAATGAGATCAAATACCATCCCCATTTATGGAGGTCACCTTCTAATTCAATTAAACTATCCTAATAATGTGGGACTACATAGATGTTTCTTTATGCTCTACCTCATCATCTTGCATAGACAATGGAGCTATTATGAAAATCCCATTTTGGGACCATATGCACATTAATCCATGCACACTCCCTTATTTTTATAGTCTCATATGAAAATTTTCACACATATATCTAAGTACATTCTATACAAAGGGTGATCACTCAAGGTTACATAGAGAGTTGGCTATGTAGTGAGGTTGCGAATTTGTGAAGGGTGTTGAGGGAAATATTTTATGTGAATTCACAAGGTCTAAATCTTTCTACACCTAGTCTCTTTTGATGTTATTCATAGTATAGACCTTCATATGAAACTCATGTTGGTATATGAAAAAAATGTTATGCAGTATAGATCATAGTTTGAACTTTACAAGGGCATAGATGTGAAACTCTATGACTTAGAATGGGACTTCATAATTTGAGTGTGAGGAAATAATTGAATAAGAAAACACCTTAATATTTGAATATCTTGAGCACATTTTTCATGATTTGGGACTACTGCCTATTTACTTTTCTCCTTCACTACTTGAAGTTAGGGAGATCCATACACTCTAACTTGCACACTATGATGGTGCAATAAAGGATCCTAACATGGGGCATGCATTGAGAATTATTTATAGGCATGAATCAACACTTCATTGATGTGTGAAACCATGTTGACTATCAAGTGTGGGTGAAGATAGGAAGTGTCTATGTAGAGACTTAATTTTAAGGAAATCAACACTATGTAAACATAAAACCTCTTGTGTAGTCCTTATGCATTCAACACCTACTAAAGGGGTGGCTTGGAAAGTCAATAGTAAGTTCTAAAGCATCTATGTGTATTTATTTTATATTTTATAACTTCTAATTTACATAGTAGTTTGTCATTATTAAATTAATACTCTCTTAATCTCTAATTTTGATAAAACTAATAGGTAGCATGAGGTTTCACCCATTTGGATTACTATTAATGCACATCTAAGATACTTATTCTACAATTGGGAGATTTGACTATTTGGGTACATTTATATTATTTCACAATGAACAAAGCTTTCTTATTCTTTATAATTTAAATTATATTCACTTAAAATAACCCTTAGCTAAGTCATGAGCTTTTTCAATATAATTTAAGCAAAGCATTGTCAAATATTCGATCCATTTCTATATGTAGTAAAGGATCACGATTACACTAAGAACTCTAGGTGGGAGAACTATGTGATGCTTGATTCCATATTTTGAGTATTCTAGATATGTAGACATTGTTCAATCATCATAAAGGTGATTGAGGTCACCTTAGCCCATTACACTCCCCTTATTTTATTTCAAGTTCTCAATTATCAAAAGCCCTAATGGGGTTTCAATGTTGAAGATGTCATTTGCAAGTCATTCAAGTGCAACCAAAGGTTTAAATCCCACATAAAATTTTATTTCAAAAAGGCATAAGTGATTGTACCATATTTTTTCTATTTTATTATGTAGGTCAAGATCAACCCATCGAGGTTGAGTGACAATCAATCTTGACTATTTATAGTCAATCTTAACTATTTCCAGTTGATTCTAACCTAGATCAATGAAAATTATTATTTTAGTTACACACACATAATTAGATATGAGTTGATCAATTCTAATCATATTTTAGTCATACATAGTCAGCTTAATTGCTATAGATTAGATAATTATCCTTATCCTCTTTATGATTTTCATAGTTAATTTATTTCATTTGTTTAATCTTTATCCATTTTAGTACTTTAAATTCATTCTTCTAGTTACAAGTTATTTATAGCATTTAATACCCTTCAATTTATTTTATATTAATTAGAGTTAATATTCTAATTAATTCCAAATTTTGATATTGATATTTTAAACATGTAGAGCTATATAAATCAATATTCATAATTTTAACACACCTAAATTAAAGATCATAGAACACAAACATTTTATTCCTAAAGTTTAGATATATACATATGATATGGGCAGGCCTAGTGAGACTACTAATGACATTTCTATTCAGAACAATAATGAAACTGATGATTAAAAATTTGATATCATAAATGAAAATATATCCAGCTAAATTTTACACTTATAAGGTATAGTGATGACATATATACATTTGGTATTTAAAAATTATATTATACTACTAAATATAATGGGAGTAATTTCCCCACTTCCACACTTAATGACACACTAGATCTCATGGGTAAGGCTAAGTAACCTATGATGGATACTTGTCTTAGTACCAATTAAGCTAAGGATCCTAGTGGTTTATCATCTAGTACTTTATAGCTATATGGAAAAGGTTATAGTTGTGTAAAAAACATGAGATGTAATTTTTTTGGGTTAGGATGAAATGAACAAGGAGTTATTGATCCAATAATCCCCACCCCTCATGAATTTAAATTATATTTTGGATATAGTATTGACACTAAAGAGAAACTTTTTCAACAAGAAATTCTTAATGTGTGAAAATAAGATAGTGATTCAATATAAAAATAGTTGCATACTCACTTTTCCAAGGATAGTGATACATTCTTAAATAAAGTTTATAATGTTTCTTATTTAGAACTCAAATATCCTAAGATGATAAGTGAAAATGCTTCACCTGAGTTATTACATTGGATAATTTTTATAACAATGAATCTCTTAAATAATGTGGTGTCTTATGCTAATCTACCATCTTTTCATCATAAAGCAATATTACCTCATAAAATTAGTCATCATGCTTAAATTTATGAGTGTGATCCTAATATTATAGAGAAATATGTCCCATTAGATGGTGTTGAATCTTTTTATACTATGCCATACATTGAGGATTGAAATACATTATTAAATGAATAAAATAATAATTTTAACTATGGTACTAAATAGTATCCCAAAGTTTCATTGCTTAGTATGTCATTAACACCATAAGAAGATAAAGACCAAAAAGAAATTTTAATAAATTGCCTTGAATTATTTTCTTGGGATTATTCTAACATGGCCAAAACTGATCCATCCATAGTTGTTTATAATATAGTAGTTAAACTAAATGTTAAACCTATAAATTAAAAGATTAGTAACATGCATCCTACACATGTTTAACTAGTCAAAGGAGAAATCCAATGGTTGATTAATGCAATATTTATTCAACCCATTGATTATTCACCTTGGATGTCTAACATGATTTTCATGCATATGCATTTGTTGACTTTAGATACTTGAACATAGATTATCCTAAGGATGAATTTGTTCTTTCTAATATTGATATGATTTTTGATTCTACTCTATGCATGAGATGCTTTCCTTCATGGATGTATTTATGAGATAAAATAAAATCAAAATTTAATCATGCTGACCAATAAAAAAAAATTTACCACTCATTGGAGTAAATTATTTTATGTGATCATGTCCTTCAGAAAAAAAATGCTAGTGATACTTATTGAAGGGCTATGACTTGCATTTTTCATGATTACATGCACAAAATTGTTGAAGACTATATTATTGATATCTTTGGAAAATCAAAGAAGCATTAAAATCATGTTAAAGTCTTAAGATTTTTTTTAGTTATTATAGAAATACAACATCCAATTAAATCCAAATATTAGTGTCTTTGGTGTCAAATCCGAGTTGTTGTTTGGTTTTATTATCTCTCAATGAGGCATTGAAGTTGATCATACCAACTTAAAACAATGAATAAGTTTACTAGGAAAAAGACAAGTCATATAGTGGTTTGTGGCTCAATTGGTTAAAAAAAATCAAACTTTTTCTAGATTGCTACTCAAAGGCACCACATTTGAATGGTAAAAACATTTTCAAGAGGATTTCAAGGAAATAAATGAATATATGGATAATCCACCTATTATGATGCCCATCATCCCCAAGAGACCATTATTATTGTATATCAATCATTGAGCATGTTTTATGGAATTTTATAACATAATATGATAAAGATCATAGATAAATAGAAATTTATTAATTAGTCATACATTAACTGATTATTAAAAGAAATATAATTCAATGGATTTTTTGTGTTTATCTATTATGTTCACAACACTAAAACTTATACATTACATGTTAAATACAAAGACTCATGTTATTAAAAATATTGATCCTTTGAGGTACATCATGTCTAAGCCTTAATGTTTTAGGTGCATAGCTAAGTGGGTCATGTTAATTATGGAATTTTATATTAAGCTTATACCAATTTTTTTTGAAAGGACAAGTTATTGTTGATCAATTTGTCATTGCTCCCTTAGTAGATTATAATCTAATGAGTGTTGATTTTAGAGATAAAATTTTGATGTATACCAATGAGAATAAAACTTGGACCATGTAATTTGATGTATATAACTATGATTTAAGTATTGGCGCTATTATTATAGTAGTAACTCCACAAGGTGAGGATATGCCGTTAGCATACTGATTGATATTTCAATGGACTAATAATAATACAAAGTATGATTTTATTACATCCCAATCCCTTGCCAGACAAACTTGTTAGATTATTTGTGGGTATCTATAATTGAAAAATTTAGATTTGACTATTTTAAACTAAGCTGTGAGATATATGTTGATATGGGGTATTAGGATATTGCTTAGGTTACATGACCACCCTAATATGAGTTAGCTATAAGTAAATTCTTACTTTATGATGATGTTGATTTGTCATTTTAGTTATATTGTATCACACACACACACACACACACACACACACACACACACACACACACGTGTGTGTGTGTGTGTGTGTGTGTGTGTGTGTGTGTGTGTGTGTGTGTGTGTCTATATATATATATATATAATGGTCTAACTACCTATTTTATTGAGGTTGACACATGATAACTCAGCCCTCAGAGTATGAAAGAGGGAGAACATCATCAAAGAGGGTGACATAGATGGAGACATCGTAGGATGATAGAGAATGGGCAATAACCCTGCATACACTGCATAAATACTTCATGATTAGATGCATAAAGAAATATCTAGCCTAGTAAGTTTAATATTATTTATAGTTTGAATGGTTTTTTCATGATTGGTTTAGTTTAATGGTTACTTGGGACTCATCTGAGGTGTTTACATGATGGTCGTATTCATTACCAATAATGTTTTGCAATTTGTCCAATTAGAACAAATTTGAATTTCTTGATTTATGAATTCATCATTAGGATATTGGTATATTAGAAATCTTAATTTATTCAACAAATATATTTAATAGGTGAATATAATTACAAAAGTGGGAAAAATAGGGAAATATAAATAAAAGATGCCAGATTTAATAAAATCTCATGGTTTTGAGAAAAAAGAAAGATTTTAATAAAATAATAATAAAATAAAATAAATGGAATAAAATAAAAGAGAGAGAGGAAATTAAAAAAGAAAAGCCTTAAAATAAATAAGAATATTTATTTAATAAAAACCTCACAAGAACAAAAGAATCTTTAAAACATTAGAGCTACACCCATTTTTGATATAAAGGAAATTAAGAAGGGAAGGCAAAGATGAGAAAATAGAGACATAGTTGGAATAGAAAGGGAAGAAAAAGATATAAAAAATACTAGAGTTCATAATTTGGTAGGTTTTGTATTTAATTTTTAGCTATTTGATGTGAATATTTCTCTTAATTTTATTTGATGTTGACATATATTATGGTTTAGTATACTATATTTACTATATGGTATAGTATGGTTCACCTATTAAGGTTAATAAATATTAAATAATAGGTAAATGGTTTAGAATACATAATCATATAGTGTGGTAGATATGGCAACCTTAGATAGTATGTACATAACCACTTGAGGTGTGCAAACCACTTGAGTGCCAGATATAGTGTGGTTATTCACTAATAGAACCAAGATAGTTAAACTTTAGTGATAGTTTGTTCATAATCAAATTAACAATTAGGCTAATTCAATGTTATCTTATAGGTAGTTTATGATAAAAATAATGAATATACATGATTATTAAATAGTTAAACTAGTTGGAGGTAACATAATTGTCATTAGGAGCATGACTATCTCAAACAATTTATAGTATAATCTGGTATTATGATATTGATGTTCATTTTTAATTTTTAATCACTATATTCAATATAAAGGCATAAGATAAATGGTTGATAGCAGCTGAGGCATCAATTCTATGAATGACCAAATAAAAAACATATAAACACTATAAATCTTCCTTTTCATAACTTAAAATATCAAGAGTCATTGGGTAGAATCGATGCTACTGCATAGTATATAGGAGAAAGGCATACCACATTAGTATAAATCACTACCTATTTATATGGTGTAAGTAACTGGAAATACTTAATTTAATTCTTATATTTTCTTGATGAATATGTTAGTATCATAAGTTTTAATATCTATTTATTTCAGTGACACACATCTATATTTATATTAATAAGTATGTGATTTATATATGGACATAAGAGGTGAAATATAAATAGTAACTTGGACTAAAAAATTGAAATATCTTTATGTTATAAACACTAGGGTCTATCATTCCTTAGCTACTACTTTTTCACCTAGTTCCTTTCCATAATTCATTGGTTGTTATATAACTAGGTCTTAAATTTGAATTGTTTCATGTCTTTAGATTGAATTAGGATAACTCAATACATAAAACCCAACATCAGATCCTATAAGTTGATGTGTTTGAAGTGTTATTGCTATTATTGCTTTTTAGAAGAGCTCATATCAAAAATCATGTCAAACCTACACTTTAATGACCAATTTGAATGATTCCAGAATCAAGTCTATAATTTGCATTTGGGGAAGGTTTGGATTGCCATTTATAACTAGATTCTTGAGCTCTACCTCAATAGGCATTATCTAAATGTAGGATGATGGACCTCCAAAGTTTTCACTATGGGATATGAAAGCTTTTGATCCCTATACTACTTGTGAGGAGAGTGGTAATAGGATAGAACTACACTGTCTCTCATGTAATTAATGTTGTGAGATTTTAGTTGATGCCTTCCTCTATATACCTTTGGCTAAAGAGGTTCTTACTATTTATTAGATCTCATTTTAATATTTGAACCTTTTGGGTGCCTTTATATTTGGTAGATATAGATAAAACATTATTATCACTTTGATATTCTAGGAGATGATAAATCAAAAAATGATGTATCGACTGACTATTTTCTTGGAATTTCTTGTATAAATGTTGACATTTAATAGTTGACAATGTTAATACTAAAATAATAAATTTATGCAAGCCTCAAAAAATATGAGGGTTCTATATATAACTAAAATTATCACTATATTGAGGTTTAGACCTTGAAAAACATTAATAAATGGAAGGCAAAACAAGATGTCTGGAAGATCCTTCAGAGAGGAAAGGTTGTGAGATACTTGGTTTAAAACCCCATATAACTATGGATTTTTTCAAAAATTGGGTCAACGACAGGCTAACCCTCCATGGCATCATGGTGAAGCTCACCGAGGAATTCATAGTGGAGGTCACGGGGCTTCCAATGGAGGGAATCAAATTCTCAAAGCAGACCAACATATCTAATGAGGCATTTAGCAAATTCCCAAAGACGGATGCTGAGGAGCAGTAGTTGGAAAAGAGTGGGGATTTTTTTGACCTAGAGCAGATTAAAGGAATCTGGAGAGACATCTTATGTTGCATCCATGAGTATTTCATACTTGATGGAAGAAGCAAAAGAGTCCATAAATTTCATTTTGTCTTTCTAAATCATTTTAGGCACAAAGTTAGAATCTCCTTTCCTTTCTATTTGCACTTCTCACTACTCCAAAGTCTATTTTCTCATGGAAAAAAGGAGTCTCATCCTATATTGCATGAGGGATTAATCCTAATAATACAAGGTTTCTGCAAAAACAAGGCCATTGTTGTGAATCCTTATTCGGACAAAAACAAAGACTCACAGAGTAAGAAGAATGAAATAGTGAAGGGGAAGGAAAAAGTTAAACGCAAATCCTCCACCTTCAAAAAATAGATTGTTGATTAGGAAATAGAGTGGGAAATCACTAAAATTTCTGAGGAGGAGAGTATGGAGGAAGAGGAAGGAATAGAAAGTGGGGAATCCAGCTCTAGTGAGGAAGGAGAAGATAAAGGTAAGAATGAGAAAGAAGGGATCACTATAGAGGAAAAAATTGAAAAGAATAACCATGATCTTGAGGAAAATCAGCAAGTGCTAGGGGAAACTAAAAAAGACATGGATGTTCTATTTGAGGATCCTGCTTCGAAAACAGAGAAGGAACATCTAGTTCAGGATGCCTATCACGCAATGGAAACTAGAGAACAAGTAAAGGATGATCTAATCCATAACGAAAGCCCTATTGAAACTAAGGAACAAAAAAGAATGGAAAGGGAGGATTATACAAAAAAGGATGAAGACAATCCAAAAGAGAACACAAAATATTTAAGTGATATAGGGTAGAATGACAGAAGGCACCCCTTTATGAGTTTGGCCAAATGCAAAGCAGATGCTATCCTTCAAGTTGACTCATGGATGTATAAGGAGATAATGGGCCTTAAGAAGAAAAAGAAAATATTGGAACATAATCAGGAAGCAGATCAAAATAAAATCAATAATATGGAAATGCAGATGAGGGATATTCCTATCAAACTTAAAGACTATGAGAACAATCTAAGGGAGCTTATTAAGGAAAGTAGAATGAAGATAGAGGAGGTAACTGCTAGCATATGTGCAGTTGCTGTAAACATTGGAAAATGAGCAAATGAGGAAATTAAATCCTTGGAGGGGCCTAGCAAGAGAACCAAATAGAGCTCAAGGAAGAAAGCAATGCAAGAGGTAGCTATGTCGGTGGCTATATCTATACAGGACACTACTATGATTGGAAAGGAAGTGGTAAAGATGATTTTGGAATTAGAAGAATAGGATCTTTGAGTTCTTACTGTCTTGGTCCTTTTAGGTGGATGTTATAACTGGTTCCATTATCTGGTTTTTTGTTTTCTTTTCACATTAGAGTTTCTAGGTCTCTGTTAAACCTGGGGTCTGTCTTTTGATGATCTTGTATTGTGGTTTCAGGTCCCTGTAAAACCTGTTTTTGATACTTTTTAGTAGTAGGTTATAGGTTTCACCTGTAGATGTTATTATTTTATCCTTCTTCCTTTGTTTTAGGGTTTTAGGGTCCCTTCAAAACTTGCTTTTACCTTAATCTAAAACATTAATAAATGGAATCATGGATTGGTTGTCCATATGCCATTTCCTATTGATGTTACTAAACATATATTGACTATAGATATTATTATATAATGTTTAGAGATGTTATGAGTAAGGTGTTTTAAATCTCAAGTATAGTTTATTTTGTTATAACTGTATAGGATTTGATTGCTCCTCATATAGTCATTGTTATGATCAAATTTGGGGTATGTGTTGTGGAGACACATAGCCCTATTAATTATCACCTTATAACATCCTAGTTTCTAATACAATTCACTTAGATAAACTTACATCTACCAATGTGATGGTTAGAAAAATATGTAATGCTATATGTTGAAGTAATGAACTTGAACATAAGAAATAGAAAAATGTGTAAAGAAATTAAGATGCCAAATTAGACTTGAAATACATGTTAGACTAAGCCATTCAACTACTAAAGCTTATAGTTACACACTGAGTAGAAGTGTAAAATAAATGGGGTCATACATATCTAATTATTTGAGTACTTATATACAGTATGAGATAAGGATGTAAATAGATAATAGATTTAGATGTACCATAAGGATGTCACTGGGACACTACATATAGATAACCATATGCAAATAGCTAGATTTATAAACATATTTCAGTTGAATTCATAGAGGTCTACCTATGTTTATTACAAATATAGGCTATAAGGATTTAAATGGACAAGAAATTATGTCCACATTAAAATAGCCTTATAGAAAATGGAATGAGATGTCTAAATAAATGTTATAATGGGTTTATGAATTCTCTATTTCTCTGCAATTGATTTATTGGCTATTAGTTATATAGTGAGTGCTTGTGTGTAGTACATGATTATGAGAGTGTTTGATTATATCTAGCATATAATGGTACATTTTGATGTGTGTTTATAGTTATGTTATTTTGAATGCTAGTATGCAGTTTAGACTTAGGGTATACCTGGGTGGTATGGTCCCATACTTAATTTTTACTATGTATGTGTGTCACTTGATTCTTAAAATCATAATTTTGGATTATATGTTATTATGTAGTTGGGAACCTATGATAGTATGGGATGTCATAGAGTTCTATGGTATACATGTATGTTATACCCAGATGTACATATGGTACTTATTATGGCTAGACTCATATCTACATTTGATTGATTTTATGTATGCATGTTGGATATTACTATAAATAGTAAGTTTGTGACAGTTAGAAGGATTTTATGTATGCATGCATATAACCTTGAAATTTTAATGAATTCCATGTTAGTATGTTATTGTGTTCTATGAAAACTATGATTTGCTTCATTATACCTAGTTGCTTGAATAAAAGATGTGTTTTTGTGTAATTATGACTACTTTACTTTATCTAATTGTGGAAAACCATTAGACAAGTCTTAAACTACTACACTATGGTAATATGGGTTATCATAGGGTATAGTATGTTTGGAAACTAATTGTGTTAGTCAAAATCTATAGTTAAATATGTAAATACTTAGGTGGTATAAATTGTAGTAATTATTTCTAGTATAGGATAGAAAATAATGTAAGATTCATTCATATATTTGATGGAATAAATGTATGTTTTGGTTACTTGTATGTTTATCATGTGTTTACTAGTAGGATGTAAACTAAATGAATTTGTGGTTGAATTGTATTTGACCAAATTGCATTGCTGATACACGGTAAGGAGTGAGATGGACTTCACTGGTTTACTAGTATCACAATGATAGATGAAGACATTCTGAGCAAATGGTGTGTATGAATTTGGTTGATCTATAGATCTTTATTATTTATTATTTATAAAAATTTAGGACAAAGTATGTTTAGTGAGACATTATCATTTCATGAGTGTGATTCACATGTTTATGTGATATCTTACAAAATAATAGATTTCTATGATACATTGCATGTTTAGTCTAGAATCATACAACATAGGGGAACTTGCTTGTCTCTCTAAATTATTACACTATCACTATATAATCATCCATAAAGGGAGGGCCATTTATTGATGATATTAGTGTGAGGAATTGTTGGTCTGTGGTTGGTGTGAAAAATTTATCAAATGATGCTCTCCCTCCCCATAATAGTAATACTTATCAAGATGACACTTTAAATTGATATATATATTTGAGTTTGACAATTATGCTCTAAGGGAGCCATTTTTATTATATGTACATTGTATTTAATTGTATATATAATTGAATATTATCATGAAGAGTTGTAATTACTTAATACTTTACTTTGCCATTAGTGGCTGTAAAATTGTATTAGTTATAGTAGAGTTAATGTGACTACTTTCTATATTCATTATGATATGTACTCACATGATATTAGAGATCAATATTATGTTATGTATTATGCTTTTTGATATTATCACACATTATGAATTTCTTATGGTCTTTGTATATTCTCATGGTGTAATCCATATTTAGTTTATGTGGTTAATTTTTTTTTTAAATTTCTAACCCAATGGGGTTATTACATGTGGTATCAGAGCTGTGGCTCAAACTCTAAGACCTAATGAGTCCATTAGAATTTTTATGCCTTTAAATTTTCTAGTGTGAACCTGGTGACATGAGTATTATACTAGTATTTTGGATTAGTAGTACCTCAGTGCATAACCCTATTACATTGAGATTGGAGTTTTAATAGATTCATGAAATGTGTGGGGGGAACATTATGTGTGCATACTTAGGAGCTCTAATACCCTCATAGAATTATTATAGGGTTGGATTTTTGAATTGTCCCAATGTTGATGGTTGTATATGAGGCTTGGGTAGACAAGTATATAATGTAGTTCATGATTTTAAACAAAATATTTCTACCATATTTTGATCACTTAGATCAAATACCTCGAGTGTGATTACATCCTTCTTGGTAATCAAGTCACTTTTTCCATTTGTGTTTTTTGTTATGAGTGTTTATAAGTACGGGATGATTCTCACTTGTATATATATATATATATATATATATATATATATATTTGTGCTTTAATTTTTGTGTACCTTATTTTCACTAATACCAAGGATGGAAAATATTATAAGACCAATTTATTTTTGGTACCACCTAGTGTAGTGGAAATTTTCTTGCAGTAGTGTTATGTTGTTTTGATTGGGAGTTCCTATATGTTAGAATTTTTTTTAAGGATTGGCACCCTTAAGTTATGTGGTTTAGAAAGGAGTGTCAACTCTATTGGTTATCTTATAAATGAGTTTTTATCATCTCATTCTCCTTTGATAACATTAACTATCGAGAGGATTCATATTTTGTTTTTCTTAATGTTGATTTAGTGTTCTTTGTTATGGGAACTTGTTTTTGAATGATGTTTGACTATACTCCCTTGAAGATAGTCAGAGAATGTCTTCTACTTATTTTTGAAAGAGAAGTTGTAGGATTGGATGGATTGATACATCTTGTGAATAGTATTCTATTTCTCCTAGTTGTGGAAATATATTGTGAAACTATACTTACAAATTTGGTAAGTCAATAGTGATTTGGAAACATAGATTTGAGTTGTTTTCTTTTTATACTATGAGGGTATGTAGGAAATTTTGAGATGTTAGTTCTTAACTTTTCACTTGTGACTCTTTAGGGTCAGCATTTTACCTAATATTATGATTTTAAGACCACATAGGGTGGTAAACCTTAAACTATATACTAAGTTTTATATCAATAATTATAAGTTGATTATAATTAGTATGATATTATACAACCATGATTAAATTGATATTTTTCTCTTTTACTTAAAGATTTTTATTTTGATGAGATATTTTTATACCCTTCACTAGGAATGAGTAGGGTATATGATGTGTGGAACATCTTAACAATCTAGGGGTTGAGGTAAACTTTTAATTTGTTGCTTTCTAGCTAAGCAAGTAGGGAGACAATATCTCTCTTGTTTATTTTATAATGTTATATGGATGATGTGATCCATGACCTTTGTATGTTATATTAATTTTAACATTATTTACTCTTAACTATGAATATAACACTAAGTGAAAATGTGAAATATGATACTAGTTATTGGTGGCTAGTGGTAATTAAAAACAATTACAGATTGATATTATGATATTTCTCTTAAATTTATGTTTATAAATCTAGATTTATTTAGCACATATTTTTGCTTTCTATGATTTGTTAGCATTGAATTATGATTCATTGAACATTGTGCACCTTTTGGAGATCATTAGGTCATGAAGACCTGAGGGAAGAGTGGTGAATTAAGAATGTTAATTATAATTGATAGGATGGTATCCTACTTAGCCTCACATTGACTTGGTTGTTATTGAGTTGGATCTGGTAGATGGACTTATCAAATCTAGGATTTGATAGGCAAAAATTGTCAAATTCAAGCATATGGGCATATGTATGTATATGGTGGAATGTTTATTCCATGATTTTGTATACATTAGAAATGTAATATTTCTAGTTCCTAGTCATCATCATACTTATCAACAACTATGTGGAGTAGTGATAGTATTGACATGTTATACTTATCAAGAGCAATGTAGGGTAGTGATAGTATTAACTTATATACAACATTCTTGCCAGGATCCATAAACACTTTTCTTTGGAAAGAGAAAAACACTCTCTGGGTTATAGAGATGTCTAGAGGGAATGAAAGGATTTATGGAACTCTTCCTAGCCAATTTTTTTTAGCTTTTATGATGATTTCATGTGTTGTTGATAAGATAATGAAACATTCACTGAAGTATGTGGGACCCTTTAAGGTAATAAAAGTGGTCAATCTCATAATAATTAGGGGTATCTTGATAGTTTTAGACCCTAAGGTGGTCATGATAAAATCAATCAGAGTGAGTAATACTCACAAACCATGTTTGCAAAATTGAGTGATGTCATTGATCAGGGTCTTATGGGACCAATATTTTGGTAAAAGTGCAACTTGAAGGAACTATGGTGAGTTCTAAAGGTAATTTACCTTTTATTACTTAATTTGATATTTTAAGTCATGTTTTTACTTTGCTAAATAATATTTTTAAATTCATAACTTATGTTTGAGTAAGAGTCATCAGGGACGATGACTAGCTTTAGGGGGAAAGATGTTACATCCTGATTCCTCACCAGGTAAACTTGATAGATTATTCATGGATATCTATAGTTGAAAAATTTAGATTTGGATATTTTTAACTAAGCTATGAGATATATGCTAATATGGGGAAGTAAGATATTTCTTAGGTTACATGATCACCTTACTATGAGTTAGCTGTAAGTAAAGGTTTAATTTATGATCATGTTGATTTGTCATTTTAGCTATATTTTATGGTGTGTGTGTGTGTGTGTGTGTGTGTGTGTGTGTGTGTGTGTGTGTGTGTGTGTGTGTGTGTGTGTGTGTGTGTGTGTGTGTGTGTGTGTGATGACTGTTATGGTCTAACTACATACTTTATTATGAGGTTGACATAGGAGAACTCAACCCTCAGAGTGTGATGGAGGGGGAACATCATCTAAAAGGTGATGTAGATGGAGACTTTAGAGGATGATAGAGAATGGGCAATAAACCTACACAGACCACATAAATAATTCATGATTATATGCATAAAGAAATAGATAGACTAGTAAGTTTAATACTATTTGCATTTTGAATGGTTTGCTCATGATTGGTTTACCTGAATGGTTACTTGGGACTCATATGAGGTGTTTTCATGATGGTCGTATTCATAACCATTAATGTTTTATAATTTATAAAATTAGAATAAATTTGAATTTGTTGATTTATAATTCATCATTAGGATATTTATTAGAAATGTTAATTTATTTTAAAAATATATTTTAACAGGTGAATATAATTGTAAAAGTAGGAAAAATAGGGAAATATAAATAAAAGGTGTGAGATTTAATTAAATCTCATGGTTTTGAGAACAAGGAGATATTTTAATAAAATAATTAAAAATAAAAAAAACAAATAAAATAAAAAAAGAGAGGAAATAAAACAAAGAAAAACCTTAAAATAAATAAAGTTATTGATTTAGTAAAAAAACTCAAAAAAATAAAAGAATATTTAAAAACATTAGAGCTACACCCATTTTTGATATAAAGGAAATTAAGAAGGGAAGGCAAAGATGAGAAAATAGAGACATAGTTGGAATAGAAAGGGAAGAAAAAGATAGAATAAATACTAGAGTTCATAATTTGGTAGGTTTTGTATTTAATTTTTGGCTATTTGATGTGAATATTTCTCTTAATGTTATTTGATGTTGATATATAGTATGGTTAAGTATACTATATTGACTATATGGTATATTATGGTTCACCTATTAAGGTTAATAAATATTAAATAATAGGTAAATGGTTTAGAATACATAAGCATATAGTGTGGTAGATATGGTAACCTTAGATAGTACGTACAAAATCACTTGAGGTGTGTAAACCACTTGAGTGATAAATATAGTGTGGCTATTCACTGTTAGAACCAAGATAGTTAAACTTTAGTGATAGTCTATTAGCAAAAAAATTACCATTTAGGATAATTCAATGTTATCTTTTAGGTAGTTTATGATAAAAATAATAAATATATAGGGTAAAGAAATAGTTAAACCAGTTGGAGGTAGCAGGACTATCATTAGGGACATGACTATCTCAAAATTTTTATAGTATAATCTATTATTGTGATACTAAAGTTCAATTTTACTTTATAATCACTATAGTGATGTCAATATATATTCAATAGATAGGCATTAGAGAAATAACTGATAGCAATCAAGGCATCAAGTCTATGAATAACCAAATAGAGAAACATATAAACACTCTAAATCTTCCTTTTCATAACTTAGAATATCAAGAATCATTGGGTATAATCACTTCTACTGCACAATATAAAGGAGAAAGGCATACCACACTAATATAAATCACTACCTTATTCTATGGTATAAGTCACTAGAATTACTTAATTTAATTCTTAGATTTCCCTGATGAATATGTTAGTATCAAAATTTTTAATAACTATTTCTTTTAGCAACCCACATCTTTATTTGTATCAATGACTATCATAGGAGGTGAAATATAAATAGTAACTTGGACTAAGAAATTGAAATCTATTTATGTTTTAAACTCTAGGGTCTACTATTCCTTAGCCACTACTTTTTCACCCAATTCCTCTCCATGATTCATTGGTTGTTATATATCTAGGTCTTAAATTTGAATTATTTCATAGCCATAGATCGAATTAGGATAAATCAATCCACAATACCTAGCATACACTCTTATAGGCTAATGTGTTTGAATTGTCATTGTTATTATTTCTTCTTGGAAGATCTCATCTCAAAAATTATGTCACACTTACACTTTAATGAGTAGCTTGAATCAACCCAGAATCAAGGCCACAATTTACATTTGGGGAAGGTTTGAATTATCATTTATAACTTGATTCTTGAGCTCTCCACCTCAATAGGAATTATCTAGACATAGGATGATGGACCTCTAAAATTTTTTCTATGGGTTGGGGCAACTTTTGATCCCTATGCTACTTGTGAGGATAGTGATCATAGGATAGAACTACCATATCTCTCTTGTAAATAATGTTGTGAGATTTTAGCTTATGCCTTCCTATATACACCTTTGGTCGAAGAGGTTTTTACTATTTATTCTATCTCATTTTAATATGTGAACCTTCTAGGTGTCTTTTTATTTGGTAGATATAGAGAAACCATTATTGTCACTTTGATATTCCATAAGATGATAAATAAAAAAATGATGTGTTGACTAACTGTTTCCTTGGCATTTATTGTATGAGTGTTTACATTTAATAGTTGACAATGTTAATACCAAAATATTATATTTATGTAAGCTTTAACAAATATTAGGGTTTTGTATAGAAATAAAACTAGCACTATATTGAGGTTTAGACCTTGAAAAACATTAATAAGTGGAATCATGGACCAGTTGTCCATATTCCATTTCCTAATGATGTTACTGAACATATATTGACTATAGATATTGTTATATAATTTCCAAAGATGTTATGAGTAAGGCGTTTTGAATCCTAATTATTATTTATTTTTTTACAGCCATATAAGATTTGATTGCTCCTCATTTAGTCATGGTTATGATCAGAGTTGGGGTATGTGTTGTGGAGACATGTAGCCCTCTTAATTATCACATTATAACATTATAGTTTCTAATACAATTCACTTAGATAAACTTACATCTAACAATGTGGTGGTTAGAAAAATATGTACTGCTATTTGTTGAAGTATTGAACTTGAACACAAGAAAGAAAAATGCATAAAGAAATTAAGATTCCCAATCAAAGTAAAAATGCATATTAGACTAAACCATTGAACTAATAAAGCTTATAGTTACACACTGAATAAAAGTGAAAAATAATTGGGGTCATCTATGTCTAATTATATGAGTACTTGTATATAGTATGAGCTAAATATGTAATCAGATAATGGATTTAGATGTACCATAAGGATGCCACAGGGATACTACATCTAGATAACCATCTAAAAATAACTAGATTTATAAACATATTTTAACTGAATTCATAGAGGTTTACCTATGTCTATTACATATAATCCATAAGTATTTTAATGGACAAGAAACTATATCCAAATTAAAACAACCTTATAGAAAATGGAATGAGATGTCTAAATGAATGTGATAATGGGTTTATGAATTCTCTATTTATTAAGGTGTGGAGTCTAAAAGCTTCACCAAGGAGCGCATTACCAAAGTTGCAGGATTACACAGTCATTGGCATTGATCAGGAATGACCGACGTCGGTCAGGAAAAACTAAAGAGACGCCGGCGTCGGCAGAGGATCGGCCGACGTTGATCACAGGCAAGCAGACAGGAACCGACGTCGGTTACCTGTGCATCTAGAATGCTATTTCCGAGGATAGAACCGAGTGTTTGCATGATGAGTTTAAGTCTTAGTCTTAAGTTCACGTTTCTATTATTAGTAAGATTATTTTTAGAGCCCTTGTTCAAGAGGCTTAACTGTTGGTTGTAATTGCATGCTCAAGTTTCCTAATTCTATATGTAGGAAAGATCTTCTTAGCTTATTGTAGTAGAACATTATGAATGTTGAAGAACAATACAGAGTTGTATCAATCCAGGTTGTTGGAGTTGATTGTACTTGAGAGAGAGAGCTCTTGAGGGATAGAGATCTAGAGAGAGATCTTGTACATCTGAGAGAGGTGTGGAAGAAAGAAGTTTCTTCAATTGTATTCCTTCTGTAAAGAGTTTAATACAAGTTTTCAGGGTGGTTTCTTGTATCTCTTGTTCTTTGCTATTTATCATTCTAGTTACTTATCTATCTGATTTAATTCCATGGTTTATTGCTTTCATAAGTGTAATCATATTGTTGGTTGATCCCCAACACTATTTCTATATAATTGATTGATTGGCTCTTAGTTATATAGTGAGTACTTGTGTATAGTACACAGTTATGAGACTATTTGGTTATATCTAGCATATAATGGTGCATTGTGATGCATGCTTATAGTTATGTTATTTTTAATGCTAGCATGTAGTTTAGGCTTAGGGTATACCTGGTAGTATATTCCCATACTTAGTTTTTATTATGTACGTGTCACTTGATTCTTAAAATCGTAAGTTTAGATTATATGTTATTATGTAGTTGGAAACATATGATAATATGGGATATCATATAGTGATATAGTATGCATGTATATTATACCCAGATGGTACATATTGTAATTGTTATGTCCAGACTCATATCTACATTTGATTGATTTTATGTATGCATGTTGAATATTACTATGAATATTATGTTTGTGACAGGTAGAAGGATTTTATGTATGTGTGCATATAGCCTTAAAAGTTTAATAAATGCCATGTTAGTATGTTATTGTGTTCTATGGGAACTATGATTTGCTTTGTTATACCTAGTTTCTTCAATAACATATGCATTTTCTATGTAGTTATGACTACGTTACTTTGTTTGATTATGGAAAACTAGTAGATAAGTCTTAAAATATGAAACTATGGTAATATGGGTTTTCATAGGGTGTAGTATGTTTGGAAATTAATTTTGGTAGTGAAAATTTATAGTTAAATGTGTAAATACTTGGGTGGTATAAACTATAGTCATCATTTCTAGTATGGGATAGAAAAATAATGTAAAATTCATTCATATGTGTGATGGAATAAAGGTATGCTTTGGTTACTCCTATGTTTAGCATGTTATATGATGTGTTTACTAGTAGAATGTAAATTAAATGAATCTTGTGGTTAAATTATATTTTACCAATCTGCATTGTTGATACAAAGTAAGGAATGAAATGGACATCACTAGTTTATTAGTATCACAATGACAAATGAAGGCAATCCGATCAAGTGGTGTGTATGAATTTGATTGATCTATAAATTGTTATTATTTATTATTTGTAAAACTTTCGGCTAAAGTATGTTTATTGAGAAATTATAATTTCATGAGTGTGATCCATATGTTTGTGTGATATATTTCAATAGAATTGATTTCTATGATACATTTCATGTTTAGTTTATAATCATACAACACATGGGTACTTGTGTGTCTCTCTAAATTCTTGCACCATCACTATCTACTCATTCATGAAGGGAGGGAAATTTACTAATGGGATTAGTGTAGGGGATCATTGGTACATGGTTGGTGTGGAAAGCACTTGGATGATTCTCTCCCTCCCCATAATAGTACTACTTATTGATATGACACTTGAGATTACCACATATACATGAGTTTAGGAACTATTCTCTGAGGGAACCATGTATCTTATATGTACATTGTATTGAATTGTACTTATCATTGAATATTATCATGAAGAGTTATAATTACTTAATAGTGTACTTTAACAATAGTGGCTATAGACTTGTATCATTTGTAGTAGATTTAATGTGGCTACTTTCTATATTCATTATGATGTGTACTCTCATGATATTAGAGATCAGTATTATGTGATGTATTATTCTTGTTACTATTATCATACCTTGTGTATTTATTACTGTATATTTATATTATCATGATGTAATATATATTTGGTTTATGTGGTTAATTTAAAAGAAAAATTGTTTAACCCAACACGGTTGTTACAATTGAGTTATTTTGAGGATTACATGTTGTGCATGTTTTAAAGATTATATATATAAATGATTAAAATGATTGTAAATTTTTAATAAATCAAACCAAAGGTAAATATAAAACTAAAGAAGATAAGTTACTAACATATTGAGTTTATTACATTATTTTATTTCTTACTTTAATGACTTTAATATTGACAATATTCCTAAAAGAAACATGATATTATGGCTAGCTTCACTTCACTTATTCCTATTGACATTAATATTGAACAAATTTGAATTATAGTAAAATGAGTTAAAACCATAATATTTTAAACTTTTGAATAAGGTTTCCACATGTATTATAGGGTGTCATGTTGGTTTATTATCTCACTTATCCTTCCCCTAGTCTTTATTGAAGCTCATCTTCCTTGAAATGGTCTAGTCAACCAAAGTCTAACATGTCAAGCCTTGGTCAAACTTGGTAAAAGGATAATTTTGTGTCAAATATTTATAATTTGGTTTTTATCATGTTCCAATGTGTTTAAAATTCATAAATTGGTCATTTTTTATGTCTCATGTGCAAAAAGGGGTCTTTTGGCGACTTTTTAGCCTATTAATTGACTTTTATGGACTTAAAAGAGAGGAAAATGGCCGAAAAAGTCAGATTAAACGTGGAAGAGGTAAAAATAATGTTAGGGGAAGTCATATTTTATACAAGAGTTAGTTATAGTAAAAAAAATGGAGTTTTTCCTTATTTTTAGGCCCTTTTGGGTACTTATACGGCTCTCATAATCTGATCTTCAGCTAAAAACATGGGTGGAGTATCTCTTCACCTCCCCACACACATTTAAAATTTTTTAAATGATAATGAATAAAAGTTCATCTGTAACTTATTTTCCCCCATTTTCTCTTGGCAAGTAAAGAAGGGTCAACTTCAAGCACTTGTTGTGGATGGTACAAGTGGAGTTAGGAGGAATAATTATGGGGGTGGATTTTAATTTGAGTTAAATTAATTTTCATAACAATAACTTTAAATTTGGTGTATCCTCCTTTATTAACAATGGATAACACTCCAAGTAGCTTTTTATGCATGTTCAACCATGAGGGGGTCTCCTTTTGAACCTGTTTCAAATTTTCTTGCTTTGGATTGATGGGTTTATGTGTTGAATGTGTTTCTAAATGATTTTAAAGAAATTACCATGATTATTTTGGTTTTTTAAGGCTCAAGTACTTGGGAGATTCTCTTCTAGGCTTGTATATGCTTGCAAAATGCCTAGTTTGCACTTACAAGTCATCTCAGTTACCTTGAAAGTAATTTTTCCATGTTGGAAAAAGTGTTTTGGTGTTGTTTTAGGGATTCTCTTGATGTTTTTTATGTATGTAAATATTTAAAATTGTTTTATGGTGCTTTTAAGGCCTTACCTTGCATTTTCTTACTATTTCATGCTTTTCATGTATATCACAGTCCATAAAGCTACATATAGACCCCTACTAAGATCATCATGACTGGGTAATAACCTTCATAGTGGTTTCAAGCCTTGGTATATGTTTGGAGTGAATTTTTGAGAGGTTTTAGATTGATAGAGAAGGGTCAAAAGGTGTTATGAGAGTTTAAGAAAATGTGACTGGGTTTTGGAACTTTGTCCCAAAAAAATGAAAACATAGGTCTTTAAGGTCTTTTGAAATAATGAAAATGATAGTAAAATAGTATTACAATACTCCTAATTGATTGGTTTAGTATTATTATCCACATAATATTCCTATGATAATTTTGAAGCCAAAATTCTAAGAGGTAAATGGTCACTTTGACCTTCAAATTTACCAAGAAAACCATTGAAATAGGTCGGTGAAGTTTACAAGATTTTGAAAGAAAGTTCACCTCACTTTCCATTTAAAGATCCTAAAATATGCCATAAAGTTTGAACAATTCCAAATAATTCAAAGGACACTACTAAACCAAGAGGTTAGAGAAAAGGTGGTGGGCCTTGTGATGACCCCTAACATTCTTCCCTGTCTGTACAGGGGACTGAAAATAACCACCTACAACTGAGCATAAGATAAAGTTGTAAACAAATCATCTAGTTGGGATTTTATGACTTATTCAAGGAGGATAAAATAAAAATGAATAATAAGTGACCTTTTAAGGTTAAATATAACCTTAAGCACCATATGATCAAGTGTATATAGAGCCAAATCAACCTATAGGTAGGCCTAAAGAATATGAGACATAGTATTGCTAAGGAGATTGCTTAAAATTTGAAGTATATGAGATAAAGGGTTAAGTTTGAACCTTGATTTAAAATTTAAAAGAGAATAGGAGGTTTTGTGACTTCAAATCCTTAAATAACAATCAAAACACCCTTTAAAAAGTTTCAAATGCCCTAAATTCACTTATAGGCATGTACGGACTGAGACAAGCAGTGAGTTGAAAGTAGGTTTTTATTGCACCAAATGGGACTATGTTAGTGAAGTTTGAATTAGAAAAAGTGAAGGATGATATAAAGGGAACCTAAACATGTCTTAAGTCAACTTTTAACCCATGTTTTTTGATACCTATCTCCAAACATAGTGAACATGACTCTGTCTCAGTCAAACCATGAAACCAGTCTAGCAGGGATGGAGTACGAGAGGGTTCTAGCAGGAATAATATTGGGGATGATTGTAATAGAGTTTATATATGAATCATAATTAACTAATGGACATAATTTAAGGGTGAAAAATTAAAATAACCTTTTTTCAAAGGCAAAACATAGTCTTAGACCCTGCCTATCATGCACAGTCTACCTCTTTCATAAAGTCTGCCTAGTAAATTGGAAGATTTTGGTGGTCTAATGGAAGATTTATAAGATAAAAATTGGTAAAAACTATAATTTTGGGTTTAATAATGTTCTTAAATAATCAATTTTTCAAATCTAATAGTGCAAACCCTCTTTATGTTGTCTCAAAGTAGGGGTAGTTTTGCCATTCATAAGGAGATAATTTGAATGGAAAATGGTGAAATGATGAAACATAAGGAAATAAAGGACCAATTTATACCTAAAAAACCTCTTTATAATCCTTGAAAGCAAACATGGTACCCTACACAAGGAGGTTTGTAGTCATTCTGGCAAAAAATGCTAAGGAAGTAGCTTGGTAAGGAGGGTCATTTTCAATTTGGAAATTAGTTAAGATTACTAAGTGATTTGATAATTATTATGGGATAATTTTATAAGTTTTAAATCATTATAATTGGAAAATAAATCCACAAGGGCCTTAATTTTGGCTAAGGGTGCAGACAGACCTGTTGACAAGGTCTAGGCCTAGTCTCAAAATAGGGTCACCCTTCATTTCTAGTTATAAAATATCCATAATATTGGTTTTTTAATGTTTATATGGTGATTATAAAGGTTTATTAAGTATTATTTTACATGGATATCCTTTAATAATCCATTTTGGGTTTAAAAAACTTTCACAGGTCTCACATAATGCACAAGAACTCGAATGCCAAGTTAGAATGCTCATAACTTCCATGACCATTTGCATGGGACCATGAGACTTTTGGAGAAGTTGGATAGGGTCCTTAAGTATCCCTTAGTGAAATTTTTATGGAATTATAATGTAACATATTTATGAATAAAGGTCAAGAGGGCTAGTCACTCCAAAACCCTCTCAAACCCTGTTTTAGGACCCGATGATGAAAATGAGCCTAAAAGTGCATCTAAATTGATTAATTTGACCATTATTTTAAAATATAAGTTGTTAAAAACTTAATTATGATAAAATAAATGGAATTTAATTGTATTTAATCCGTATAGGTGAAGCAAAAAATAGGGTTTTTTGACATTTTTTTATGTTTTATAGGTCCTAAAGTTGATCATGAGATGCCAATCACTTTGGATGGTATATTATGACTTTAAAAAACTACCTATTTAATTTTAAAATCTTGTAAAATCTCAAAATTTTCTCTAATATCTCTTTCCTTTTAGCCAGTCTGATAGGCAGATAGTGGACACTTCAGACAAAATCGTGAATCTTTAATAAAAAGGCCTTTTATGGCTTGTTTCTTGAAACTAATACTATGTAAACCTTATAAAAATGTTATTAACCCTTCTTAATGTATCAAATATAATATGTGGGAAGGTTTTATGTGCCAAGTGTGAGGGGTGCATAGAGGAAGCCCATTTTGGGACTATCTTGGATGATGGTGCATGGCCAGAATGATAAGGATGATCAAGAGTCTCTTCAATACATGTGAGGACCTGATATTAACCCCTAATAATCATAAAAATTTATTAGTTTTAATGATAGGGTAGTTTTTGAAGGTAAATCATGAGTGGTAGTTTTTTATGCATGGAAAGGAGTTTCTAAATTATTTTGTAGGTCCTAAATGATTTCAAATGACATTTTTAACCCTTGAAATTATATGTATCACCCCAACCCTCTCTAAAATGAATTTTTAATTTATTTTATCAAATTGACACATGTCCAAGTGACTCTTGGACTCCCCTTCTCTCCCTCTTCCCATTTCTTTTATAAATTTTGGCTTTTTGGCATTGTATTAGATCTCTCCACTTAGGTATGGAAAATCCATACCAAATTTGTGCCTTGAATAAATAAATACAATTAATTTTACCTCATTCAAATATTTCATTTAGTGTACATGACAGTGTTTAGTCATGTGCAAGTGTGATGTCTATTTACCTTCACATGTTACTCCTATTAGTACCTAGTGTGTTATGATCTTTTTATTGCAGGTCAAGAAGAAGTGTCAAGTTATGTTTTGGGTATAGTGAATATATCATTAAATAGAGTGTCTTATAATTCCTATTTCCTAAGTCTTCCTAAACTATGCTATCTCCAAGACCCCATGTTGAAGCATTGATGTGAGAGAGAGAGAGTTGATGTTGAGTGAAGTATATATGTAACTTGTTATTGGTTCTTAGTGCATGTCAAAGAGTGTGATTAGAGTAGAAATTTGGTGTATCACCTCCCAAATATATTAATCTTACTTTTCATTTTATTCTTAGCCCTTTTTAACCCCCCAAGGTTAGTAGTAGGATATGTGTTTTAGTGATGCATCAAGGGGAACTAGCCCCTAACCTAGATATCCACCTCCTAATAGGGATACCCATAGCCTTGAGGTGATTACATTGTATCACTTAAATTAGGATAATCTTGTCCCATCTCCTCATTGGGTGCAAGTTCAAGTGACAATAATTACAAATGATCATTTCTCACTATTAAGATACTTCAATATTTAATTATTTCATTACTAACTTTAGCTAACCTAAAAGTGTTTGACATTAATAGTGAAATTAATGTCCCAAATTGGCATAACGACATCTAAAAATTTATCACTAATGAGACTATTCCCAAAAACTTTATAAAAAATGGGAATAGAAATTTTCAAAAAGATACTACTTTATATGTTATCATTTGGGGAATACTTTTTAAGAGGTCCTTTAAAGGTTAATTATTTAAAATCTTGGGATGGGAAGAAATTGAACCTAATTTACAAGAGGTTCATGATAGAGAATGTGTTGTTAATTTTATTGGCAAAGATATGCTATACAAATTACTAAAAATGGGATACTATTTGCCTTCCATGGAGAAATAATCTCAAAAATACATAAAAATTTGTAAATAATGCCAATGACATAGTAATTTAACACACACACCATCTCAATAATTATAACCTATAGTATCACTTTGTCTATTTTCCCTTCAAGGTTTTGATTTGATTAGTTAAGTTAGTTCTGCATTGTCAAAAGGTCACAAGTTTATCATTACAATTAAAAAGTATTTTACTAAATGAGTTGAGGTAATTCCCTTAGAATCTACCATGGGTGAATATATATGTAGATTATGTATGACATATTATATATTGATTTTGCATCCTCACAAAAATGGTCCATATTTCAAAAATAAAATAGTAAAAAAGTTTTGTTTAAAATATAAGAACTTTCATAAATTTTATACACCTTATTACCCATAGAGGAATGGCCAAGATGAGGCTAAAAAAAAACATTATAAACATCTTGAGAAAAAATATTTCAAAACATGAGGAAGATTGGCATAAAAAGATTATCTACACATTTTGGGCTTATCAAACTAGTGTTTCTATGGATATGGGAATCACCCCATATTACCTTGTGTATGGTGTGGAATTATTTATCTTACTTGAGCTCAAGATTCCTTATTTATGTGTATCATTTAAAGGCATTATCAATGATGATCAATATAGAAAAAAATAAATTGTTATAATAATCTACAAGATCTTAAGAAAAAAACATTGAAAGTAGACAAATAAATGCATAAAATAAAGGGATCACCTAAAAAATAATCCACCAAGAGAATGTGAGACACAATTTAATAATTAGGGAAATCAAATCCATGGAAGAAAGCCCCACATGCATTAAGAAGGCTTAAAATATTCTCTAATTATAATTTTATATACAAAAAGAGAATGAGAAAGAGGAATGGACCTTAAGCCATAAATAAGTGTCTCAAGATGTTATTATGAATAATTAGAGAGGAGAGATCACATTAAATAGAGCTAGGAAGAATAAAGGAGTTAAAAATAATCTCCATCATAACCTTACACAACCTTCTTAGTGTGTTCCTAGTATCATTAATCCCCATGAGGTGAAGGGGAAGTGTGTGTCAAAGTGTGGAAAGAATTAAATGTGACATGAAACTATAAAATTCCTTTCAAAAGGGATAAAATAGATATGACACCTCATAAAATATAGAATATGTGAATCAAAAATTCATATAATAAGAAAATATACACACTTAAATTAACTTAGGATAAATAAGGTGAACCCAAATAATAATTAATCTCCAACACTCGTTCTTTAATACTTTTTTTTGGGTTATAAAAGTAGAGAAAACCTTTTAAAAAAATGGAATTGACATTACATATCACTCCCCCTTGATGTAAACTTCCTTCGAGAGAAATGCCAAAATTATAATATTTTGAGAAATGAGAGAAGAAAAATATATATTCACTAAGAATATTGAAAATATGTAGGTGTGATCATCAACAATATACAAGAATCCTCATGGGAAAAAAATTGTTGGTTAATCAACTTTATAAGAAAAGCCAAAAAAAGGATATGATAATAAATGATTCACTATACCTAATACATAAAAGCTAGCACCAAATATTCAAGTTAAGTAAACAAGCATGCCATAAAAACATGATCTCCATACATTTAATTTAACAAAACTAGATCTATAAGATCAAATAGATAAATTTCATAATACAGTGTAGAATCCTATATGTTCAAAATAAAATAGTAAAAAAATGAAATTAGATTCAACAAAGGCATATTTCATTGACAACTTATAAGAAAAAGTAATTTCAAAAACAAAGAAAGTGATAAATTTGAAGTTTTAAACTTATCAAAATTGAGACAAAGAAGATGTTTCATCTTTCATAAAAGATATCCTACATGAAGAAAATGAAGGAGTATCAAAATAAATCACATCATTTCTCTACAATAATTTAGGAATCCAAAGTTTTTTAAGTTCAGAATGAGGTGTTTTAATGGTTTTACAACAATGAAAAGGGTCATGATTTATTTTATCACAAGATTTACATGAATGTGATTTCCAACATTTAGTAATATCATGTTTATAGTTACCATAATGATCACTAATTAACATTTTAAACCAGAGTATGAGCATAAGAAGCCTTATAACCAAAAGACATCTTATGAGATTAAAAATTACTATGGTACAATGTCCTTTGATGAGGGGGATAATATGACTTCGCATTTGCTCATTTAAGCATTAAAACCAAGTCTTATAAAATTTGAGTTAGATAAAAATGAAAGGGGCTCAATAATGCCATGATCATGATTACCAAGTCCACCACCGGTATAACTCATTGATTGCATAATTTTTAAACCAAGGTTAGAAAAATTATGTTACAAAATAATATACTTTTTAGGAGATGAAAAATCACATTTTAATGCAATATTAAAGGCATTGGAGGTTTCAAAATATACAATTTTGGAAGTAAGAGAGTCAACTAAAATTTGCATTTTGATTATTTTTTCATTGTGTGAGTTTTGAAATAGAAAATGATTTAGTTTTAAAATTTAATTTGACATTTTAAAGCAATAATTTCATTATATTTTTCCATAATTTGTAGATTAAGATCATTAAATAAAGTATCATTATGTTTGCAAAGCCACATTATTGGAAAATAGTATTATTATGAAAGAAGAAAATTATATAATTATTATTTTAGCAATACCATAAAAAAATAAAAATTAAATTAAGACTTTAAAAAAAGGTAAATGCTGAAAAACAAAAAAAAAATCCATTACACATAAATAGTTGAAATGTAATAGAGTGGAATCATTTGTCAAATAAAAGACAAAATGCATCTCATTCCATGGAAGGATTTTTGAATGAGTTACCTTTTTTGAAAAATTAATAAATTACTTTTTAAAAAAAAAATTTAAATGATTTTTTTTGAGATGTGTATATTTTGATCAAAGTAACAAAGCATTAAAATGTATACTTACAAAATTTTATGTTGAAACTGTCGTTGAGGATGCCGTTTCCAAAGAGCACGCAGACGGAAAATTTGAATTTGGGGAACGACTGTCAGGTGGCCGCAGTGGCTACGGCCCCTAAATCAGTTACAGTCTCTAAATCAGCATGCAAGGAGAGGGTTCTGAACCCTAAAGAGATGGCTCCTGAGGGAGGAGGAAGGTTTTCGGCTGGGCGTCCTACCAATGTTACTGGTTCAGGGTATGAAGCAGGGGGAAGATTTTTCGCAGATGTGGCTGCATTCGAAGCGAATCTACATGATGTTGAGCCTCGTGCATTATCCAGGCAGTCCCCTGCATTGCTAGTAAGTGCTCTAAAACCCATTAGGGTAAATCTAGATCTGGAAATAGTTGATGGAATCCTTGAAAGGGTAGAAGTTTTCTCCTCTCAAGCTGCTATTTTTTGTTTTCGAGGTTTCTAGCCCTCGTTGGTTGATCTACATGGATGGATATCTAAGAATTGGCTGCCACTTATTGAAGACAGTGTTGAAATCTTCCCCTGCATAAAAGGATTCTTTATTGTTGTCTTCCAAAGCCTTGAGGATAGGAGGATAATCTTGAGTAATAGTGATTTTTTATGGCAGGGCAAATATCCTCTCATGGCCAAACGGTGGCGTAAGGATTTTAATCCGCTTACGGAAACCTTCAACAAGATTCCAATATGGGTTCGGTTACCAAATCTACCAATACATCTTTGGCATGAACCGGTCTTTGAAACTATCGGGAATGCAATAGGAGACTTTTTGTTCGTGGATAAAAATACTTCGTGTGGTTACCATTCGACCTGTGCTCGCTTTATGGTTGAAATGGATGTTTCAAAAGGCCTACTAGAGGTGATTTGCCTAGACTCCCCAAGGGGAACTTGGATGCAAATGTTGGATTTCGAGGGTGTACCTTTTTGATGCAGAAGATGCCACCAGACGGGTCATCTGGCCACTCATTGTTTGATAGGGATTTCAAAGTCCAGAAGACCACATTCTTGGTGGGCCAATGCTTCCCCAGAACACTATATAGCTAATCAACCTATGGAAGAACTGGCTGATTCTGAGAATGAAGAAAGCATTCACTCCGAGCCGATGATTGAGGAGGAGCCGTTGGTGAAAGATTCCATTGATGGTCCTGTGGTGACTGAGATTAAAGACCTTTCAAAGCTAGTGGTCGTGGAGGCTTTGGTTTCTCCCCCTATTTTGGAGGATCCACCTAGGAACCAAATTTTGGGTGGTGTTCATAAGGATATTGCTGAGTCATCTGTATCCCTTGGGCTTAACGGACCACCACTTTCTGAGGTATGGATGACAGAGGCAGCTAAGGTAGAGGATGGATGGACCGTTGTGAAAAGGAAGAAGTCTAAGCCTTTGGTTCCCCCTCTAGATATGAACCTTCGGTCGTGTAAAAGGTAATTTATTATATTTTGAAGGTTGAAGGATGTTGTTCCTGTCTAGCGACGGTTCGTTTTGTGTAGTGTTAGCGGAAACATCTAGTCTTTTCTGCTGTTTTCAGGTTCTTGTTTTACCTGGATTGGCTTGTACCTATTTTGGTGTTTTGATCTTCTTTGGGCTTAATGGTTTATCTTTTTTGATGTAAAGGGTTTCGGGGTCCCTTCAAAACCTGCTTTTACCATAATCTAAAACAAAGCATTAAAATGTCAATAAAAACACATTACTTGAAAAATTAAATGAAAACTTTAATCATAATGTCAATATTAAATATTAGAATGTTTTGTTAAATATTTACATACAAATCAAAAAAAATCTACCACAATATGAAATTACACTTATTAGAACTCCAAGTTAAAAAATTGTTTGGATAAAGATAGATTAGGTGACAAATTATGAATGAAAAAGATCAATGAATAAAGAGACCAATCATTTTTCAAAAATCTAAAGTATTTACAGTCAATCAAAGGAATTATAAAGTTAATAAAGGTGATATAAATTATATTATAATTCCAAATGGAATGAAACACATTACCTCTCAAAAGAATAAAAAAGCCATACATGGAAGAGCTTAGTTATGGGTTAAAGGCAAATTGAAACACATTAATTGTAAATTACAAAACATAAAATGATTTGAGTTTTATTAAAAATGTCAATATTATTAATGAGATGTGGGTGAGTTGGTAAAGTGGGTTGGTTTTTTGCATCCCCACTTAGGTTCAAATCTTGTTAGGTATGTGAGGTCAGTTGTGGCTGTATGTGGTGTATTCAAGCCCTATTGGCTAATTTGGTAATCATGAAGCTAGTTGTAATAATATGTAGTAAATTTGATCTTGTTATATGTTTATATATGTGTCCTATACTTGTTCATAGCTCCACTCAAAAGTGATGATTAATAAAAAATAAAAAATAAAACTGCTTATAGTCAATTAATTTTGCTTTAAGTAATTAAAAAAAATGTTACATATGTCAATGAAAAGATTTAAAACTAATTATAAATGAATGAAAGATGAAAATTACAATATATAAGGTGAAGTGAAAAATAACACTAATGAAAAAACTCCACATAATGGCATCACCTGTTACTAGAACAATTGATACCAAAAAGTCAAAAAGTGAATGTAGATAACATGAAACAAAAGTGCAGTCTAAGAGGAAGGAAATAAAAACTACCAAACAAAGCCAAAAATAATTATCCACTTAAAAAAATATTCAAATGTTAAAATTAATTCAAAACTATATATAAAAATAGTAAAATCCCAAAATCTGCATGTGGGAGGGAAACTGCCAAGTGGATAAATGATTCAATTTACAATTTAAAATGCCAAACAATACTAATATGATAAGAGGAGGATACACACATTATTAATAATAAAATAAATATTTGATAATTTAAAATAACATGCATTGAAAAAAATCCCAAAAAACATGTTAAGACACCACACAAATAATATTAAAAGTGCCAACTAGTTTGAAAAAACCAAAGACTAAGGTCTGAATGAAGCTAATTTATTTGTAACACATCACAAAGATTGGAGTGTAGGATGAAAATTACTTGTTTGGAGTGAAAATACCTGAGATTAGAGTTCATCAAAATTCCTAAGAATACAAAACATAGAAATATGTCTTTGTAATAAACACATCAAACATGAATTACCATAAATTTAGAATGAGATAATTATATGCATTAGGCATTAGAAAAATGAAAGATAAAAAAAATACCATGTAATAACAAAAGAAGGTAAAAATAGATAAAAAAAAATTCCAAGATGAAAATGAGAAGAAAAAGATACTTGGCTACCAAACACTTATCCAAAACAATAAAATCTGCCCAAAGTTGAATGAAACACCTCTTAGAGATGAAAGATAATGTCAGGAATAAGAATAAAATGCCAAATTATTTATATACAATAGAATTATTTTGTAGCAATGTGACAAAATAATATTATGAAAGGGTTGAAAATGGCCACATCAAAATTAGAATAAAATTAACACACCATACCAATAGTTAATAAATGCCTTGCTTAATCAAAAAAATCCTCAAATAGCCATAATTGATCCATGGAAAAAAAGGTGAATTTAATAGATAAAGTGTAAGAAAAAAAACCAAAAATAATGAGATATAGTGATGGACTTAAAAATTAGATTATTATTCACCCAAGAACCTTCACATTCCTCAGGTTCAATGTTATAACATAACTTGATCTGGTATCATGTTAGAATAATCTATGTGATATTAAAGAAATAAATGCAAAAAATAAAGATGTTATCTCAAAATCAAGCCACTAAGAGAGTGTGAGACATAAGTTGTTAAGTGGAAAAACTAAATCAATAGAAGAAAACCCCACTTGCATTAATAAGGTTTAAAATATTTTTTAATTACAATCTTAGTAGATGAAAATAAAATGATAAAGATGAATGGGCCTCAGCCCATAAACAAGTGTCTCAAGCTATTTTTATGAATAATGAGTGAGGAGAGAGATCAATAAATAGAACTAGGAAAAATATAGGAGTTAAAAATAATTTCCATAATGAGATTACACAACATTATTAGTGTGTGCTTAGTGTCACTAATCTCCATGAGGTGAAGTGGAAGTGTGTGATAAGTGTGTAAGGATTTATTATTATTTGGAACTCCAAGATTCCATTCAAAAGGGACAAAAGAGGTGTGACACATCATAAAATATGGAATATGTGAATTAAACATTTACATAAAAATAAAACCTACACACACCTAAATTGAATTAGGATAAATAAAGTGAGCCAAAATAAATATGAATCTTCAACAAAAATTACATCAATTATAAATTCTTGATGAGACACATATATATGCTTGAGCATATATGAATTTATCAAAATAAAATAAATAAATATTATTACAAAAATATTAAGTCAAGAGAGTTTCACATTGGTGATTTAATATTAAAATAAAAATTTAAAAACATAAAGATAAATTTAAACCAATTTGGCTAGGTCCCTTTGTTTTTATAGAAAAATTTAGAATAGGGGTTTATAACCTATTCACTTTAGAAGGAAAACCATTTAAAAATATAATGAATATCATACACATAAAGAATTTATATACATGCAAACAAGATCTGGATCAGGTAGCTATATCTCTCTAGGTATCCTTGAGCTTTACATATATATATATATATATATATATATATATATATATATATATATATATATATATATATATATATATATATATATATATATATATATATATATATATATATTATGCATTTGGAACATTTATAAGAACACAATGTCTATTTCTCTAACCTTTGAGCATAATATATTTATGTTTCCACCTTGGGATAAATATGATATTTTTTCATATGATCCTACACTACATGAGTATACATATATACATATACCTCCATTCCCATAAGGGTAATGCATAAAATTACTTGCAACTGACCATCATTCATCCTATATTACTCTTTTTGAAGCCACATTACTGATTTGCCTTGCATTACTACACTAGCGGATACCTTTGATGCTCCACGTTAATTACATCATGGAACCTAATGATTTGTAATTATTACTATATACATGCCTATATATTACACATTAGTATTCATGACTTATATATTCCAATAGGGGTATTGTATCTACCTGGTCCTTATCAGTTACTCATTTGACATATCTTGCACAAAAGATAATTTTTTACCATCATTTTATTCACTTTACCTATGAGCTTAATTGATAATATCTATATATTTTACCTTGGTGGCATGGTACCCACATCTATATCTATATGATCCTTATATGGACATCTCTTTTTCTATCACATCCTTGTTTCCTATAAGCTTACATTGTTTTATATAGATCCTTATCTTAGATATACATAGACACAATATTAATTTTTGCACATGATACCATAGTCACACAATTTTTTTTCACACCTAAAGAACTTATGGATATATCTTATCATCTTGAATTTTTTTTTGCATAGGGACATTTTTCCATCTTTCTCACCATAATCCTTTTTAGAAGATGCATCCACCTTTGAATATTATTTCACAATGATATATATTACATGATTATCACATAGACCTTGGTCCATATCTACTACTATATCTACTATGGGGCATATTTTTGCCTATCCATATCATCATCCTCATTAAATATGTATCAAATATATTATCTATTCATGAGGACATTTTATAAGAACACATGTACCCACTATAGTAGTATATTTTGTGTTATGCCTTGCATGATGATATAATTCCTATACCATATGACACTTATATATAAAACCTATGATCCTTAGAGTTTCACATTAGACATTGAGTTATATATTAAATTTATCTATATTTATATGATAATTGGGGCATGACTAGTTGCCTATATCTAACCTACCATGAAATTTTGTATGTATTATTTTATAATAGTTACATGTATTTAATTCAACTTTCAAATGGTATCAAATATTTTCAATGTTATTACACATGGTGCTTGTAACTCTATTATTTTAAGATGAGTGATTATAGGCATAGGTTATTGAATCCTCTACCTTAAAATGGGGTGTATATCAAGGTATTTTTAAAATTTATTGACTAAAAAGAATGGAACAAACATTTATCTTGTATTTTTTAGAGTACTTTCCTCCTAAAATAAAGTCCAACACAAGCATTTTATATCCACCATAATTTAAAGGTTTTTAGTCCATTAAAATTCAAATGTTAATAAGCAATAATTAGGGTTTTATGAAGATAAAATTTATCTACTTAATTGATCAAGAAGTGGATTGGGTTCACCAAATTTCTAGGGAAGTGTTATCTATGATTCAACACTTAAATTTTTTTTAGTTGGAATAATCAAAATAAAATTAATATTTTTGACATTGTTGCATATTTCGGGACAAATATAAATAATGTGTATTCATTCCTATGCTCCCTTTTCAAATTCAAATTTTAATTTTAATTTCAATTTCAATTTTCCAAAATTTGCCATGAGAAAGATATGGCATTGAATAATTATTGGAAATTAGCCATTGTTGATAGGAATCTTGAATTTTTAAAAGTGAAAAAAGTGTGTATGGATGTATGAAAAATATTCCTACTCTTATCCCTATGGTAATTTTAGGTACACACTTAAAATATGTCTTACTTTGATGTATGCATGTGGCACTCACATACACACATCAAAGTAGGGGCATTATGTAGACACGTAATTTTGGTATAAGCCTTAATATTGTAACATTTAATTTCCAATATATACATATGGATACATGGTTGGGATTAGGATATTATTATTGTTCTTCATTGTTATTATCTTTCATCTTATTTGGGTGGTCTTGTGTCCCTCTTCTTTTTATTTTTATACTTCTCTTTATTAAGTTTTGTGCTTGGGGGTCTTCTCTCCTCTTTTATCTTAATTTGTTTTTGTTTCCTTTTTTATGATGGGAAAAATAATATATTTATCCTAAAATTGGTGTGATTATAGATCCCACTAATTTTGTATGTTTTTATTTTTAAATCCACTTTTCCATTATTTACATTATCTTTATTGGAACCCAAGTTTTTCACTTGCCACTTATTTCATGGTAAGAATTTATGCATCAATATATATCTGATTAAAAATATGAAAATTTATAAATACAAATCATTTAGAGAATTTTAATAATAAGGATAAAGGAGAATTCCCTTAAAATTTCAAGTCTAGGCACACTTCATATTGTTAGATTTTTACTTATAAATATATATCAGAGAATAAATTTTATATCAAAAGGAAATAAGAGAATATAATGTAGAGCGAATTTCATCTTAGGGAGAGAATAAAAATATTCCTCTCTCAACCCTTCATTCACACTACACATGAACTATGAGGGGTTTACGTCTGGTATGTAGGATACATAGATATAACCCCACCTTGGTGGCCACTAGAACTAACTATTATTCCCCTACACTTTTTATCTAACATCATATGGAAAGATACATTAAAGGCATAAAAGTTTAAAAGTATAACATTTTATCCACCAACTCGATAAAGCACATGTATAAAAGGTACAAAATCTAGTTGCACATAGGTATATCAGATTTAAGAGTCCAAAAAATATTATAGGTCAAAATCAACATAGTAGGACATATGAATTGAATGATCCTAACCAAGACAGGATTGGTGTAGGTCCTGATCTTACCCATGCATAATTAGAGTCCCAAAATATACATGGAGACCAAGACATAACTACATAGTTGAGATTTGCACTCATAATTCCATAAAACTTCAAGGTGTGATAATTTCATCATCTTTTTTTCATTTTCAAGTTTGATTTTCAATTTTAGTAGTTTCCTTTTACTTATTTACATCATTTTAGACACTAGGGTATATATAAATATATTATTTTAAATTTTAAATAATATATCTGCCTAGTGTATTAGTTTTGTCTTGTTTCATTAATAAACACTTTGTAGACACTGAAATATAATATTAGACACTTTATAATGTTATTAGTAACCTATCCTTACCATACATGATTTCTGTGTACACATATGGCTCTTTCACACTCTACTCTCCTATCTACTTGCCTTATATGGATAGAGCCATTAAAATTTTATATTAGTAACATTTAGGAATTACCCAGTCTATGCTTAATATACTTATTATCTTTATCAGACTATTTTTATTATTAAACCACTATTCTTATTTTCAAGAGACTTCTAGACATACTTAGGTATCTCCAAATTTTTGTAGCCATCTACCTTTTCTAGATATGTCTATGCACCAATAAATAATCATTTTAAAAATTTAAATCATCTTTATGGGTTGATCTAAACATTTCACATGTTGATGGAATGATAAGTTACTAAAAAATTCATCTATTTATACATAATCGGTCTAAGTCTATTACTTATTTACCACTTATAAGGAAGAAATAAATTATACTTGCACATTGAGAACAACAACCCTAAAGATTCCAAATTAGAAATCAGTCACAAGGGACATGTTGACGCTGGAAAGTGCACCCTATGGCATGAAAATGGATTCCTGCCCTCTCCCCGCAACATGGAAACCCCTCTCTCGCCTGTGGGACGGTGAAGCAGGAGAGGAGAGTCTCTAGGTATGGGCTAGTTCCCTCTGATGTATCTTGTTTGTTTCAGGTAGTGAAAAATATAGGTATATAGGTATACTAGGGGGGATGAAAAGAGATAGAGAAAAAGCATGAAAACAAATAGCCTACTCTAAAAGAGGTGATACACCAAAAACAGGTTGACCTTCCACATCCACACTCAGGATCAGGGAAAAACATACATACACTCAGATCTGGCAAAAAAGACCAGGTCTCTGGGATGACAGGGAGGTTTTTATGGAAAGCACAAGAAACAGGGACTCACCAAGGTGCTGAGAAATACACACTGTAAGTGACCTCCCCTATTTTATAACTCCAAAACAGAACTCTACTCCTGGCAGCAATAGATAGTGGCACTTTGTAGATCATAGGTTTGCTGGTGTTGAACCTGTGAGAGCATCAAGAGACAATGACTAGACACAGATTAACATTCAATGCATACACAAAAAGATCCAGCCAAATAGAGGTAAAAACTGTCTTTTATTGATTCAGGTGGAAAATTTGGAGAGCAATGCTCTTTACAAAATTGGGGAAGATCCTGATAAATGAACAAGTCTGCCCATTTATAGGGAAAGAGTCAAGAGGAGTCAAGTGGTAGCTTGAGTCTCCATTAGGAAGAGAGAAAACACTGTAGATGACATCACAAGTCTACCAAGACCATGCTTGTTGCCTCATTTTGCATGCTGGTCTTCTCCTCTGGTGGCTGGGCAGGCTTTTTCCTGTGCTCTGCAAGTGTTTTTTGCCGCCTCATGTTGTGGGTGGTGAATTTGCCACCTGCTGTAGTGGATTGCATGTAGGACTTTTGTCGATGTTGGCTGATAAGCTATCGACCGCGGTAGTTTTGCTGATGTCGGCCTATGTAAGCTACCGACGGTGGAAGTTTTGCCGACGTTGACTGATGTTAGTGGCCTCCTTTTCTCCACCGGCATTGTGGGCGGTGATTTTGCCACCCTCTGCATCGCGTGTAGGGGGTCTCTGTTTACCTGCCCGTGTTGTGGGCGGTGATTCTACCACCCTCTGCATTTTGTCTGCCCTTCCTTTTTTGCTAAGTGTCGAGCGCTCTGGTTTTTTCCCTCTTTTCTCTTGTGAATGTTTGAAGATTTTGCTTTTCATTACCGTGAATGTCAACGAATGGGGCCAATGAACCAATGCTCTGAAACGGAGTTGTTGAAACCTGAAGGTGGACCTTGCAACCTGAAATGACTGGTCATGCAAAGCAGGTGTAGGAGGTGACCAGGCTTTTGCCTGAGGGGAAAAATTGGGTCAACAAGACATACTCAAGCCAAGTCTAAATCACCCTCATCCAAATCAAGTTTATTCATTATCAAGTGTCAAGAGAAAGATCATAGGTTTTCTTCATCTAAAGGAGCACTATTTCACACATACACCTAACTGGGAGAATAATGTGTGGTTTGATCTCTCCTTAGAGTATTATAATGTATTAAATGTTCAACCATTCAACAAAGAGTGGTTTATATCAGCTCAATCCAAATTTCATTCCATTTTGTAAGCCCAAACCTAATATTGAAAGCGAAGAAAGGGTTTTGAAGTAAAGGAGATAATATTTTGGAATTTGTATGCACATAAAATTATTGATTACACATAAGATGATGGTATATAATTAGGCACAATAATGTGTGGAAAAATAGTGAGGTATAGTCCATAGAAATAAATCTAATTAAGGTTAGATGCCTATATTTTATTTATGCTTCCATAGGCTAACGAACTCATCTGAGCATATCCATATCTTTTGTTTCTTGATGAAAGTGAATTTTGATCCATTTATATCTCTTCCTATTATCTACATGTAGTCATAGATCTGACCATATAATTAATAAGCTAAGTACCCTAGTCCATTTAGTTTTTTACATAAATAGTAAAGTACATTTGTACATCTACTTATTACATTAAGATTTCCTTAGTTTATACATATCTTAGATAATATGAATATAAAAAATTTATATATTATTTACATACATGAAATCAAAATAATGTAAAATAGATTGGTGAACCTAATTCTTATATTGAGCACATCAAACCTAGGTTTTCATTAATATTTCCTTCCTTCTCTTTAGGGTTTTAGATTTCTTTTTTTAAAACCGATTTTTAGACATGTTTTATGATTTTCCTAGATTTACATACATATTCCATGGTTATAATGGATATACATAGTTTCTATTTTTTAACTCAAACTAAGATTTTAATCATTACATGTTTATTTCATGATATATGAAATATATTTAACAATTATGTAATTAAATGTGTCAAATTTATGTACAATAATACTAAGGTTGGATTTAATCATGAAAAATATTTAGCCTTCATAATTTATATTGTTAAAATATTTAATTTAATTTTATTATGATTTTTAATAGACACCAATGTTTGAATCTTTATTCATCCCCTATACCTTAACATAATAATGTCTATCATATTACTCCCATTATTATCCATAGGATTATATTGGATTATGTAGTCCATGTTGATATAATGAAAAGGGGTAGAGTGATCCATCTTATATTACAAAGCAGAGGTCATTACAATGTTCCTCCTCATCCCCCTCTACCTCCCATGAGGCTAACCAACCAAGATAATGAATATGATATAATAAAATATTAGAGTTGTTGCCAGAATTTGGATAATGTGAATGCAATGGAGACGTGATCACATGAGATGAAGCAAGTGCACACCACATAGATGCTAAAGCAATTTGAAATTATACAAGAAGATAAATTGCATAAGACAAAATAGGAGAAAACTCAATATCTAATTAACATGAGATGGCCAAAGTGAAGAATACATATAGGAGAGCACATAAGTAACTCCTCCACAAAAGGTGGTCAAGGCACCCCAAGAATAGACTGTAACTCCTCCATGAAAGGTGGTGACAAGGTGCTAAGAATATAGAAGTAACTACCATCAAGGGAGTTATTTATGACATTCTTATGACACCTATGACACATCTATGAGACACATCTCCACATAAGCTAGCCTATCCCACAAATGTAGGAAAACTCCATGTATGCAAAAATATATAATTTCCCTAATTAAATAATAGGGAAAAATAAAAACCTACACTAATACCCCCCCATAAGCATAGTTTAGGTGGGCAGTGTGGAAATATAAAATGGGTCCCAGCAACTAGGCCTGATGAGGTACCCATGTACAAATGCAATCTCCCATAGGATAGAGAAAAGGAGAAAAACCATAGGAAAAAACTCCCCCCCTAAAAGAGAGACATAAAATAAAGGACGAGGCTAGTGGCCCCCACAAAGAAGATGCTATTTTAGATGTGGACCACACCCCAAGAAGAGCTCGTAGATGAATGAAGTTGCTCTCGGTGAAAGGTTTGATGAAGATGTCTGCAACTTGCTTTGAAGACTAGCAAAATATCAAGTCAATGACCTAACTATGAATAAGCTCCCAAATGAAATGCATGTGAATCTCTATGTGCTTGGTCTGCTAGTGCTAAATTAGATTCTTGCAAATTTGAATGGTACTCTGGTTGTCACAATAAATGATGGTGGGCTACCTGATAGGAATGCCAAACTCAGAAAGTATCCCCTAAAGCCAAATAGCCTCAGTAACTACATTAACAACTCCCTTGTACTCTACCTCTATGGATGATATAGCAATGGCATTTTGCTTCTTGCTAGACCAACTGATAAGATAAAAACCTAGAGAGAAACTATAACCAGAAGTGGACTTACGAGTCTGTGAATCGCCAGCCCAATTTGAATATGTGTATCCAACCAAGTCAACCTCTATGCCAAATCTGTAATGAATCTCGTATCTATGTGAACCCTATAGGTAATTCAAAATCCTCTTAGCTACTTTCCAATGTAGCTCATGAGGTTCCTACATAAATATAGAGACAAGTCCCACTATATATGATATGTTGGGCCTGGTGTGAGTCAAGTAGATGAGACTACCAACAAGTTGTCGATATCGAGTGGCATAAACCAATGGTGAAGAATAGTCAGCCTCAAGCTTAACTCCTAATAGAAAGGGAGTCAGAGATGGCTTTCAATCAGCCATGTGAAACCAAGCCAATAAGTCAAGAGCATACTTAGGTTGTGCAAGAGAAATCCTTGTATTTGACTGTGAGATCTCGATGCCAAGGAAGTAGTGCAATAAACCCAAGTCTGTCATGTCAAATCTATCCTAGAGAGATGCCTTCACCACTACAATATTTGATGAAGAACTCTCAATGATGAAAGGGTCATCAACATATAGAACCAAAATTAGGAGCAAATCATCCTGCCGCAAGAAGTAAACATTGGGGTCAGAATGGCACCTAGTGAAACCCATTGTGAGAAGGAAGGAATCCATCTTGGCATACCAAGCTTGAGGGGCCTGTTTGAGGCCATAGATAGAATTCTTAAGTTTGCATACTAAGGAAGAATCCTGAACAAGTCTTGGCAGCTACTCCATGTAGATCTCCTCCTCTAGGTCTTTGTGAAGAAAGGCACTCTTCACATCCATCTAGTGCACATCCCAACCATGTGTTATGGCAATAACCAAGGTGAGTCAGATAGAAGTCATCTTTGCAATGGGTGAAAAGGTCTCTGAGTAGTCAATGCTTGCCACCTATGAGAAAACCTTGGCAACCAATTGCACATTGTACTTATCAACTGACCCATCAACTACAAACTTGGTCTGATATATCCACCTACATCAAACCATCTTTCTTTCCTTAGGAAGTGAAGTCAAATCCCAAGTGTGATTTTTGATTAAGGAAGAATATTCTTCCTCCATAACATTATCCCACTCAAGTACCCCTGATGCCTCTCGAAAAGTCTATGGATCCAAAACTAAAGCAAAGAAGGCATGTGGATCTCTCTGAAAATCCCCCCTAGTGCGTCTATCATCTGTAGGATCTCTTGCTCAAGTGCCAACACTCTCAAGTGTCTGTCTGGCCCAAAGTGGCCTGGAAGTGGGCGAGTCAGGTGCTAACTCCTCATTCTCTGACTGACTAGAGGTGGATGATCCTGCATCACTATCCTCACTTTTTGAACTCAAAGAAGAAGAAGAAGATGTCTCTAGCTCAAGAACTTGTTGTGGCTGATCTGAATCTAATGAGGAACCATCATGAAAAAGTAAATCTTATGAGGGAGAAGTGCCAAGTGTTGAGTCTCTAGGACTCTCCTAAAAATGGACACTTCTCTCAATGAACAACTCATGAGTGGTTAGATCTAGAAGGTGATACCCCTTAATACCATCTAGATATCCTACAAAGATGTAAGGCTTGGACTGATGTTCCATAGCTTTGTATTTCTTCTTTGGTATGCAGGCCATGGCTAGGGATCTGAAAACCCTAAGGTGCTCAACATCAGGTTTCCTTTTATGCCAAGCTTCAAAGGGTGTTATCCCTTTCAAAGCTTTGTGAGGAACCCTATTTTGAATGTAGCAAGCACAATTGATGGCTTCGGCCCAGTACTATGGTGCTAAGGATTTGGAGTGAATCATACAGCTACCCATCTCTTTCAAGAACCTATTTTTGCATTCTACAACCCCATTCTGTGAAGGACTATAAGTGACTGTGTGCTACAAATCAATCCCATCTGTGGTGCAAAACTACTCAAACCTATTACTGACATACTCCCCTCCATTATTAGTTCAAAGAATCTTGATGGATTTCTCACTCTATTTCTCAAAAAGAGCCTTGAAGTCTAGAAAATTTTCAAACACTTCAGACTTTTGTTTGAGAAAATATATCCAAGTTTACCTAGAGAAATCATTAATGAAAGTGAGAATATACTTGGCCCTTATGAAAGATGGTTTGGGAAAGGGTCCCGATACATCACTATGGACTAAATCTAAAAGTTGTAAAGCCCTCCAAGCTTTGACTTTGTCAAATTTTGCTTTGGGATGCTTACCAAGGGAGCACCCCTTGGAAAGTCCTTTTGAGAATTGGACATGAGGTAAGCCAATGACCATGTCATTTTTGCAAAGTTTTTCAAGGTAGCGGTAGTTAAGGTGGCCAAACCACTCATGCCATAATTTTTTAACTCCATCTAAATGAGTCAGCAATGTTGTTAGAGAAGAATCAAGTGCAAAATGTGAGAAGGTGTATAACCTTGCTTGGTGATCTACCCTACCCACTGCCACTGTAGTATCACTATGCAACTCCCTGATAGCCACTGTCTAGTGAAAACTCAACTCTCATGCCCCAACCAATGTGAGTGATTTGGTACACTGATAGGAGATTGGTTGAAAGAGAAGGAAAACTTAGAAGATTACTGAATGTTCCTCCTTCCATTGCAACTGACCCTCTCCCTACAATGGAAACTAATGTGTCATCACCCAAACTAATTGAAGTCATGCTACAAGGCTCTAAAGATGAAAAATCAACTAGTGAAGAGCCCATGTGGTGAGAAGCACTCGAGTCAATGACCCATGAAGATGTAGAAGCTACTATAGCTACAAGGGCCTTGCCCTTTTCTTTCTCCTTACCCTTGCCTTTTGCCTTAGTAGAATCTTGGGTAGATGAATTCTACTTGATGGACTCAAGAACACCTATGTTGTGCTTCTCTAGAAGATGAGTTAGGTGATCTATTTGTTTTTTCATGCATTTGTTTTCATCATGCCCTATATTTTTACAATAGGCACACTTAACTTTCTCCTTCTTAGGTTTAACATTGGAAGAGGAAGACTCAGTGTTGTTTTTGGTAGGATTGTTGTTTTCTTTCTTCTTCTCCTAGTCCTTATTATTTTTCTTCTTCTCCTTTGTTGAAGTCTTATCCTTACCATTTCCAGTTATCAAAGCTTGGGATTCAGTAGACTTCATTGTGCCCATTTGGATCAATTTATCTTGCTCCCTAGTCAATTCAGCAATGAATAAATCCAAAGAAGGCATTTTCCATGTAGTGCCAAGGGCACTTTTTATGGCATGGAAAGTAGAGACAAAGACTGAATATCTTGGACCTAACTTTACAAGAATATAAAGGATGAGTTGATCATCTTTCTTCTCTATCTTGCATTATTTCAATTGAAATCTAAGGGCCTTAAACTTAGTGAAGAAGTCCTGTAGGGTGTCAAAGTTGCTAGGACTTAGACTTATGAATTTGTTTTCGAGCGCATGACCTCTCATCTCATCAAGCTTCCCAAATAAGAGTTCTAAGGTGTCCCATATGTCTTTGGGAGTCTTGGTAGTTTCTAAATAGAAGATAAGTTTCAGATACTTGGACAAGCTCAATAATCCATAGGCTTCATCACTACGATTGTACCACTTGACCTTTTCAGTATCAGTGCTAGGTTCTACTTCAGTACCCATGGTAATCCTATACAGCCCTTTGATTCTAAGAATGATTGACATTTTAACCTTTCATTCATAATAGTTGAAGGGTGTTAGGGGTTTAAGTTGAAAATAATCTATTTTAAGCTAAATTTAGGTGAAGTTGTGTTGATTGTAAGTTGTGAAATTATGTAGAAAGCAGAATGAAAGCAAAGATTACAAGTGATGAAAAGAAATCACACCCCCCTAAAATGTTGAGCCCCCCAAGTATCCAAGTGCACACTCAAAATATGTTGGGCTCAACTGAGAATGCATCTTAGATCAATTAGTGCAAGACTTTAAGCAAACAGAACGTTGGACTCAGCCAAAAATGCATCTCAAGAGACCCAAATTTTAGGCACTTTATAAACTAGTGAATTTTTAATAAATAACAAGCCTAAACTATGGATAATTGAAATATAAACACTTTTTAAAAAAGAGGCACCCAAATCTGAGCTACCATTTGCAAGATATTAAAGATTTAATTTCTCATAAACTAGTGTTTTTGCAAAAAAAAGCACTAAAACATTAAAAATGCCTATTTTGAGAGAGAAAGTGGCCTTCCAACCACTCGTTGGACTTAGCATGGAGTGAGGAATATAAAGAAGGTCTTTATGAAAGCAATTTTAACTGATTATCTCGGTATGCATGAAAGCAAGTTTACCTTCCTCTTTTAGTAAAAAAATACTAGTTAGGCAAAAAAATGAATTTCCAGCTATTTTTTATAAGAGGAAAGAAAGGTGGATAGATATTGTTGTGATGTCTTAGGCCTTGATAGGGACTACCAAGAAGATGAGATCAGTGCTTCTACCAATGAACATGCACCCTTCCAACACTTCCAACACAATGTAGACTTTAACACTTCCAACACAGACTTTAACACTTCCAATGCAGACTTTATCATAGAAGAGACAAATCAAATGCAGGAAAAAAATGCCAAGTGTAGGAACAGGATGCCAAGTGACTAAGGGTCCACATGGGATGCCAAACAAGAAAAAAGTGCCATTTTTAAAAAAAGACAAACCTGGCAGTGTTGTTCAGAAAAAAGATATTGAAATTGCAGACCTCAACACACAATAGCAAGTGACAAAGTTTTAATTTCAATGCACAACAGGTCTGCTAGAATTTTATCATTAGAATAAGATTAGAATTTTCTATGACCAGAATATGACACATCTATGACACACATCTCCACATAAGCTAGCCTATCCCACAAATGTAGGAAAACTCCATGTATGCACAAATATATAATTTCCCTAATTAAATAATATGGAAAAATAAAAACCTACACTAATATAAAACAACTTAAGAATACACCAGCTAAAATATTTATGTTATAATTATTCAATAATACACCTATCTATAAGGATATATTTTTTGTAGAATTACATTCATTAACTATACCAAGTGATGTAGAACTATGTATTATAGCATATAATTTCACCCTTGTGGGAGAGTTTTTTAGGATCTGTCACTCCCATCTACAATATTGGAGAAACTACAGGATGTGGGTACCCTATAGTGAGGTTGAACCTCTGGAGAAGGTTGGATTACTCTTGGTAAATCACCTAAACTAATAATTTTGATTAGAAAAGGGATAAAAGGAGGGTATAGAGTAACTAATACAACTAAATTTGTGATATACCAAATTAATTGATATTCACATAAGCTTTAAATAAACATTGATTCAATATAAGATAATTCTTGATAACACAACCTCACAAACTAGCTAATTTTCATAATTATTTCATAAGCTAGGCTCACCAAATAATACATGAAGAAAAGAGGAATTTAAAAATTCACACCAAGCATCCATGAATGGTGGAAAGAGATCAAGTTCAGACCTGAAACTAACTTGAAAACACCTAAAAATAGGCAAGAAAGAAGGACAATGGAAATGGAAGAACACTTATTCATAAGGCCATCATGAACAAACTTGATAAACATAATTTAGTTGTAAGATATAGGTGAAAAATGATCTTTATTGATTCAAAATGTCTTTCTTACAAAATTTTATAGGGTTTTTCCTTGTCAAATGAGAATATCTTGCACAAATGGGGGATAAATGGGAGATATAGGAGAAAAGGGGAAGAGAGGGAGAAGAGGCAAGAAAACAAAATTCAATAAATGAGACACAACCACCCTCTATGTATTCTCATTCAAATTTTTGTTAATTATAACTAATCCTCCCTCAACAAATTTAACTTCCATTAGCCCAAATATTCTTCAATCCCTCTCATTGGCTTAGAAACACACTAAAAGACAATAACTTCTTGAGGATGATGATGTCATGATCCAATAAGAGAGAAAAGTATCCAAATATTTTGAAAATTCATTGAATGCTCCACTTTCACTCTCCAACCTCCAAATATCTCTCCCTTAGACTTCTATGCCCCCCTCCACTTGCCTTCTAGAAGATTCTTGGGTAAACGTTAGTTGACTTAGCATTTTGTGCTTAACTAACCATTGAGGTTAAGTTTCATGTTTGATTTTTTAGGAAAATTTATATTTTCAACTTGAATTTTCTCCTCTAACCTAAAAAAAATCCATGATACCTACAACTTCATAGACCCCATTGATGGAGGTCACAAACTTGAACCACCCTCACTAGTTACCCTAAAAACTACTCCCAAGGCTGTTTGGCACCCTAAAGACTACTTTTGGACATGTATAAGCATTCCAAACATCTATGACATGTATATGAGAAAAAAAATGAATATTTTTAAAACCTTTAATACCTACAACAATGGTGGAAATCACCATTAAACCTGCAATAATGTACAAAAATGTCACAAAATTAGGTTTTTGACCTTTTAGCTCAGTAAGACACCATATAAAATTGTTTTAATAGGTCCAAGTACCATATAATGATGTTTTATGTCCCATTAGACCTATTCCATGGCTTTATACCATTTATCTCTTTGAATACCTACAAAAATATTTAATTTTGAGCCATTTTGGGCCTCTTATGCACCCAAATATGCTATATTATTATAAAAAATAGGTTTTAAAAGAGATTTAGGGAGTCCTATACAAATTATATGTGGTTTAAAAGTAATTATAGGACATTTTATGGACCCATGAGTCCAAAAACCCAAAACTAGTCAAAAACCTCCTTTGCAAGCCTAGACAAGCTCACCTTCAAGATGATTGTTCATACAATTAAGACACCCATTACACCACTTATTTCCATGTATTTAAAGTAAATATAAACATTAAACACACCTAAAAATATTGGTCTCCCATGTATAAGTTATGATAAAAATATGCACATAAAGATGATTACCTACAGGGTTTGTAAGCATTCTGGACATGCTTACACTCTTAATGATTGTTCATAAAAATTAAGAAATTAACAAAAATAAATAAAAAATTAATTTAAATTAAATATTTTTACTAAAAAAATATTATAATCACTTGGCCCAACAATTCATGGCATGAAATATAAGAGCATCTAAAGATGGGCTAAAACTAGGTGTCTTAAGCCTGAAAAGCTTGAATTCCTCCAAAGGAAAAATTTAAACTTTACAATGATATTATTTTATTTAAAAAATATTAATAAAACCTGAAAAAAACCATAAAAACTTTCCAAATTATCAAAACTCAACTTTGCCTTTTATGCCTTTAAGACTGCCTGTGGGGTTTTAAGCATGTTTGCGAGGTTTACATGAAGTTTAGAGTGTGAACATTATGTAAAGGAATTTAATAGGATTAAAAAAATATTAAAATTATTTTAAAATACTTACATAATCTTGTAAAACTCAAACACACCTTAAAAATCCAAAAAGTGTGCTTGCATGAATAGTGACCATTATGAGACAGAGGGGCCAGTGACAAAACAAAGAGAACTTAAACTTATCATAAAAAACTCCTGAGATTATGGATGGATATAATAGGTAATTAGGACAAATATTAACAATTTTAAATTCATTTATATGTGTACTTTGTTGTGTAGACCCTTTTGCCAAAAGTTACCTTGAGTTGCCTGTATGCTTCCTTTGTGTCAAAACTTATCATTTTTCAAAATTTTGCATGAAAAATATGAATTTTATCACTTATATATGTAAATATAGGTATATAAAATCATATTATACCATTTTAATACCTCTCTAAGGCCTAAACTACTTCTTGGCACTTAGAACTGATAAAACTTCATTTGGTCTCCAATGATTGCCTTCTTGACTACCTATGGATTATGTAATAAAAATGGGAACTTAAAATATTTATATGAAATTTAGGATGGAATGGGATGATTTTATAGGTCATTTATACCATTTTTAACAAATTTTGTGTTTTGAATCAACCTATAGATGCCCCAAAATGGCCAATTCCTCTAAGGCATGCTCTAATGTTGACCATGATTTGACATAGCGTTGAATATAATAAAATAGTGAATAATTACCACTGTAAAAAATCAAAAAAATTATTTTTAATTGGTATAATAGGTAATAATGATCCTCTCCACCAAATTTTGTGATTGGAACCTACATATTTTGGCCTATAGGCCTATTTTGGCAAAAGCTAGTGATATGTGTCTACTCGGTCAAAATTCACAATTGAGTTTTCCTCATTTTTTTACTTGATTTTTGTTATAATAAGGTTAATTTTATTTTAATATGTAATTAATACATCCCATTTTATGATTCCACTCTTCATTTTCTATCTCACAATCTTCTATGTCACCTTGTACCTTCTTAAAAGACCTCATATGAGTGCATGTCAATAGTACCTAGAGATTTATGGTATGATAAAAGGGATTATTTTGAATAATTAACACCTATTTAGCCCCATTATTACTAATAATTCACTACAAACCACCATTTAAACTTCCTATATCATGTTCTAACTACTTAGTAAGGCATTTGGGCCTCACACAGTCAACTTCCATATGAAGGCCTGTACTACATCTTCATGTTCAATCATTGATTTAGTTTTATTGATAAGATTAATTTATTGTTAATTTAAATTTTATTATGGATTAATGTGTTTACATATGTCTTTATTGACTTGAGATAAAGTTGAGTCCACACTTATAAGCATATGACTGTGTTAAGCACCTTGATCCTTGATGACTTCATCAAATGAGTGTGTCATTATATTATAGACCCATTAACCTTACCTTGTTCCTTACATGTTTCATGATCTTCATGATGGAAAAATTTATTTTGAAACTCCAAATACATGACCATTTATCTCATCATTTCCCCTTTGTTTAGAAATAGACCTATGTCTAGAAAACTTGTAGGTGAATACTTGAGCCTTGATGATGGCTGTAATATTGATTTGAATACCATTCTCATGATCTCTAGGGTCCATTTATTAGGGTTTCCAATAAACATAGTCATACATATGACACTTCTTTCATAAATCATTCTCCCCTCAGCTCATATTTACTTGAATATAGACCTCAATCCCTAAGATGGATATAGGTACATGTTTTTTCAAAATCTTGCCTACTAAAGCACCTTATTAGGGTTTATAAACCATGAATTTTTTTTTGTCAATAATCATAATCATTGGTTCCTTGGAATGAAACTCCTAGCATGCTTAGTGCTTGAAACCCCTATGGATGGTTACAGGTCTACCTTATGAGATAAGATTGACTATATGTGACTATTCTTGAAAATGTACAGACAATATTTGAAAGAATATTATACTTGAAGAGTTAAACAAAACACAAACTCTACTTTAGTATGTATTTGAACTAGAACACCACTTTAATGCACTTTTCTTACATACCGATTGCCATAATACCTATGACTATTGTTCCCATAGCTATAAGTGTGTATTGAGGTTTGATATGGATGTAGCTTTAGGTGACTTATAACTCCTTTAAAAGTATACTTGATGACCTATAACCCTTGTCCTCTTGAAACATCTCCTTAGGCATTAACCACTTCAAACTATCACTATGTTTGCAAACTAGTAGAAAAAGAAAAGAATCTTGTGTTCTTGCTGATGCCTAAATGTGTACCACAAGTGCCCAGAGTGTTTAAGAAACACTTATCATTTTATAATTATAGGAATTTAGTGCATGAGTTGTGGGTTGTGATAATATTTTTATCTATTGTTGAAATAGAGGTAGAATAAGTGACTATTTCACAATATTTATATTAGTCGGTGGTTGGGAGCCACCATAGCCAAATAGTAGATCTATGTAAAATATGTAGTATACTATGCTAATAATAGTGAATTATGATTAAAAACTAATCTAATAATAATCTAAGATAGATATTTATAATGACAATTAAACTAAGGTTATCTAGTTAAAAAAGAAGCAAAAGGAAGGGTAGGGCAGAAAGAGATGTTGTTGATCTTCATTCCAAACATCATGACAAAGTTCAAGTCTCATCTAGGCATATACTAAAACCAATGTGTGATATGAAACAACTTAAGCCCAAATATTACCACACATCAGGAAAAATCCTAAGGAAAGTGAGACATGATTCAAATAAAAACCAAGTTTACTTTAAAGATTTACCCCTATAAGCAAATAACTGATTCACATCTACAAATGTAGAGTAAATAAAACAAAGAAAACTAGAGAACCTTTAATTAACCTAGCATTGGTATAAGTTAATAATTTTGCATTAAAAAGGTACACACCAAGAATTCACTAGAACCATTTAAATTTGAAAGTTAGAATAAGCAAGTGAGAGAGAAGTCATGATATAAAATTCAGACAAATTTGGACAATCTCTACATAATTCCTTCCTTGTATTGCTCGCTCAAAATCTACAAGGTAATTTTGGCTCTTTAAACTCCCTCTTTTTTAACAAATGACAATGATATTTTTATAAGATGCAAAGAAACATGTAGATCAATGATATCAAGTTACATTTTAACATGTGTATAAGACATTTTTACTTCTATTACATTCTAGAACAAATGATCTTTTCTAATGGACTAACCTATAGAAAATGTGCTCTTATAAATTGCACATGTCTGTAAAAAAGAATATCCTATTTTATAATATAGTAAAATGTTGGTTACAATAGGAATATTCCTATTTCACTTGACTTAGGACCAACTGGTTACTGTAAGATCTTTATAGTTCCTTGATGCTCTTGTCTTAGTACATGTATGGTCCCGTATTCAAGTTGCTCAAGGATAATAGTGCTCCAATGGCATAGTTAGTTCAAACATTGTGAGTTTAGATCCTAACCCTTTATAATACTAGTTCTATAGGGTCTTTTATTTGGCCCATTTCACTCACATAACTTTAACTTGGAAATTTCATGGCATCCTGGGTCATTCTATTCATCACTATCCAAAGTTGACCTTTGCCTTTTAAAATTTGGATCAAAGTTTACTATGTTAAAATTGACGTCTGTGTGGACATCATTTGATGTCCACATGGCCATCATTGATGTTTTTGAGAATGTATTTAACAGTCATGTGATCATCAATTTTAAACATGTGATTGAGGTTTTTTGCTATGTTAAATTTGACATCTGTGTGACCATCATTTGGCATCCGTAGGAATGTCATTGACGGATGTATGGCCATCAAGTTTAAACACGTCATCAAGATTTCTTATTGTCTTAAATTTGACATATGTGTGATCATCATTTGATATCCATAGGAATGCCATTAATGGGAATACAACCATGAAATTTAATCTCATCTTTAAGACTATGTATTGGGTTTGCCACTTGTCATTTTTTGGTTTATTTTGCACTCTATGTGTGTCACGTATTGACTGCTCGGTCCTTATGATTTTTGAACTAGGTATATGAGGTTATGCCATTTGGTAGTGTCATAGGAGCTCAGATATTCATTGAAAGGTTGGTATTGATCTCACTCCATTCAATTTTGGTCCTCTACTTAAATATGGGTTGTTGATCCTACATAGAAGAATGAAAGTTAAGCTCGAGACTTAGGATAAAAAGATTAAGCTAAGTTTTAAACATAATATGAGGGATCTCATGAATTTAAAAGGACCTAGGCACGAATATTTTGGACCAAAGTTATAAATATATAGCAAAAAGATCCCATGAATAATTGAAGGGACCAAGTGTAAGGATTTTAACTTAAGTTTTTTAAGCTAGGCTAAACATAAAAAGGACCCTGCAAAATATGACTTAGCATAAGGTCTTAAACTAAGGTTATATTGTATAGATAAATATAATGGAATTTTGGGATAAGGCCTTAGGATAAGTAATAAAAGTGACTCTACATTTTCACTTGCTGGGGTATTTTCCCAGGACAAAAGTCTTGAAGGGTACTTCTCATGGGGGAAAGGGCACTTTCAAAAGTCTGAAGGATAATTGAGGAAGGTAAAGGACCATTTCAAAGAGTTTAAAGGGTAATATTGTAGGACAGAGGACTATTTCAAAAAGGCTAAAGGGAAATCTCAGAGGGAAAATGTCTTTTTAAAAAATTTTGAAGGGTATGTCTAGAAGACAAGGTGCCCCTTACAAATAGCCTGAAGGACATATTCAAAAAGCCAAAGGATCATTTTAAATAAGCTGAAGGGCATTCATTTTAGGGAAATTGGTGAAGGGAATTTTTTAGAGAAATTGGCCTAGATAAAATGTCCAACACATTTCCCCTGAAGACCAAATTTTGAAAAATGTTTGAAGGAAATGGAACATTGAAATCAAAAGTCCTGAAAGGGTAGATCTATCAAAAAAAATGTTTGAAAGAAATCCTAGACAAAAGGCCCAAAGGATAATTTGCTTAAACAAAATGTCTAAAGGAAAATTAGTCTAAACATAAAGTCTAAAGGATATGTTTCAAGGGATGGAAGGATATTTTTAGAAAACCTAAAGGGTATGTGCCCTTCACAAAAATCCCAAAGGATAAACTTAGGCAAAAAATTCTTAGGACATAAAAGGGACTAAGCCTAGATGTTAGACTAAGGTTTGGTCATGTTCAAAAACATGAATAATCCTTAGGAAATAAAAATAAACTAAGCCCATAGTATTATTAATTTATTCTCACTTAATTTTAAACAAAAATCTCTAGCCAAATTTTAATTTTAATGAAAAGGTATAGGTAAAACATTAGGCTAAGGTTTCAAAATATTAATCAACTATAGACCAAGGCTAGTAAAACATCAATTAAACATTGAAGCACAAAAACCCTAAGCATGTTCATTCCTAGATGGGCTCCATTAAATCTGCAACTTAAAACACAAATATCCAATGCCAACACTTTAGATAAGGTTAAATCAAAACCATGAACAAATAAGTTAGCCAGACTATGGTGTGGATGATCTTCAAAAAAAATAATGTGAAATCATGATAATGCACTTTGATCAAGTGAATTTTCAATTTCAAGGCATAATTTTGTACAATTTGACACATGGGTCCCCTTTTTTTAGAAATGGAGGTATGTTGACCTCAAAAAATGGTGACTTTTGGGGGAAACATAGAAATATGTTAGAATTAAGAGACTTTGGTTTAGAATAATAATTAAGCTACTTATTCCATTTGATTAGGAACTATATTAAGATTAGTTCATGGTTAGAACAAATTTTTCATATATAGAATTTGGATCAAACATCAAAAATCAATCATACTATGTGTGTGATTTGATTCCACTTACTGATTACCAAAGGATTTAGAGAACAACTTCCATATTTCATACTTTCAACCATTAACATTGACTTACAACATGTTTGAATATTCATTAATAACAATGCTTTAGTTTAGGGAAGGCTTGGGCATTGTTCTACTACCATCCAGGCATCAATAGCCCTGATAGAGATTTTTTTGGGTCCACTCAAAGCCTTGATCCAATACCAGTTAGGTGTCCATATCCTTGGTGGAGATTACTAGAATCACCTTTGCCTGGAAAGCTTTTAATTTTGAAATAAGATCTTATTTTTGTATTGTTTACATCATTTTGACTTTCTAAAAAAGTTTGGGAACAAGGTTAGCCAGGTTTAGGTGTTTGGTCAAGTGTTTGACTTTAAAACAATCATCCTTGGATATAAACTTTGTCCTAGGAAATTAATGTTTTTTAAGTGTAAGTATGATTGTGTCCTAATAGTTAAAGATTTCATATTATAGGTGCAATCCTTCTTAAAACCAAGTTTAAATTAAAACAATGTTTAAGATGTCAAGGAATAATTAACTTATCTCTCATTCTTTGCTAATTTGTCTAAACTATAACATCAAGCTCATATTTCAACAATCTATGATCAACTAATGTTGAGAAGTCATACCTACATTTCTAAATTGTGAAGCTCTTGGGTAGTTTAGATAAAGCTTAAGCTAAGAGTTGTCTAAAAGGGCTTATTTAGTGGCAAGGAAAAAAACACAAAAAAGGAAACAAAAATATATAGACATTATATACAAACAAGGGAAAGGAAGAAAAAGTAAGGAACAAAGAATAAAGATGAAACTAAACTAAGCCCTACACTTACTCCATAAAGTACCTACCTCCATGATCAAATGGAAAACTATTTAGTCTACTAAAAAACCTTGAAACATGAATGTTTTTACTTAGTGGCCTCTTCTTGTGGATAGGAGAACTTGTACGCTTATGTCTTTTAGGTGACGTGGCTTGTCCTCTTATCAACATTATTAGATGCATAGATCAAAGTTATGAGTCTAGGACCTAATCATCTTCTTCCTAAATCCTTTTGTATTATATCAAGAGTGATAATTACCCCTTTAATCATAGACATATAGTGACTTAAATCATCCTCATTTAATGATGGCATCTTATCTAGCATTCTCATCCTAATGCGTTCATTAAGCTCAGATTGAGGTGGAGATGGACTACCAATATTTGTACCAAAACTTTCCAATTCATCTTGAAAGTCTAATTCATCTTGATAAACTGAAAGAGCATGAATTTTATCTATAACCTTACCATTTGAATAAAGATGATAAAATTTTCCACCCTTTTGAAGGTGTCATATGAAAAGTCCTGATCTATTTCACTTGTTTCATCCTCATACTCTATGCTGAATGGCATCCCAGCTACCCAATCAAGTCCCATCTCATCATACCTTGGGGTCTCCAAAATGATATTTTTGTCTTTGAATACCTCAATTTATTTCAAAAAATCTTGGCATAAATTTTTCCATTGGTCTTCTTCCTTAGGGATATCCTCAATCTCAGTAATGACCTCATATGAATTACCCTTATAGCTATCTTCTGAATAGAATTCATCTTGTATCTGATCTTGTCCATGGGGCTGCTTATCTTGAATGGCCATTTCATCCTCTAGATCAGCTTCTAGTTCTCTTTATTCTTTAAATGGAAAATTGAAAGCCTGCATGAAAGATTTAGAATTTCTTGCAAAGCCAGATGTCCTCGTAATAAAGTCTTGATTAAACATAATCTCATATGTATCCATTTCACTTTGATATGCTTCTAAGACATTATAATGATCAACAAGACCTATATCACAAAGATTCATTTCATGTTGTCCTCAGATGACTCATTGTAGTTGTTATCATGAAACCTATTAAACCTTTGAGAAACATAACCTCTATTGGATCCTTCCCCATAATTTCCCACTTGATTTTGTAACTGAAGAAAATTAGTGCTCATCTTTTGAACCATCTTAAGTATGGATTCATCTTCATTTTCTAGTGATTTTGAGTTATGAACATCATTATAAATAATAATGGTCACCAAAGTTATCTATCCTTGTGAATTAAATCCATTTGTATCATTATTGAAGAACCTCAAATTTTGGCCAAGATAGGCATGGATTAAGGGCAATTAATTCAATGGTGGTATCTGATTTAAGGTAGACACAATCTGATTGGAATTAGGAATGACATTCAATACTAGGAAATTGAGATCAACATTTGGGATAACATATGCAAACTGACCTTGAGGCTACATTTGATCATTAATTATTAATATTTTATTATAAGCCAATGCTAAGGTGTTTATGACTCTAATAGACCTTTTAAGTAACACTAAAGTCATCGGATCCAAGTATCCTTGTAGATCTCTAAGGCTAAAACCTCTTTAGGTATATAATGGGCTACAATTCTACTAAACATCTTCTAGAACCTAGCATTAAAGGCTCTAATGGGCTCATTTGAGTCCCTTTTGATAGTGGTGAATTACTGATATAGAATGCATGGACTAATGATTTTATTGAATTGATCAATAAATATCTTGTTAAAATCATCCCAGCTAGCAATATAATCCTTTGAAAGGTTAAGGAACCACTCATATACATCATATTTGAAAGTAAATGGGAATAATCTGCATGCTACATCTTCATGGATTAAATTTAAGAGTCTTAAGTAGCTTTGAAATATTTAACATGTTATTCAATAGTGACAACACCATTAGGATAGAAAGAAAGTAAATACCTTTCTAGATTTATTGGTAAGTTGTGTAACTGACCAAGCACATTGATAAAAGATCAACCTAACCATGCCATAATTTGATGAGGATCTTACTTATGGTGGTTCCATATCCAAATCCTATTTGAAATATGATGTGTAAGCCTCATATTTATGAATAATAATGATCAAACTCACACATTAAGCCAATTTTGCACAAATATGTATAAATATCAACAAAGGGCATTGATTTTTAACTAAATTAGCTCAAATAAATTCCCAAATCCATTAGTATGAATAATCTTTACATGTTTCAAGCTCAAATGAACTCTAATTTACAAAGAATCAGTCAATATTTGAATAAAACCACTATTTAACCTTAAACACTTTGGATTTAAGCTATATTTACCACAAATACTCATATATCTTCAAAGAATATTGATCTCTAGCTAAAGGATGCCCAAAGACTGGTCTAAAACCATAAAGATCAATTATATTTACACAAATATGTTAAAATAAACACAAATATGCAAATATTACATCAATATTTTATGAAAACACACCAAAATTAGCAAAAAATGTACAAATTCATAAAGATCTAACTAAAACCCTCCTTTTAGCACCAACAAAGCTCCTCCTGTTGATGCCTAAATGTGTACCATAGGTTCCTAGAGTGTTTAAAAAAAAATTCTCATTTAAAAATTCTAATAATTTAATGTATGAGTTGTGGGTTATGATAATCCTATTATCTATTGGTGGAATAGAGATAGAACAAGTGACTGTTTCACAATATTTATATTAGTTGGAGGTTGGGAGACACCATGACCAAATAGAAGATCTGTGTAAAATATGTAGTATACTATGCTAAGAATAATTAATAATGATCAATAACTAATCTAAGATGGATATTTACAATGAAAATTAAACTAAGGCGATCTTGTTAAAAAAGAAGCAAAAAGAAGGGTAGGGTAGAAAGAGATGTTGATGATCTTCATTCTGAACAACATGACAAAGTTCAAGTTTCATCCAAGCATGTACTAAAAACAATGTGTGATACAAAAAAACTTAAGAACAAATCTTACCACACATTAGAAAAACTCCTAAAGAAAGTGAAACATGATCTAAATAAGAACCAAATTTACTTTAAAGATTTAATCCTATAAGTAGATAGTGTATGCACATCTACAAATGCAGAGCAAATAAAATGAATAAAACCAAAGAACCTTCAATTAAACTAGCATTGAACATTATAAATTAAAAAGGTACACACCAAGAATTTACTAGAACCATTCAAATTTGAAAGTCAGAAAAAGCAAGTGAGAGAGAAGCCATGATATCAAACACATAGATAAATCTAGACAATCTTTATAGAATTCCTTGCTTATATTGCTTGCTCAAAGTTTACAAAGTAATTTTAGCTCTCTAAACTCCCTCTTTTTTGACAAATGATAATGTTGATTTTATAAGATGCAAGGGAGTATGTCAATCAGTGATATCAAGTTACATTTGAACATGTGTATAGGATGTTTTGCATCTATTACATTCTAGAACAAATGATCTTTTTTGATGGACTGACCTATAAATAATGTTCTCCTATAATTTTCACATGTCTATAGAAAAATAATATCCTATTTTAGAATATAATACAATGCTGCTTACAATATGAATTTTCCTATTTCACCTGACTTAGGACCTACTAGTAGTTGGAAGAGTTTTATGGTTCTTTGATGCTCTTGGTTTAGGACATGAAAGTCCCATCTTTAAGCTACTTGATGATAATAGTGCTCCAATGGTGTAGTTATTTCAAACATTATGAGCTTAGATCCTAGCTCTTTATAATACTAGGTCTGTAGGGTCTCTAATTTGGCCCATTATACTCCCATAGATTTTATGTGGCAATTCCATGGCATCTTAGGTCATTCTATTCATCACTATCCAAAAATGACCTTTGCCTTTTAAAATTTGGATCCAAATTTACTATGTTAAAATTGACATCTGTGTGACCATGGCTTAACATCCATGAGAACATCTTTGATGGTCATGTGACCATCAATTTAAAACACCTGATCGAGGCTCTTTAATATGTTAAATTTGATGTCTACATGATCATCATTTGGCATTTTTAGGAATGTCATTGATGGTCATGTGGACAACAAGTTTAAACATGTCATCAGGACTACTTACTATCTTAAATTTTACATCCATGTGACTATCATTTGATGTCTATAGGAACACCATTTATGGGAACATGACCATCAAACTTAAGCTCATTTTCTAGACTATTTACTAGGTTTAACAATTATCATTTTTTTGGTTTATTCTGCACTCTATGTGTGTCATACATCAACTACTTTGTGTTTCTATTCTTCGAAATTAGGGTCTAAGGTTATGCCACTTGGTATTCTCACAAGAGCTCAAAGTTTCATTGAAATTTCTACATTGATCTCACTCCATTTGATCTTATTCTTCTGCTTAAACGTGGGCCGTTGATCCTACATAGAAGAAAAAAGTTAAGCTCAAGACTTAGGATAAAAATATTAAGCTAAGTTCTAAACATAATATGCAGTATCCCATGAATTTAAAAGGACCTAGGTATGAAGGTTTTGGACCAAGGTTATAAACATAGAACAAAATGACCCCATGAATAATTGAAGGGACCAAACATAAGGATTTCAACCTAAGATTTTTAAGCTAGGCTAAACATAAAAAGGATCCTGTAGAATATGACTTAGCATAAAGTCTTAACCTAAGGTTTCATTGTATAGATAAATACTATGGAACTTTAGGATAAGTAATAAAAGTGACCTTGCATTTTCACTTGGTGGGGCATTTACCCAGGACAAAAGTCTCAAAGAGCACTTATCATGGGGAAAGGGCACCTTCAAAAGTATGAAGGATAATTGAGGAAGGAAAAGGACCATTTCCAAGAGTCCATAGTGTAATTTTGTAGGGTAGAGGACCATTTCAAAAAGGTTAAAGGGAAATCTTAGAGGGAAAATGTCCTTTTAAAAAATTCTAAAGGGTATGTTTGGAAGACAAGGTACCCCTTACAAAAAGCTCCAAGGCCATTTTCAAAAAGTTGAAGGATAATTTCAAATAATCTAAAGGGCATTCCTTTCAAGAAACTTGTGAAGGGCATTTTTTTGAGGAAATTAGCATGGATAAAATGTCCAACACATTTCCCCCAAACACCAAATTTTGTTAGATAAAATGTCTAAAAGAAATGGATTTTGATAGCAAACATCCCAAAAGGGTAGATCTATAAGATAAAATGTCCAAAATAAATCTTGAACAAAAGGCTCGAAGGATAATATGCTTAAATAAAAGTTTTAAATGAAAACTAGCCTAAACATAAAGTTCAAAGGATATGCTTTGAGGGCTTGAAGGATATTTTTATAAAACCCAAAGGGTATGTGCCCTTCATAAAAATCTTTAAGGATAAGCTTCGGAAAAAAAGCTTGAGACATAAAAGAGACTAAGCATGCATGTTAGACTAAGGTTTGGTCATGTTGAAAAAAATGACTAAGCCTTAGGAAATAAAAATAAACTAAGCCCTTCACATTATTAATTTATTCCCACTTAATTTTAAACAAAAAGCTCCCACCAAATTTAAATTTGAATTAAAAAGTCCAAGTAAAAAATTAGGCTAGGGTTTCAAAATATTAATCGATTATAAACCAATTTTAGTAAAATATCAATTAAACATTGAATCACAAAAACCCTAATCATGTTCATTCCTAGATGGGCTCTATTAACCCTGTAACCTTAAACACAAATATCCAATGTCAACACTTTAGATAAGGTTAAAGTAGAACCATGAACAAATAAGTCATATATACCATAGTGTGGATTATTTTCAAATAAAAATAATGTGAAATCATTCTAATGACACTTTGATCAAGTGAATTTTCAATTTCAAGGCACAAATTTACACAATTTGACACATGGGTCCCCATTTTTTAGAAATGGAGGTATGTTGAACTCAATAGTTCCCTTGATGACTATAAGTGTACTTTTGAGAATTGGATATATCTTCCTTTACCCCCTCTTAATTACTTCCTAAAATTCATGTTTTTTTCCCTCTTTTTCATTTCATGAAAATGCAACCTCAATGCTATGATGCATATAATGTTTGATTTAGCCTCCTTGAGCCTTAAAAAGACTTAAATTTTATCAAATTATTGTAGGTCACTACCCAAAAGTAAGTCTATAGGTTTATTTTGTGGTTTTTGAGAAAAATATCTTGGTATTACATATCTATAATCCATTAAATCATAATCACCATGACTATATTCATGAAACAACCTCTCAAGTATGAATCTATATAAGAACTTTGCCTCCTATCCTTCAACATGATTGTAATATGATTGTGCTTGGTGGATGGAAGTCATTGTTAAAGCTTTATATAGGTATCCATTAAGTTTTAGAAAAATAATATTATTGGTTTTATATGAATATCCCAGTCATTGAACTCTAAGAAGCATTTGTCTCACTCTATTTGCCATACAACCCTTTCACTAGTTTTCCACTAGGCAATTCACTTAGGTCTCAAAGGTCAAATATTTATCTAGGTGTAAATATATAAATTTTTTATCATGGATGGTTTTATGTGACCTCATTACACTTTCCTTAACCCATTTCAAGTTATCCAACTCACTCCATCATCCCATTTCACATACAAGGCTCATCTTGGGCTTTTAAGGCTTGTATCCCTTATTTTTAACATTTCTATTTAGTTTAAACATTATATGAATTATATTGAAAATATTAGAATATTTATATATACTCTCCATCTCATTATAGGTGTGTGAAAATTTTCATGACCTGATTCCACTCCAAGATCACACTTATTTTGGAAATTACCCTTCATTTAGGCCTAATTAGGCCTATTCCAAACCCTCAGCTAGTAAATATGTACTTTAAAGACTCCAATTAATAAAAAATCTCTTGAATAACTTATATCACCTTTAAATACATCATATTACAAAATTTTGGAAAATTTGACAAGTTAAAACTCTTGGAATCAACAAAACCCTAGTTTAGAGCTTCTCTCATGCTTTTATATAATTTGGATAGGTATAAATTTTTAATACCCAAGAGAGTTGGAAAAAAAAAAAAAAAACATCACCAAGATCTCAAACAAAAAATAACAAAAAAGTGCCATCTTGCTACCCTATTTTTATTTTTATGACGGTTCTTGAGTTCTAGGGGTAAACTAGGGAAATTGAGAGAGGTTTATGTATCTAAACCATGAACCCAAATATAATCCAAATTTAAGGTCTTATATCCTAATTAAATTACTAATATGCCCCCCTTCTCTTCTGGTGTTCTAGTTTTCCCTTAGTTCTCTAGGCCTAGAAAATTAAAAAATGGATTTTTTGTCCTTTAAATGTATGAAAACACTTGGGAAAAGTTTGATTAAAATTGGGAAAGATACCATTATTTTCAATTAAAAATTTTAGACCTTGAATTTCTATATTTGGGTGTGAAGTTCTTTTGAGGTTCAAATCTTTTAGAAGTCACTAAAATCCTATAGTGGGCAATTTCATGATTTGGGAGTCTTCAAACACTATGCTACTCTAACCACACACCCATTATTTTTTTCATGGATCTTCCTATAGGATAGGGATAAAATATAAATGAATTTTTACTGATAAAAACCCATGATAAATCATCATTTGGCATTAATAGAAGGTCCTCAAGCCTTTATTTTTGTGTTTTAGGGAAATTGACCCTAACACAGTCATTCAACTTTGAAGATGGTTTATTCCAACTTGCTTGGATATATGATGGATAAAACATGTATTTAATAACATAATTAAACTATATAAACTTCATTAAAGTATATAAAAATGTACAATCTCCTCCATGCCAACCTTCATATGTCTATATGAGCCATCTATAGGTAGTCATTGTCATGAGTTGTGTTCATAAAGTATGGGATTTTAATCCATTTTAAAACTTATAAAAGTCCTCAAATGGATTTTTTCCATCTCAAGTTACTTCAAACCATCCCAATACCTCCTTCCCACGTTATTACTCTTGAATGGTGCCTATAGGTGCACATCATGGTTACAAGCAATACAGTGGAGATGAAACATGAAAAATATGCATGGTGGATGACTTCTTGATGAATATTATACCTCTAAAATGTCTTAAAATGATATTTAAACCTTGGAACACTCCAAAAAAGCTAAAATGACTTCATGAAATGTGACTATTCTTATTTTAGGCACTTGTATATGTAGGCACTTATATATGCTCATTAATGGTAGATGACTATGTATGTAGAGGTATTAGCTATCATACTCCATATTTTATCATTTTAAGGGATATTGATTGATTCAACATGAAACAATAATGTGTTTAATATCCTTTTAACCTTTCCTAACAATTCTATAAAACATATTCAGTACCTCACATACCTCACTTAGTTGATTGTGTATGAAAATGCAGGAAATGACTGTTTGACCTACCAAGGCTTTGATGAACCACTAGGTATTAAGGATAAACACCAATTTAATATTTTTTTATTTGGAATAAGGAGGATGAGGTACATTATCCCTCAAATGTAGGTTCATCTCTAAAACTGATCAAATGGTCATTTCATAAGAATAACAAGGAAAACACATTGTATGCCATAAATACCTTCCTAGAGGGATTTATTTGATGAAAAAATTGGAATAAATCTTATTTGACCCTAAAACAACACCCTTAAAACCATTCCTTCCCATTTAATTCTAAAGTGAAGAAACAAGGGAAAACCTAGATCCTATTTAGATGAGTAGGGTATTTAGACACCCTTGAACTATTATAAAATTTTCATAAACATGGGGACATGAACCAAACCAAAAATTACACAAAGTATAAGGTAATTAGGGTTCCTATCACTTCCCAAAATATTTTAGACCAAATCTCTCTTCATTGATTGTACTGAGTGAAAACCTAAGACTCTCTTGAGTTGTCCCAAATTGCCCAAAATGGTTTTTCATTATCATGAAGATATATACATCTTCCTATAAAATATAACACTTGGGAAATATTTTTTATGATTTTAATGACCTGTCCTTAATTTTTGAAACCTTATGAAATGATTGGACCTCCATTAATGGTAGAAAACTTGTTTCATGCCTAATTTGTAGCTAATAGGTTTTTCTTACCTCTGTTGGTTCTCTTGATAGAATATGATTTTAGAGGCCTATTAGGGGATATTATGGACACTAATTATTATTTAATATGATATATTATCCAATGTATAAAGCAAATATTCCAAAAACTTATTCTACCAAATCTCTAAAATGCTCCAAAAAGCATCTTTTTGCTCCCAAACTCCTCTCCTCTAATCCAAATGATCTCAAATGACCTTGAACATGTATAAAAGGTAAAAATATACATATGGAGGTGGGAAGAAGATAAAAACAATTTAAATGCCTCAAAAAGTCACTTTTTCACTTGAAATTTCTATTTTGAAGAAACTTAAGTCATATAATGCACTTTTGAGGTTTTTTGGGCATAATAGCTTCTCTAGGCCTCATTTTTGGCTCATTAGAATCTATGATAATTTTTTTAAATATCCATAATTATATTAAATTATCAAACACCATGGAAACCTCTTGGATCCTTCACTTACATTTTTAGACCTTTTCCTCAAAATAACCAACTTCACCTTAAATATTGCTTAAAGTGTTTTAAAAGCTTGTAAGTGACATGTGGTAGGGTCATGAGGTTTGTATCCTTATTACAACATTAGATAACTCACTCAACTTGAAAATTTTCTTGACTTATCACATCACACTAGCACCTCCCAGAATACTACATTGGATCAGTAATTCAGGACCACAAAGGGACTAGCCATGGGGGTAGAAGGTTATTGAAAGGTTCAAGAGAGTGGCTTGATCCATATAGGTAAAATTTTTGTGTGTATGAAAATTTTGGCCAACACTACCTCAAGTTGATTCTATCATTAATAAATTACAATGAATGGAGGAAATAATCTCTTTCAAGAAACAGGATCTACCTCATAAACATTATTTCTCAAAACTTCTTTTTATATATTCAAGTGTGTTTATTAATAATGCTTTCAAATGGGTCTTGGTGGATAATTAACCATGACTTAATATTTTTAATGCCTCTTTTATAAATATAATTGGTATAGAGGCAAAGGATCTCACTTATTTAGGTAACATACCTCAAAAAGTTTTAAGAAAAATCACATTATATATCATAATAAGTTTTAGAATAATAACTAAAGTATGATAGATAATTCCAATTGATATTAACTATTTTATTATTTTTTGAATATCATGGATTCATGATATGAATGCGGTACCATCTAACCTATATACATGCCTCAAATTTAATAATCAAGTATATATACATACACACACATTCATGCATGTGCATGCACACACACATTTTTAAAGGATAATGAAACTTTAAATCATTTTGAAATGACTCAAATTATGGATAATTACATACCTCATATGTTTATGTAGGAACATCATCAAGAACTATGTACATTTTAGCTTGTTTAGCTTACTAGGTCAATAAGAAGATTTTATAAGATTAAATTTATAATAAATTAGTTTTGTGTGAGTGTGGGAAGTATTGAAATAACCATCATGAAGTTATTAGGTCATTATGAGGTAAAAATTTGGCTTTTATTGCATGTTTCTAGTTTCCTACCAAAACTGAGAAATTCAAAATTTGAATTTGTAATTAAGAGATTGGGAGGTTTTCTCATGTTTAAAAGGTTTAGGTCCTTATGTGGAGGATACTTAGGGTATAAATTCAAGAAATAAATTTATTTAATCATCCAAACAATGAATATCTATTATAAAATCCAACTAAGGAATGTGCAATGTTAGAATATGACTAAAACAAACATGTAAGATAAAGATTGTGGAGATATATTTGGTCTTGAAACAAGACCACACTAAGATATAACATTAGTTCAATGTGATAAGGCCTAAATAAGTAAAGGATTAATTAAGAAACATAATAATAATGTAGTAGAGGATAAGTTCTAAAGGTTAGTGGAGGAAAATCAAGAAGTTCTCTAGGTTTGATGAAGAATCCTATCTTGAGTGACAAAAGTTTGTAAGAAAGTTTGGAAGAAGCATGAATAAAGAATATAATTTTGTGATGTATCTTGTTTTCCCTCAGAATAATTGAAGGTAATCTGACATGATCAAATTTTTATTGATCATTATTTCATGAATTTATGTTATTTCTTCAAATATAGAGGTCTGCAAGTAAGGTTTTAGTGTTACAGTCTTATAAAGAAGGTTTGATCTATATATTTTCTTGATTATCTAACATTATAAATAATTAAAAATATTTTAAAATTAAATTAAATACCTAACCATGGAATAAAGTTTTCAAATCCTTTATAACTCTATATATCATTTTTTTTGCTGTCAACCTATGTATAGGCACCCTAGGGTTTTGGGTAGAAAAAACACCATATCTTGAGTTTTATATATGAAAAATTCATGAAACTTTGAGGAATGATGTAATAGAATTTTTAAAATATTTTAAAGGTGGTATCAATTTTTTTGGTTTTCTTTAAAAAATTTATTCCCAAAACATAGTTAGTAGGCCTATAGGTAAGGGTTTTAAAAGAGTTTAAGCCCACTAAAAGTTGAATATCTTACAAAATAATCATCAAAACATTATGAAATTTTGTGGAGGGTTGAAAGATGATTTTTTTGGATTTTTAAAAATGGTTTTAGGTCTTTATTATCCCTAAAATATATATATATATTCATGACTAAGTTTTCTATACACATGAATACAAGCCCAAGCCCCTATTTTGGAAGACTAAAAGAGGCATATATTCTAAATGGTGGATTCAAGTCATATGAAACTTTATATGTGGGTTATTGAAGGTAATTTTAAATATATTAAATTTGTTTTAGTGTTTAAAAAATATAAAAAGTGAAGTAATTTCTAACTAAGTTTTTTTCTTGTTTAATTAGGCCTCGTAGATTGTTTTGGTAAAAATGAAGTTTAGGTGCAAAGAAAGGTTTGTAACACCTAGAAATAGTTGTTTTAAATTTATTTTGACATTAGGGAGTGAGAAAAACCATGTGGATTATTTTTTGAACATCAATCCATAAAAAGAGTCTTAAGACCTAGTTATGGATCTAGTAGCCTTTTAAGGTATTATGCTTTTAAGAGTTCTCAAGAATGAGTAAGCCTTTGAATTGAGTTGTGTTACATCAAACTAGTCTAAGGAAGCCTTTTTAATACTTAAAATTCATTATTGAATCCAAATTAATTTCAATAATGAGAGTAGGTTGTTTCAAGAAGACTTGCATAAAAGCTTGTTTTCTATGTTGATGAAGTGTAAAATCTAAGGGAGAGGTGTCCTGATGTATTGAGAGTGAGACAAAGGTCTAAAGGCACGTGTTTTTAGTTAGTTAAGATTAAAAATCATAGTGAGAGGGTTGAAAACCTAATATGGAAGTTGTTGACCAAATTTTGAAGCCAAGTCAAAATTATTCACCCCCTCCAAATTCAAACTTTCAGGTGTTCTTATCATGGTCATGTCATTCTTTATATGGTCCATAGAGTCTTCATATAACCTTGTTAGCATTGTTTAAGGTTAGTTTGGAGAAGTTAAGGTAATGTCATATTTTGGTCATATTGTGGTCTAAGCATGTCATGGAGAGATAAGTCATGGTCAATTTGTTTAATAGGTGATTAGGGGTTTATTAAAGTAATTTTATGTATTAATCATCTTGTCATAACATTTCATGAAGTTTTGGAAACTTTGAGGTTCACTTGTAGACTTGAAGGTGTTGAAAATACATGAAAATGTGATTTTTGGATAAAATTCATGTATGTAAAAAGTTTCCTAAGTGAAATTTTCATACCAAACACCTCCCAAGGAAATTTGAGTAGTTACACAACTACCACACCTATCAAATTTTTAGAACAAAGTCAGATCTTGAAATTCAATGCCATCTTAAGGAGTTAAGGAAGTTGTACAAACTTATTAAAGTCACTTGAAAGTGAAAAGAGATTTAAAACATACAATAAGATTCTAAAATTTAAAAACAAGATTTTAATGAAGTTTTAACTCTCACAGATGTAGAAAAACATATCTCTCTTCCATCATTTCATTTACAAGCTAGTGAAGGCCAAATTCAATCAAATGGTATAGGTTGTATAGGTTGAGTTAGGGGATAATATTTTACATAAATTTTATGAACCATATAGGATTTACATTTTAATCATTTTTCATTGGCTTAGTGTCCTTATATTTATAAATAATTGCTAAGGATCCAAACTACTTTTTGAAAGATCAAATCCCCACAAGCTGAGCTTATAGCGACTCTAATGCAAAGTGTGAACTCATGGATGAATTAATTTTTTTTAGTGAGTTATAATAGGTATTTATATGTACCATACACATTCACTTATAATTTTGGCATGTGTGGATGGTCTTTTGGAAAACAAAATCTCTTTTGTGCATAGTTTGAGGTGACTGGCAATTTTTTAAAATTTTTGTGTTTTCTAAGAGGTATATTAAATATAAATGAATATTAATGGTCCCATACCATCCTTATAAATCCATTCATGGAATTATAATTATTTTAATATTTTTTACAAGTTTCAAATTGGTTATATCTTCATTGACTTTTTGGGACTATGCTCCATGTGTCTACATAGAAAACTAAGTGGAATGGGTTTGAATATGTTTCAAAGGAATTTGAGAGATATATATTCATGTTATGTATGATGATATAATGGAGAGTGATATATTTGATCCCCAACTACCATATTTGCACTTTCATTTTCCTAATGTAGGATTGCAGACCTACATGTCTACAAATACAATGAAATTAAATGATTGTCAATGTTCAATGAAGGTTTCAAAAGAAGGAAACATGGCGAGGGATTAAATTTTAAGAGGTTAGTGGAATGATGAATAATTTACAAGCACCTATATCCAAGTGGTGGCTAACAAAATTGCTCCTAAGAGAAACCTATAGCGTTGTATGTGTGAACAAGTGAAGGTAAAGGTGATAGGATGTCTTGAAAAGAATAATAGTGTTGGTAGTGAAGTGAAAATGAATTTTTGATGAGGGATGAGCACTATAGATGTCATGACCTATTTAAAAAGGCTAATTCAAGTCCATATGCATAGTCAACTATCTAAATTGACACCTACATCCAACTAAGAGAAGTTATTTTAAAGAGTAAGGTTAATGATGTTCAGAGCCTTTAGGACATTGATAAGGTCTCAAGGTATTAATAAAAATATGATTGATCCATTTAAAAGTATAGGTATTGGTTTGAAATACCTAAGAATCCTCAAACACAATCAAACTCCCTATTGGGAACTTACAACTAGCCAATTAGGACTACCTTGGGATATAAATGTTGATAGAATTAAAAAGTTTCAAGAATGTATAAAAGGTACTCAATTAGTTAGGTTATATACTATTAACATCATGAGTTGATATTTTCAATGTTAATGTTAGGGCTCTAAAACACCAAGTTGGTAGACTAATCATAGTCCTAATATGCACACAGTCACCTATAGGTCTTTTTAGGTGACTAAGGACTCTCTCAAATCGTTAGATAGTAGAATATGTGGTTAGGGGTTATAAATAAAATTAAGGTCATCAATTCATCAAGGGAAAAGATTTATAAATAGGGGAGCAAAAGAAGTGACCAATAGGGGGCACAAAGTCATATTGCATACATACACAATCCTTATTAGTAACTAGTCTGCCTGCCTAGCCTGAGAAGGAAGTTCATGTTGATTGAGAAAGCTAGGTATATATGAGGATTTTAAGAGATAATCAAATCATTATCTGACTCACCTAAAGCAAATACAAACATTGGAAACCTTGCATACATAGTCTTTACACACACATGCCTGCATAATTTCTCAAGAAGGTTTCTTATTTAAATAAGTCTAAAGGACTATATGAGATATGAGGAGAATAAGGTAGTTGAGCATGATTAGTTTAATGTGATTAATAAATCTATAAGAACCTAAGATTCAATCTTGAAAGGAAATAAACACAGTCATGATCATGTTTAGTTTTAAGTAGTTGTAGTCACATACACAATCCTAATGGGTAGTTAGTTATAATAAGTTGTGAAGTGAAGTCAATAAGAGTTGAGATGAAATTTATAGGCCCTAATAAGATGGTGAGGGACACATAAAAAAATATCATGAGATTTTAAACCTCCAATAGTGAATGAAAGAGATGAAAATACTTAGTTAGGGTAAGTTGAGCATCTAGGCTCAAGAACCCTAAGCCTGAGATAATGAAATTATAGGGAGCTTAATAGGAAAAATGTGGTTGGAAAGATATTATAAAGTGTCAAGGGGAACATAACATACCTAATTGAGGTTATTTGAGCTAAAACCAAGTTTAGGATGCCTCTCACTAACCCAATTTGGTCTCAGACCTCATAGAATGTTTGATTCTAACCTGAGAGGCTATCTTGCATTGCTTGGTATGATTTAGAGGAGTTTCATGGGACATTGTTCTCCTAGGGGAAGTTATCCACCCTGGTGGACTTCCATTTTTTGGAATTGGTTGGAAGATTTAGGCCCCAAGCTTTATGAATCATCCTTAAAAATTCAAAGTACTTTCAGGTTGCCTAAAAGATCTATAAGGTCTCAATGAGAGAGAAATCAAATTTCATGCCTTAAAATGGATTAAAAAACTTCCAAATGACCTATAACATGTTCAAGACTCCCCTAAACATCATCCCATGTCATTGGTTGGTATAAGACTATACAAAATTGTATAGATTAAGCCTAAAAGATTAATTTTTATTAGAAGATAGGTTCATATAAGTTGTTAGATATTCAAATTTGGCATGAAAATATGGAGGAGGTTGTCTAAATTAATCTCATTCTTATTTTTGGTTTGGGATGTGTGGGGAACTTGTAGATCCATCTTTTAGTCTCTTGGTAGGGAGGCCTAATTGAAGCCTAGTTAAGAGAGAGAAAAGGAAAAAAAGAGATATTTACACTCACTTTCAGATCCTAAAATTGAACATGGAGATATAAGGACATAATGGGTCCTATAATATACCCTAATATTATCAACATCATCTATAAAAATCTCTACAAAATTAGGTTTGTATGATTTTAGGGATATAAAGAATGAAGCTTATTTGAGGCTTTTGGTAGATAATGAATTGTTGGGGCTAGTTTGATACATCAAAATGGATTGTTTTAGGTTTTATATGAGTTTAATATGCCATAAATGAAGTTTTCATGAGTTGAATAAGAATAATCCAAGTTTTAACACTATTATACAAAGTTGGCCTAAGGAGATGAAGATTCCTCTAAACACCTAGCAATAAGTGGAAGTGATGTGTCAAAGAGAACCTAATGGGGTCAAATGAGAGGTGTTAATATTAGAGCCAATATTTAAGATAAAGTAATATTACCATTAATAAGGGCACTTATCCTTCAACATGCCAAAAAAAGGGTATTTTACAAAGCGAGTCAATGTGTCAAGTAAACATTTCAACTCCTATACCATTTAGATGGTTATATTATCTTTAGAGTAGCTACACATGGCATCCTAAACATATTTAGGTATTTACCTATTTAATATCTTATTTTTAATTCACATGGACACTTATATACTCTCTTTATCTTATGAACTCTTCTCTCTCTCACTTTCTCTATATAAGTAGCCACTTTTGGATTTGTAAAGGATCCTCCACCTGAGTACGGTGAACCCTTGCTCATTTGAAGCCTTTGATCAATAAAAAATAGTCTATTTTACCTTCTCCATGGAATAGTTCAATGTGTATGTTAGAATAGTTAATCTTGCTAAGTGATAGGTTCACTTCCTTGGCATGTTGTCTTTGTCTGCATTAATTTTTAGTTTTGAAAGTCTTTCGTAGGTCTCTTGAAGTGTTCAAATGAAGTGTTCATGAGTTTATTGAGTTGTCTCTCCACTATTTTCATGTCATGAACTTGTGTTTAGTCCTCCTAGCTTAATATTTCTTCACAAACCTCCATGAGAAATATTAATGCAATAGGCAGTTTTGGATTAGTGTTATGTACAGGTTAGGATTTTGTTTTAAGTGTCATTATAATTTATTGATAGTGGTTAGGTTGCAATTGGTGTATCATCTCATTAGGATAGGTTTACCTTTTTTTTTCTCTCTCATTTTTCATCCAAATGATCTATTAGTATAAGTGATGAGCAATCAAGACAAATATAGGAAGTTATCCCTTTTATCTAGAGGTTTACCCCTACCATAGGCAACCCACATGCCTAGAGATAATCCCATGTTCCACTCAATTTTCATAAGGCTTGAAATACCTCTGCAAGGGTGAAAAATTGTATGATAATATTTTTGACATGCCCAATGGGACTAAGGTCCAAAAAATGGAAGAATTATTGGTATGTTTTTCTACTTATCAACTTTTGGAAGAATTAAACAAACACCAAATGTGAATTTGAATGTAAATAGCTGGTTATAGTAGCCTAGGTAGTTATTGTGATTTTTTTTTCTAATATCTTATGTTTTCATTTTACTCATGAAGTTGGGATGGCTAGTTATAAGGATAAATTCTACTATATACCTCCTTATTAACCTTGTCATGACCCTAATTATGTACCTCAAAAACCATATCAAGATTGCTACCCTCCTTATGAGTCATGTTAGTCCTATGGTCATCCTACTCCCCCTTTATATGACCATGATGTTGTTGAATATCCGAATCAAGAAGTACGTTTCTATCAGAATCAATATGACTCCTACCAAACCTATGATTCATATCAACCTCACCATGATTTACATTAGTCATATCGCTCCCCTCCTCCTCCTAATTCAATCCCATTTCATGACAAATCCTTGTTGTCACTCATGCCAAATTTGCTAGATAATGAAGAGGAGATGAGAACATGGGATGAATATCTTGATGTCATCCCTATTCATCTCATAGAGTGGTTGAGATATTCAATTCAAAAGTTGATGAGTATGTGGAGGTTAGTGAAAGAGGAAACCTAATATGTTATAAACGAACAATTGTACATGGAAATAAAATGTATCCAATGGTGGGTAGATAGATTAGAGAGGTGGAAAATTTAATAGGTTGAAGGCTAATTTGTAGTTGTTTAATAGACTCAAGAAGGATATAAGAAAAGTGAATCTCTTGTTGAAGAAGATGTCTCTCCTATTACCCAGCCTAATTTTTTGTCTTCCCAAGAACCCATTTAAGAAACCTCCATTCCCAATCCCATTCATGATCCATACACCACACCTCATACTCCCTCTCCAACCCATGAACTTGTTCATCAGCCTCCCACCTCATCCATTATTGAAGAAGAACCCATCTTATGGGAGATAAGAAAAGAAAATCAATCTAAAGTTGAAGCTGATGAAGAAGATAATTCAAATGTCTATGATGAAGAGTTTAGTATAGGTACTCCCCTTAGTGAAGACAAACACAAATCAATCTTCTTGAGTGAAGAAAGAGATGATCTTGATGAAGTTGTAGCTTCTCATAAAGAGGTTGATTAAGATATAGAAGATAAGGTTCTTGAGAAGAACATCATAGTGAATGAGTTTGTTGACACTCTTGAAGATGACCAAAAGATTGGTTTTGAAAAACCAATAGAGAACAAAGTTGATGATGACTCTATTAATCAATAAGACTTGTGGAAGAAATTCAATGGATGAGTTTGAGGCCCTTCAAAAGCCTACATCTCTTGCTGGTCAAGTTAAATATGTCCTTAAATATGCCTTATCTCTTGATGGTGTATTTCAAAAAGAAGATATTATGTTATCCAAGCTAGTTAAAGTTGTATCTAGCCTTGAAGTTAAAGACTCTTGAAGTAAGAAAGCTAAAGTTGACCAAGTGCACAATGACCAAAAAGATGAAGTTGAATAAATTATGGTTCATAAAGAGAAAAAAAAATATGATTGATATCAACATATTGAACTCCTTCAAGAGATTGAAGGCCTTTGCAATGTTGTTTTTCCCATAAAAGGTCATGTGCATAAGGAGATTAAACAAAATATCTTCATTGAGGACAATGATGAAGATTCGAGTGAGTATATAAATATCCTTAAAGGACTTGATGAGCTTGCAATAGCTGGTAAATTTTTTGATGTCATTTAAGATGTCATGAAGTTTAAATAGTTATGCTTAGATGAGGCATCATTGGAAAAAAATTTAGATGAGAGTCTCATGAGAAGATTATTGAAACACAATAAGAGTTCACCTTCATAGGTGACATGTTTTCAACTATCATTATTTCATTTAAAGTTATACCAAGAGGATTGGCAATCATGGAGTTGAAGACATCAAGAATAAGGCTCAAGAAAGAACTTTATTCATTCCCTCATTCATCTTGTAGACCAAGAGATGGTGATAGCTTCCCCTTTGATCCAGGAAGAAGTTCTTTTTAGGTTAGTTGTATATAATTTAGTTTTCTTATGTTTTTATTGTGTTCCTTAAGTACTTGATATCACATGTGCATGTCTTGTTATTTGATTTGTGTCTTGTTCCTTTGTTTTGTGTGCTTTCAAAGTCAAATTAGTTTGTTTTGTCATGGTCAAAGTTTATTCAAATATGAAACTAAGTGCAAGGGACTCCATTTCCCAATGGACATGCAAGGATACTGGTCCTATTAGCATTATGGGCATGCTACCCCTATGAATCACCAAGAATGTTGACCAAATTTTTATCCCAAGTCAAAATTGGTCACCCCCTCCAAATTTAAAATTACATGTGGTCTTGTCATGTTTTATATGGTCCCTAAAGTCTTCATATAACCTTATTAGCATTATTTAAGATTAGTTTGGAGAAGTTAAAGTAATGTCATATTTTGGTCATATTATGATCTAAGCATGTCATAGAGAGATAAGGAATGGTAAAGTTTTATCATAGGTGATTAGGGGTTTATTAAGTTCATTTTATGTATTAAGTATCTTGTCATAACATTTCATGAAGTTTTACAAACTTTGAGGTTCACTTTTAGACTTGAAGGTGTTGAACATACATGAAATTGTGATTTTTGGATAGAATTTATGTATTTAAAAAGTTACTTAAGTGAAAAAATAATACCAAACACCTTAAAATGGACTTGGAGTAGTACAAAACTACCACGCCCACCAGATAATCAAAACAAAGTCAGATTTTTTAGACTCAACACCATATTGAGGATTTAAAGTTGTATAGACTTATTAAAGTAATTTTAAAGTGAAAAAATAATGTACCTTGAGATTATAAAGGTCAAAATCAAGCTTGGAATGAAGTTTTATCTCTCAGTTGTAGAAAACCATCTCTTTCTTCCATCACTCCATTTATAAACTAGTGAAGGCTATATTCAATAAGATGGTACAGGATATATAGGTTGAGTTGGGGGATAATATTTTGTCCAAATTTTGGGGCCCTTATGGTATTTAAATTTTAATAATTGGACATTATATTGGTGTCCTTATATTTATGAAAAATATCTAAGAAGCAAGACTACTTTTTAAAGGATCAAATCCCCATAGGCTAAGTTTAGAGAAAATATAATTCAAAGTGTGAAATAATGGATGAATTAAAAAAGTTTGAGTGATTTATTATAGGTATTTATATGTCCCATAGACATTCACTCATCATTTTAGCACACGTGGATGGTCCTTTGGCAAGCAAAGTCTCTCTTGTGTATAGTTTGAGGTGACTAGAAATTTTTCTATGTTTATGAGTTCTATAGGTGGTCTAGTAAATTTAAGTGAATATTCATGGTATCATAACATAATTGTAAATACATTAATGTACTTATAATTAACTAAAATTTTTGTACAAGTCTCAAACTAGTTACATCTTCATTCACCTTTTGAGACTATGCTTTGTGTGTCTACATAACAAACTGAATTAAATGGATTTGAATATGTTTTTACAAGAATTTTAGAGATATTTATTCATGTTAATTATGATTATTTAATGGATATAAATATATTTGATCCCAAAATACCATATTTGTACTTTCATCTTCTTAATGCAAGATTGTAAACCTACAGGTCTATAGACCTGTAGGTCTACAACTCTAATGAAATTCAATGATTATCAATGTTTAATGAAGGATGCCCAAGTATTTAAACATGGTTATGAATTAAATTTTAAGAGGTTATTGGACTAATTAATACTTTCAAATCACCTAGAGTGAAGTGGTGGCTAACAAGATTGATCTGAAGAGAAACCTACAAGACTGTATGTGTGAACAAGTGAAGGTAGAGGTGATAGGATGTCTTGAAAAGACTAATGGAGGTTGTATTTTAGTGGGATTGAAATATTGATGAGGGATGAACACTATAATGTCATTTCCTATTTGAAAAGGCCAATTCAAATCCACATTCATTGTCAATTATTCAAATTGACACCTACAACCAACTGAGAGAAGTTATCTTAAAGAGTGAGTTTAATGAGGTTTGGAGCCTTTAGAACATTGATAAGGTTTCAAGGTAAAAAAAACAGCAATAATAATCAATTTAAAAGTCTAATTATTGGTTTTGAATACTTAATAAGTCTCAAATATAGTGAAATTCCCTAATGAGAACCTATAACCATCCATTTAGGAGGACTACCTTGGGATAGGAATGTTGATAAAAGTACAAAGTTTCAAGATTGGGGATATGATACTCAATTATTCCAATTATAGAATATAAAAATCATGATTTTATATTTTTAATGTTGAAGGCATGGCTCTAAAACACCACAGTGGTAGTCCAATCATAGTCTTAATATGGACATAATCACTTGTAGTTATTTTTTGGTGACTAAGGACTCTTTCAAAGCCAAAGATAGTGGTATATGTGTGTTAGGGTTAGAAATAATCTTAAGGTAATCAAGTCATAAAGATAAAAGATTTATAAATAGGAGATCATAGGAGGTGACCAATAGGGTTCACAAATTCATATTACATATATACACAGTCCTTGTTAGCAACTAGTCTACCTACTTAGCCTGAGAAAGAAGTTAATGTTGCTTAAGATAGAGGTCTATATGGGGATTTTATGAGATTATAATGGTTTGATAGATCCTTACATCATTATATTAATCACCTAAAGCAAAGACAAACATTGGAAACCTTACATACATAGTTTTTACACACACAAGTTTGTGTACTTTCTAAGGTTACTTATTGAAAGAAGTTTAATGGGATGTATGAGATATAAGGAGAATAATGTAGTTGATAATGATTGGTTTCATGTGATTAATAACTCTAAAATAACCTCAAACTCAATATTTAAATGAAACAAACATAGTCATGACCCTATTTAGTTTTGAGTAGTCTTAGTTAAATACATAAGCCTATTGAGTAGTCAGTCCTAAGAAGTGGTGAAGTGAAGTAAATATTATTTGATATGAACTTTTGAGGTCCTAATAATATGGTTAGGGATGTATAAAAAAATTTCATTAGATCTCAGACCTCCAACAGTGAATGAAAGAGATGAAAATAGTTAGTTATGGTAAGTTGAGCATCTAGGATCAAGAACCCTAAGCCTAAGATAATGACATTATAGGGAGATTAATAGGATAAATGTGGTTGGAAATATATTTTAATGTTTAAATTGGAACATAATATACCTCATTGAGGTCATTTGGGCTTAAACTAACTTCAGGATGCCTCTCACTAACCTAATTTGTTCTCAGACCTCACAAAATGCTTACTTCTAACATGAGAGGCTATATTACATTGATTTATATCATTAATATGAGTTTGATGGGACATTTTTATCCTAGGGGAAGTTACTAACCCTAGTTAACTTTAATTTTGGTGAATTTTTTGGAATATTTATTTCCCAAGCTTTATGGATCATCCTTAAGAACTCAAAGTAGTTTTAGGCTTTCTATAAGAGCTATAAGGACTTGATGAGATAAATAAAATTTCATGCCTCCAAATGGATCATAAAAAAATCAAAATGATCTATAACATGTTCAATACTCCCCTTATCATCACCCCGTTCCATTGGTTGGTACAAGACAATATAAAACTATATGGATTAAGCCTAAAAAGATAAATTTTTACTAAAAGATAGATCTGTACATGTCAAATCTTTAAATTTGGAATGGAGAAAAATGATGAGGTTGTATAAGTGAATCAAATACTTATTTTGGATTTAGAATTTATAATTTGTGGGGAACATGTAGATCCATTTTTTAGTCTCTCGGTAGGGAGTCCTTATTGAGGCCTAGTTAGGAGAAAATAAAGGCAAAAAGAGATATCTCTACTCACTTTCTGATACTAAAATTGAAATTGAAGCTATAAGGTAATAATGGGTCATATAATATACCCTTATATTCTCAAAATAATCCATATAAATTTCTACATAATGAGGGTTGTATGATTTTAGGGCTACAAGGAATGAGGCCTATTTAAAGCTTTTGGTATAGAATGGACTATTAGGGATAGTTTAAGACCTTAAAATGGATTTTTATAGGTATTATATGAGTTTAATAGGCTATACATGAAGTTTTCATGAGATAAAGAAGAATAATCCAAGTTTTAACACTTGTATACAAAGTTGGCCTAAGGAAATGAAGTGTCCTCTAGACACCTAATAAGAAATGGAAGTGATGTGTCAAATAGAACCTAATGGGGTAAAATAATAGGTTTAAATATTATATAAAATATGTAATTTAAACTGATCTAAACATTAATAAGGCCACTTTTCCTTCAACATGCCAAGACAAAAGATAGTTTCAAGAAGCTAGTCAATGTGTCAAGTAAGAATTTCAACTCCTATGCCACTTGGAGGGTTAGAGAATCTTAAGATGATATAAACATGCCATCATGGACCTTTTGATGAATTTACCTAACTCCTCTTTTTTTTTAACTCATGTGGACACTTGTCTACTCTCTCTCTCTCCTATACCCTTCTTCTCTTCTCTCTCACTTTCTCTATATAAGCAACCAATTTTAGATTTGTAAAGGATAATCCATCTAAGTATGGTGAATCCCTACTCATTTTTTTGCCTTTGAATATTAAATAACAATCTATTATAACTTATACATGGATTGTTTCAATGTGTATGTTATACTAGTTGATCTTGCTAACTGATAGGTTCACTTCCTTAGCATCTTGTCTTTGTTTTCATTCATATTCAATTTTGAAAGTCTATTTCAGGTCTCTTGAAGTGTTCCAATGAAGTGTTCATGAGTTTAGTGAGATGTATCTCAACTTGTGTCATGTCATGACCTTATCTTTAGTCTTCCTAGCTCAATCTTTCTTCATAAACCTCTATGAGAAATACTAATGCAATAGGTAGATTTGGATTAGTGTTATGTGTAAGTTAGGCTTTTTTTTGAAAGTGTCATTGCAATTGGTTAGTAGTGTTTAGGGTAAAATTATTTCATCACCTAATTATGATAGGTTTACTTTATGTTTTATTTCTCCCTTTTCATCCAAATGAGATATTAGTAAAGGCGATGAGTAATCAAGACAAATCTAGGGAGCTAGCGCTTTAATATAGAGGTTTACCCTAGCTATAGCCAACCCAAAGGGCTAGGGTTAATCCCATGTTCCAATAAATTTGGATAAGGATTTAACTACCTCTCTAATGGTGCAAAATTTAGTGACAATAGGAGTATAATAGTCTATGTATAAAGATTTCAATATGTTTTAAAGAACTATTAACCTCTGTACCTCAATTTATAACTAATTAATCAGTTGAAGGTATATGAGCAAGGTCTAAGAGGTAGCATTTTGATAAGTGTAAATTAAAGTCTTAGATCTATGTATAAATGAATAATGTCTATAAATAACCTTGTGGATCATTGAGAATCATGGTAGAGTGAATAGACTCTTTGGATACGGTATAAAATCTAGTCAAGAGGAACTTAGTGTAAGTTAAGAAGAACCTTTTAAGCCTACTTACATTAGATTGGAATCATTTTGTGAAAATTTTAACATGTTTTACAGGTTCAAATAGTAATGAAGTGACTAAGTTACAATAAAATAAGGCATAGAAGACCAAGTTTAAGAGACCAAAGAGAGGTCTACTTACATCAGAGTGGTATCAGAGCTCAGTTAAAACTCTTAGGAAATAGTTTTGCATAAGTGCAGGTTGTAGTGAAAGTCAATTTTAGAAAGCATAATGTTGAGAAAGGTTAAATCAATCCTATAACCCATTGAGTATTAATAAGGTAAGGAGAAAGAGAAAATCAAGGCTCAAGAAGTAGTTCTAAGGTCCAATGGACTTGGAAAGAGTGTCAATAGACTAGGTAGAAGATAGAACCTAGGGTGAGACACAAGCAAGGTGAAATATACTTATTGGGATAAGATGAGAAAAAATGGTTAAATGGAAAATAAGTGGAAAGAGAAATGGAAGAACTAAAAAATAAAAGAACCAAATGAGGAAAGAGAAAGATAAAGTAATGAAGGAAGAGGAAATAAATGAGTTAATGCAAATGATGTAAGAGATGAGGCTTATGATATATCATATGTAAGGGGATGAAATCTTATGGTATGGCCTGATAAAGAAATAAGGTGAAGTAGCTTATGAGATACTTATTGAGAGAAGAAAGAAGAAAGAAGAAACCAAAAAGTGGAGAAGACTTATAAGAGTTCTATAAAATCAACTCAAGAATAAATTTGGAGAGGTAATAAGACCTCAATATTTTGAATCTAATAATTTCTTTGAATGTTTGATTTCAAGTAAGTAAGTTAATGAAAAGGAGGCCCAATTTGAAGTCTCAAACATTGAAAAGACCAAAGAGGATAAGCTATTGATGAACATACCATTAGAGCATGAGAAGATATAACTTTGTTATCTAGAATAATGAGTGATGTTAGGAGAAGAATAATATTTTCAAGAAGACAAAAATCTCATTGAGAACATGATAATATAAGAAGCAATGTTGAAGAAATAATTATTTAAAGATGTTATATGGCCTCCAAATTTTATTTCTAATATTTATTTTGATTATGTGCATGCATATTTACAAGCTAATGAGATGAAGGCATTAAATAATTCCAAATAAGGAAGCATTTGGGTCATTTTATAGACTCATTTAAGGTGATTATAAAGATAAAACACCTAATAATGTGCGTGTGGAGATAGAGATGTAACATGAAAACGTGTATAATTCAAGAAATAATGAATACAAAGTCCAAGAATAGGTTATGGTAAAATTTATAGTATCTTATGAAGAATAAATCAAAATTAAAAATCAAGAAATGGAATAATACAATGAAGAAGAAGAACTGATATGGAGACAAATAATACAAAGATCACATTCTCTAGACCCCATAGGAGATGAGGGAGACATCGAGAAGGCAAAAGTTGAGATATTTAAGCTCTTAAACTAGGGAAGTGATGAATGGAGTGAATATAATAGTATTATATCATAAGGTAAAAAAATATTTGGATTCCTATTGAAGGATCTTATACATCAAGAAAGATTTGATCAAGTTTATACAAGGCAGTAATGAAGAAGAGAATGAAGAAAATTGGAAGAAGGAAATTAGTAAAGGAAAGTAAGAGATAGAAGAAGCAAGTGAAGACAAGAGAAATCATGTAGTTTAGTAAATAAATATACCAATAAACTATAAAAATAGGAAGACAAACTTCATTCAATCTAGATCTCAAATTTTCCCATGTGGGGAGTATGATGTAGAAGCATCATCAAGAACTATATACATTTTAACTTGTTTATCTTACTAGGTCAATAAGAAGATTGTCTAATATTAATTTTTTAATAAATTAGTTTTGTGTAAGTGTGGGAATTATTTAAAGGACTATAATGAAGTGCATAGGTCATTAGGAGGTCTAAATTTGTCTTTTATTGATGTTTCTATTTTTCCTACCAAAACCAAGAAATTCAAAATTTGAATTTATAATTAAGAGATTCAAAGGTTTTATCATGTTTAGAATTTTTTAGTAATTATTTTTGGGATCCTTAAGGTATAAGTTAATGAAATAAATTCCTTTAATAATACATACAATAAATATTTGTTTTAAAATCCAATTAAGGCATGTGTAATGTTGGAATATGACTAAAACAAACAAGTAGGATAAAGATTGTGGAGAGATATTTGGTCTTGAACCAAGACCAAACTAATTATATAAAACTAGTTATAGGTGATAAGTTTTTAATAAATAAATGAGTACTTATTAAAAATAATAATAATATAGGAGAGGAGAACGTTTGGAGGTTAGTGGAGGAAAAGTAAGAAGGTCTCTATGTCTAATGAAGAAACATGTCTTGAGTGACAGAAGTTTGTAAAAAAGTATGGAGAAAACATGAATAAATAATAAATTTTTGTGATGTATATTGTTTAATATTATACTCCTTTAAGGTAGTTTTAAATGATCCAATTTTTATTTATAATTATTTCATTCTTTTATGTTATTTCTTGAAATATAGAGGTCTGCAATTAAGGTTTTAATGTTACAATCTAAGAAAGAAAGTATGTTTTATATATTTTATTGATTGTATAAGATTATAAATCATTAAAAAAAATTAAAAAAAAATTAAAGACATAACCAAAGTGTAATAAAGTTTTTAAAACATTTATAACTATATATATTAAATTTCTTTGTTCTCGACCTGTGTATAGGTAACCTAGGGTTTTGGGTATAAAAAACACCATATCTTGAGTTTAACCATGAAAAATTCATGAAAATTTGAGTTATGATGAAATATAATGTTTTAAAATTTTTATAGGTTTTTTAAAGTTTTTTTTATGGTATTTATAGAAATTTATGCGCAAAACACAGTCATCAGGCCTATAGGTAAGTGTTTTAGAAGGGTTTAAGTCCACCAAATGTTGAATATATTCCAAAATAATTATCAGATCATTATGAAAGTTTGCGTAGAGATTAAGTATTATTTTTTAAAGTGTTTTTAATTTATTTTAGGTCTTGATGAGATATACATAAAAATATATTTGTGACTAATTTTTTTGCAGACATAAATAGAAGCCCAAACCCCTATTTTGGGAAGACTAAAATAGGCATATATTCTAAATGGTAGATTAAAATCATATAAAAAATTTTAGGTGGGTGATTTAAGTTATTTCTAAAAATATTAAAATGTTTTTAGTACTTTAAAATCTATAAAAGTGAAGTTATTATTGACTGAGTTTTTATGTAGACCTAATTAGGCCTAGTAATCCATTTTGGTAAAAGTGAAGTTTGGGTGGAAAAAAAGGTTTTTAACATATAATTAGAGTTGTTTTAAATTTATTATGATATTAGGGAGTGATAAAAACCATGTGGATAATTTTATTAAACCCCAATCCATAAAAAGAGTCTTAAGACCTAGTTATGGATCTAGTAGCCTTTTAAGGTATTACACTCTTAATAGTTATAAAAAATGAATAAGAATTTGAATTGAGCTGAATTAAATAAAATTAGTCTAAATAATCCCTATATATACTTAATGATAATTATTTAATCCAAATTCATTTCAATAATGATCAAAAGGTTATTCCAATAAGACTTGCATAAGAGCTTATTTGGTATGTTGATGAAGTGTAAAATCTAAGGGAGAGGTGTCTTGATGTATTGAGAGTGAGACAAGGGTTTAAAGGTAGTTAATTAAGTGAAAAAACCATAGTGAGAGTGTTGAAAACCTGATAAGGAATTATAATAGGCTATGCATGAATATTTCAATGTGTTTTAAAGAATTATTAACATATATACCTCAATTTATAGCTAATTGAATTTTGTAAATATCATTGTAAAATAAAGTCTTAGATCAGTGTAAAAATGAAGGATGTATATCAATAACCTTGTGGAGCATTGAGAGTTATGGTATAGTGAATAGACTCTTTGGTAAAAGTATCAAATCTAGTCAAGAGGAACTTAGTGTAAGGTAAGAAGACCCTTGTAAGCCTACTTACATTATATCATAATCATTATTGTGAAAATTTTAACAAATTTTTTAGGTTGAAATAGTAATCAAGTGACTAAGTTACAAGAAAAGAAGACCTAGTGTAAGAGACCAAGAAGAGGTCTACTTACATCATATGTAGCCCTCCCCTTTGAAGTGTGGACATCTTATTTAACAAAATGATATAAAAAAACCAATAGATATTTTATATACTCTTTTATAACCACTAATAGATTTAAAACAATATGGTTTTGGTTTAAAATATTTATAAACTATGGGATACACATGACAAGGATTTGGAAAACATGAACAAAGAATTATTGATCCCATTATTACTCCCACTCATAAAGGAAGATAAAGACTTGGATACACATATGATCTAATAACTAATAAGAAAAGTAAAACCAAGAAAAATAAAATCTATATACATTTCATAAAATCAAAACCTAAGCTTACATAATAAGTTCATAATGTGTCAACCCTTTAGTTAGTATATCCTAACCTCATTGATGATATAGTTTCAACAAATATTTAGACATTAGACAAGTTATACAATTATGAGTGTCTATTGGAATATTCAATGGCATATTAGGATCTCCTTATTTCTATGATAATAATAGGTTTCCTCATATAAAAAATGCCCATGCATATTTTGAAGAGAGCACATATTCCAATATTGATGTTTAAATAGATGGTCTGAATATAATTCCTACTACACCCTATGTGTAAGATAAATCAACATTGATAAATGAAGAAACAATTAAATTAAATTATGGAACACATATAGATCCAAGACTGATACTCCTTATGTCCATGCTCAAGGATAACAAGGATAAAGCCTTAAGACAAGTATTACATGAACACCTTGAGTTATTTTCTTGGGCATATTTAGATATGTTAGGGATTAACCCTTAACTTGAAATGCATAATATAATACTTTACCTAGATTCAAAAATAGTTAAGAAAAAGTTAAAAAATATTCACCTAAAACTTTATCTATTAGTTAAATATAAAATTCAAAGTCTATTAAATACATGATTTATTATATCCATAGATTATCCTGAATGGGTTTATAATATAGCACCAGTTGAAAATCCTAATGGATAAATTATATGTTGTACAAACTACTATGACTTAAATAAGACGTGCCAAAGATGATTTTCCAATACCAAATAATGTTATGACTGTAAACTCTATGGTTGGTTATGATATTTTGTCATTCAGGGATGGTTTTACTAGATACAATCAAATAGAGATCAATCCCAAAGATTAAGCCAAAATTGTATTCACCACACCATGGGTCATATTTTTTTACTAGTCATGCCTTTTGGATTGATAAATGTAGGAGAAACATAAAAAAGGGATATTCCACACACCTTCCATGATTTAACACATTAAACTATTGAGGATTATGTTGAAAATGTATTGGTAAATCCAAATCACTAACAAGATCATTCCATAAATTTACAACAACTATTTGAATGATTACATAAGTGTTGGTGTTCTAGATTTTCACCTTAGTTGAGGAGGGGATTGTTTAGATCTTCCTAATCAAATCTAGTCCAACATGGGACTGATCTTAGGTTGTGGGTATCCTAATAGTGGATCAAACCTCTGGAAAAGGATGGATTTATTATGGATATATCACCTACATTAAACCTAAACTAAAACTTACTTGGAAAAGGGAGAGAGATTTGACAAAACTTATGAAATCATGTAAAAATCGGTGATGCACTAATGATTTGATCACTCCAACTCACATAAAACACACTATGAGACACTTTTTTACACCAAAGAACATAAATATCACATAAATATTTTAGAATAAGGCATTAATTAGTTATGAAATTAGCAAGAGAGGGTAGATATCCACTTTTAAACTAGAAAATAAACTGTAGATTGCACTTGTAATGACCTATGAGAACTATTAAGCACTTTCTAAAGGTGAGAAACTGAGACATAAGAAAGGAAAATACATTCACTTACTCATAGTGCATGAATTCATATAACACACTTCAATCTAGCTTAAAAAAGGATAGAATTTAGTCTTTATTACATCAACAAGGCATCACAATACAAATTTTGGTAGAGTTTGGTCAAACCAAAAGAGGGATAGAAGGATCCATTTCAAGGCTTATAAGCTTATACTTATAAAAAAGAGAAAGAGATAGAAATAACTATGAATTGAAAACATCCCAACCATTTTTGATGGATTAACACTCTCAAGGATGCTGACTTAGGATCTTATCAAAAAGGAACTAACTCTATAAAATAATTTAATGTCCATTGCCCTTATCCAATCATAAAATCTTTTCTTGGAACCCTGTCATTATTTACTTGATTTATTGATGAGGATCATGTCTTGGGTCTAGCTGAAAAAACCACATCTACATTAGGTGGCCATCCATTCTTGAATTATCAAAAATGATCCATGATGATAGGTGAAACACATGTCCACTATAGGTGAAAACCATTCTTAGACTATTATTTTTCACATGGTCACAATATCTATGAAAGTAAAGAAACTACTTGACTTTGCTTCATAGTCATTGGTTTATCTTTGCCATCTATATTAGATCCAAAATATCTATTTTACCTATATGAATATTTTAATGGTGATGATTGGTCTCTAAACTATTTCCCTAGTTCAACTCTAGTTTGCCTTTGATCTCTACTCTTTATCATTACTTTGCTTGGGTTCCAAAATAACCTTTTTTACTTTTGTCAAAAATGTCCTAATCTTGCTTTTGCTTATTAGCTATTGATAGCCAACTTAGACTATCTACATCATGTCCAACTATCATTATGTTCATTGGTTTCATAAATATGCTATATTATTGACTTTACCTCACTTCATTGATCTATCTATGCATGGATACCTATGATCCAATAATATTTTACTAATTTAACATGCTTGTGCCATTTGGTATGCATGTATTTACTCCTTGGATTCTCTGACCCTTTGACCTCTACTCATTGTTAGATTTGAATGCCTGATCAAATGCCAATCATTGATATGATGAGACCCATTATTTGAAAGCTAACAAATACTTCATGACTTTAACATTGATGTCCACACTCCCATAAAATAAAATTCTTATAACCATCATTGACATTCATATGAATATCAAATTTAAGCTCAAATGGATTTCCTTTTCTCTATCTAAAGCTTGACATCTGTACAAGTGTGTCATGCCTTTTGTCTAACTTTATAAGCATATAACTTGAACCAAAAAACTTTCATGGCCATAAAAACTTATGAGGATGATCGTAGCATATAGAACTATAGTTGTTCTTGTTTTAATGGTAGCATGAGGCTTCTAAGAAAATATATTAAATGCACAAGTTATCTAGTCCACTTGATTCTCTATGACATCCTGGTGATGGTCAAGCTCAAATGGATAAGTATGGGATAATTTAGCAAAAATACTTAGGAACCCAACTTTACACATGTATATTTTATTTTGTGCTTTGGTGAAAGACCTAGAAATTGGTGCATAGAAACTTGGGACCAAAATGAGTGAACCCATGTGACAATTTTTCCGAAAAACTATCACATGTGTGAGATATAATTCCAAAAAACTACCCACTTAGCTCTGTTTGAACTCCTGTGAAAATGGCTAAGTATAGAAATTTAGCAGTATTGGTTGAGAGGGCAACTTTAGACCTTAATATCTTTTGACACAGTTTAGCAGATGGGTTAAAATTTGGCACATATGAACTAGGCATAAAAATGAATAGACCTATGTGACCAATTCTTCTCGACCCATCCACATGTGTGAGATATAACATCAAAAAAAGTCTTACTTGGACTTTCTATCACTGGAATCAAATGTCAAGATGGACTCAATGAAGAACTGGATGAACATTATGCACTTTCATACTTATTCCAAGTGCTTTTGACACATCATGGGGTCTCTGTAACTCTTGACATATCCTTAGAAGATGAAAAATTACATTTTAAGAGGACTTAAAGTGTTTCAAAAGGTTTGTAATAAAAATGATCTTCCTCATTTATCATTGGGTCCTTCTCTCAATCATAAACATTGCTTAGTCTTTGAAAGTTTTGTGTGTAGGCCAAAAATGGCTAACATCTTTGGTGACTTGGTTAGGTAGCATGCCTAATATTCTTGAGAAATCAGATCATATACATGACTCTAACTCATAATATATAATACATGGACCATTTTCATGACTGTAATATAGTTTTTTGATTTACAAACACAAAAAAGTTCTAACAATAAGGAAATAAACAAACTAAATTAGGGAAACTAACCTAAAAAGTAAATGTAGATAAACTACTTAACAACTATGCAAACATAAGAACTTATTTAGAATAAAACATAAAGGAAATTAACATGTTAAAAAACACTTAGAGAAAAATAGGAACAACTAACCATGTACATAGACTTGGCTTTCCTTAATATAAATGCTTGAGATGTATCCCATTGACTGGGATAGGAATCTCTTCACCATTCATCCTTGTGAGTTGGAAATCATTATAGGACTTAGATCTAGAGATTGTATATAAACCACTCTAGAGAGAATCAATTTTTTTGTGATTTCCTAGCTTAGCTATGTCCTCATCCCACTTGAAGACCAAATCTCCTTCTTAGAAATCTCTTGAACTAGTTCCTTTATCAAAAGATCTCTTTGTCATTGCTTGATGGGCCTCCATGGCCAACATTGATTGATGCCATGTCTCTTCTAGATATATGAGCTCAACATATCTTATTTATATTGGCTTATTCTCCAGAAGTTCAAGCTAATGCATTAATTCTAAAGTAGGGAATTTAAGAGAAATAGGCATTCTTGATTTTTACCATGTACAAGCTTGTATGGAAAATTAGCAATTGACCTCTTATAGGTGATTATATCAGCCCACAAAGATGACTTTAATTTGAGATTCCATGATATTTTATTGTCTTCTTTATTACTCTTGATGATCTTCAACAATTTTTTGTTGATAGACTCATCAATGCCATTGCCTTATGGATAATAGTTTGATGAGGTACTAAGGAAAACACTATGTTGAATTGCCCATTGGCTAATCTTAGATCCTAAAAAATACATAGCATTATCAAAAATTATAGTTCAAGGGACACCAAACCTGATAATAAAACCTTGATAGAAGTCCAACATACTAGTTTCATTATCTTCTTTTAATGCTAATACCTCTATCCATTTGGTAAAATAATCTATGGTAGTCAGGATCCACTTGTGCCCTGATCTTTAAGGGGGGTTAATAACACCAATAAATTCTAATACCCATTAGACAAAGGGTTGATTAAATGAAATTAACTGGACATGTAATGTTGGAAAGCTTCACTTTTCTAACAAACATGCCACACTATCTACATTTATTGATCCATGCATGGCAAACTCCAAATAAACTTGGTGAATAATACCCACCTCTCATGATCTTGTGAGCTATAATCCTAGATGAATAATACCCTCCACCATGTCCATCATGGAATTTCTCAAGTAACCTCTATTTTTAACTTGGTTCAATGCATCTTATCAGTATATTGTTGATATCCCTTTTAAACTATACATTATCAATAAAGAGAAAATGAATTGACTGCAATCTAAAATATATTCTCTTTTAAGGAGTGAGATAAGGAGGATAGAGACCATCATATAGATACCTTACTATATCCTTGAACTAACTAAAAATTGAGGCCTTATCACTTGCAAGTTCTTGATCATTTGAAACTATAACCTATTCATTAGACTCCTGCAAGTCTTGGGCTAGATGTTCACAAAGCCTTTTGCCTCTCACTATCTTTGTGACTTTGATCTCAATGTTGTATTACATGACCTTGGTTATCCAACCAGTTCTCTTGTCATTTATATCTTTATTTAGAAGAAAGTATTTAACACTTGGATGTGAAACCATCAAATGTATCTTATTATCGGATAACAAGTAATTAATTTTTTTTTGAGACTATATGATTGAAAAAATGTACTTCTCAACAAAAGAATACCTAGTTTCATATTCTTCTAAGACTTGACTAAAAAAGGCTATTGACTTCTCTAAAGTCTCTTTTTTCTATTGCATGATAATACCTAAAATTGTGTTAATGTTATAATATATGTATAAGAATAATTATTTTGTAAAGTTAGGGTTCAGGAGTGTAGGAGCATTGGTTATAGATTTATTGATATCTTTAAATCTTCTTACTCCTTATTTAGATCAACTAAAAATTTGACCTATATTTAACATGGATATAAGTGGCCTTGCTAAAGTAGAAAAATTTAAAATGTATCTCCTTATGAATTTTAACTTACCTAAAAAGCTTTACAAGTATTTCTTATGCTTATTAAATTAAAGTGAAAGAATTGATTCAATCCTATTAGGGTGTCTTTACTTGTACCATTATTTGAAATGACATGTCCAAAAAGCCTACCTTCATGCATAGAGAAGACACACTTTTTTGGGTTTAAAGACACTCTAAATTCCATACATATTTCAAAGACTTTTCTAAGATGAATCATATGCTCATCTGTACTATTAGAGAATACATTTATGTCATATAGATAAAAAATAATAGGCTTTTTAAGGAGGCCCTAAAATGCCATGTCCATATCCTTCTAAAAAGTGGCTCTAGCATTAGATAAACCAAAATGCATATTTATGTATGAAAATGTACCCCACTTTGTGGTGAAGGCTATTTGTACTGGTCTTCTTTGATCAAAATATGGTTGTATCCACTATAGCCATCTAATAAAGAGAACCTTTCCAAACCTATTACTAGTTATAAAATATGTTACATTGATGGAAATGGATAGTGGTCTTTGAGAGAGGCCTTGTTCAAGTCATAAAATTCAACACATATCCTTATTTCACCATTCTTATTTTGAAATAAAATAAGGTTAACCACTCAAGTTGAGTGCTTAATTAGAAATATTATGGCTGACTCAATGAGCTTATACATATCAACTCTCAGTAGAGGTTCAAGTTTTGGATTAATTGACCTTTGCCTTTGTCTGACTAGCATAGTATCATCTTCTAACTCAATGGTATGTTGGGATATGCTTGGATCAAAACCTTTAAGGTTTATTTACTACCATGCAAATACATTTGCAAAATTTGAACATAATAAAATCTTCTTTCTTTGAATATGTGAAAACTTTGCTTAGATTTAAATTCTTATCAATTGCAATCTCCACATTTATGTAGTGTTATTCCTTGGTTGACAAAGTAAATTCTACCCCTTAATTGATCATCTATATTGAATATATTCTTTAGAGTGATGAGCCCTTTAGGCAACTTGTTTGTATTTAACTTGACAATCTAGTTACAATATTGTTACAAATGCTTGTCTTGGTTTATTGAGGATAATTTAGCCTCCTCTTGTAAGAATTTGGTAATTTGAATATCATCTTCAAATACTTGCCAATTATCATGGTTATATAGGATATAAGGTCTCATAACTACCTTGATGTATGATTGAACTTTTTCTTTTCTATTGTCGTTTGGCATACTGAATTATGACCCAATAGAAGTTAGACTATCTGCATGCTTATTCTGATTTCTTGATATGGCCTAAATATTAAAGGATTGAAATTATTTAAATAGATACCATACTCTATGATTGCAGGACCTAAGAAGTGGTTTCTTGAATATATTAATTCCCCTTACTTGGTGAATTATTTGTTCACTATCTCCAAATACTTGTAAGGAGTTAACCTTCATCTTTCTTGCCCATTGCATACCATGCACTAGTGCTTCATATTCAGTAAAATTATTGGAAAAATAAAATTAAAACTTAATATAATAAAAATAACTTTTATTAGCTATATAAAATAACATAATTCTATCTCTAATTCCACATTTTTTCTTGGATCCATCAAAATATAGCTGCCACAATCCTTCACTAAGTTGATCATCTTTCATCAATGTTGGAATTGGTGCATCATTTTAATGAAGAAAATGGACACCAAATCCTTCTTCCTCAATTAACTTGTAGGGATTATGTCCATGTAAATTAGAGGACCATTCATTAAGGAAAATATATAAGACTCTATCTAGATGTGATTCATATTCTATCTCACTATTTTCTAACACCTTGTCTGAGATGATACAATTAGTGTTCATCATGCTTAGTATATATGGATTTAAATGGAATATGGCATAGGTTCAGAACATATTGTAACCTTAGTTCCATACCTAGTTCTAAACATTAAATAGGTCCAATCAGCTAACAAATATCCTCTAATCTTTGAATTAAAATCTCTTGATAGACACATGGCAAAATAAGGAGGTAGGTCCACTACAACTACACCTTGCTAAATAGAAACATTGGGGCAAACATGTAATGTTAGTTTTAGACCTAATATATTTTTTGGTGAGCCATATAATTTTAAAACTCCTTTGGTATTTGGCTCATAGACAAGACCAAGCTTGTTTGTAATTTGTTTGGGTATGACGATGCTACTAGCTCCACTATATACCATATAATTATGGAATAAACAATTACTTACTATCAAAGAGAGATTAAAGGGAGGGGTTTTGTTTTATTTTAAATTTTATTTATCTACATTTGTCATGTTATATATCTACTTATTAGGTAACTTGATTTGCTAGTCTAAATTGGACAAGACAACTCCTTGTTTCTTAGTTGGTTCCTTATATACTTTAAGATCTAAATGTTTTTGAATCAACATGTCCTTTTACCCTAGAATGGAAAGGAAATCCCACATGATAATACTAACATTTTATTTCTTCATATGATCAATAATGCTAAAATATGTTCCACTAACCCTTGGTAGCAAATTTTGAGTCACTAGTTTTTCTCTAGTTAGGGGCATTTAGGGAACTTTCACTATCTCTATATTCTGAATATTCTATGCTACAGTAACAATAACTTGATCTTTGACATTATTTGACATAAAATTAGGAACACTAAAATTATTGATCACATCTTGAACTTATTTGATCACTCTTCTTTTATCTCTAGTTAGAGATACCACTTGACCATTTGTGTTGCTAGTTTCATCAACTTGGTTGAATGTAATATGATCATCCAAATGCCAATTAACATTCATAGCAGTAGGCTTCCATATTAATCTCTTGATATGAACCACCTTGAAGATAAATCTCTTCTTATGTCATCTAGGGCATGGTAATCTCTGGTGATACCAAGACTTGATTCTAAATTTCATTTGGATTAGAAGGCTGCCAACCTGGATCTTGCATCAAGTTATTTTGGGGAATAATAGATTTTGAACTAGAAGGTACATTGGGATCAATGGCTGCATATGGCTTACATTGGGTTATGGCTCCTTGATTTTGATAAGGTTGCCTATTATCCTTAAAACCTTGATAAGGAGGTCTTTGGTTATTGAAAGATTGATAAGTACCCTAGTTTTGCTACTAATAAGGTCTACCTCGGTACTATTGCCTCTTGAGTGAAATAATCTCATTTTCAAGGGCTTGTAACTTGATTTTTGGATCACCAATTTCACTAGATTGACTAGGAGGGGTTACAACTTAGAATTTTAGAGATGGAATAGGGAATATAAAAAGAATATGAGGTAATTGAGGGGAATTATGTTGAAATTCTAGAAAAAATGGCATTAGAGGCCTTGGAGCATGTTTACCATCTTGAATTAAGTTGTTCTCTACTCTAATAGAAATTTCATAGGCATTTGGCAAGTTATTACCACCCATGGACTCTATCATGACACTTATATCAGAATTAAGGGCCTTATGGTAGTACAAAAATGCATACTCTAGAGATGGCCTAATGAATGCAAGGATCTTAATCCATGTATTTTGAAATCTAAGGTTAAAATCATAAATGAATTCATGGGGATACCATTTTATGGTAGTCAATTGTTCAACCCAAGATAGATGATCTGACTATTCTTCAATTTTATTTACTAAGGCTACACCTAACTCATCCCAAGTAGAAATGGAGATTAGAGGAAGATTCCTATACCATTGAAATTATTTTACCTTGAAAGAATCAATAAGCAATCTGATAGCCACATTATCTTGAGTAATATTATGAATAGAACATAGATTGGTAACATCTTGGATATGCTCAATAGTAGTATTTTTATCCCATTCTATAGAGAAAAAAGGGATATTTTTTATGGTAGACACATGAATGTCATCATATTGGGCCAAATTCAAGGGACTACCCCTATTAAATGGGATGAACACTTGATTCTTGATAACCATTTGGGCAAAAGGGATTTAGCTTATAAGGATAATAGATTGGACAAAATAATAGTTTGACTAGAGGATGAATACTAATTTTAATGATAAGTCCTTATAATATTGAATCTTGATATTTTATAAGAAGTAGAAGGCAATTTAATATGTTTAAAATAAGTACCTTTACTTGATGCTCTTGTTGTAACCTTTGGCATGAAAGCACCATCTAGAAGATGCTATAAGCTCTACAACTTGAGGGATATTCAAATTTTAATGATCGTAGATCTATCCTACTATTATAATTCATTCTTCTCAATATTCAAACTTCACTTTTACCAAAGAAACCAAGTCTCATTGGGTGTGCCAAAACTATTGGTGTTCTAGATTTGCACCTTAGCTAAGGAGGGGATTGTTCAGATCTTCCTAATAAAATCTACTCTAATGTGGGACTGATCTTAGGATATGGGTATCCTAATAGTGGATTATAACTTTGGATAAGGTCATATTACTTATGGATATATACCTACACTAAACCAAAACTAACATTTACTTGGAAAAGGGAGAGAGATTTAACAAAACTTATGAAAGAATGTAAAAATTGGTCATGCACCAATGATTTGATCACTCCAAATCACACAAAACACATTATGAGACACTTTTTTATACCAAATAACATTAATCTCACATAAATATTTTAGAACAAGGCACTAATCAGTTACCAAATTAGTAAGAGAGTAGATACCCACTTTCAAACTAGACAATAAACTATAGATTGCACTTGTAACAACTTGTGCGAACTATTAAGCACTTCCTGAAGGTGAGAAACTCAAACATAAGGAAATAAAATTCATTTAATTAACAATAGTGCATGAATTCATAGAACACACTTCAATCTGGCATAGAAAAGGATGAAATTTAATCTTTATTGCATCAACAAGGCATTGTAATATAAATGTTGGCAGAGTTTAGTCATACTAAAAGAGGGATAGAAGGATCCATTTTAGGTCTTATAAGCCTATACTTATATAAAATAGAAAGAGAGAGAAAGAGTTGTGTATTTAAAAAGGCCTAACCACTTTTTATGGATTAACACTCTTGAAGATACTGACTCAGGATCTTATCAATAAGGAACCAACTCTATAAAATAATTAAATATCAATTACCCTTATCCAAAATCTAGATATTTTCTTGGAACCATGTCATTATTTACTTAATCTACTGACATAGATCATGTCTTGGGACTAGATAAAAAGTGACACATCTAAATTAATTGGCCATCTATTCCTATATTATCAAAAATGATCCATGATGATATGTGAGACACAGGTCCACTATAGGTGAAAACCAATCTTAAACCATTGGTTTTCACATAGTCACAATAGCTATGAAAGTCTACAAATTAATTGAATTTACTTCATAGTCATTGATTTATCTTCACCCTCTGTATTAAATCCAAAATATCTATTTTACCTATATGGATATTTTAATGGTGATGCCTGGTCTCTGAATTGTGGCCCTAGTTCAACTCTAGTTTGCCTTCGAGCTCAACTCTTTTTCATTACGTTACCTAGGTTCCAAAATAGCCTTTTTGAATTTCATCAAAAATGTCCCAAGATTTATTTTGCTTATTCACTATCAATAGCCAACTTAGACTATCTACATCATGCCCAACTATCTTTATGCTCATTAGTTCCATAGATATGATAACTTATTAATTATGCCTCACTCCATTGATTTGTCTATATATGGATACCAACAAAAGCTTGATCTTATACCAATTGATTACACTTGTGCCACTTGTCATGCACATATTTACTCCTTATATGCTCTATCCTTTTAACCTCTACTAACCATTAGATCTAAATTACAAATCAAATGCTAACCATTGATCTATTGGGACCCACTATTTGAAAGCCAATGGCTACTTCATGACTTTAAAATTGACATCCTCACTCCCATCAAATTACGTTCATGTGACCATCATTAATTTTTATGAGATCATCAAATTTAATCTCAAATGGATTTCACTTACTCTATCTAAAAACTTACATCTACACAAAGGTCTCATTCCTTTTTTCCAACTTTAGAAGCTTCTAACTCAAAATAGAAAGCTTGCATGGGCTTGAAAACTTTTGAGGATTATCTTATCACGTACAACTACATTTACACTTATTTCACTAATGGCACGAGGCTTCTAAGAAAAGATATTAAAGGTACAAGTTATCTAATCCACTTGCTTCTCTATGATGTCCTAGTGATGGTTGAGTTCAAATGGCTAGTATGAGAGACTTTAGTGAAAATGCTTAGGAGCCCAACTTTGCACATGTATATCTTATTTTACACTTTAGTAAAAGACCTAGAAATTGGCACGTAGAAACTTGGGACCAAAATGAGTGAACCCATGTGACCATTTTTACTAGAAATTATCATATGTATGAGATATAATGCTAGAAAACCATCCACTTGGCTCTATTTGAACTCTTGTGAAAATGGCTAAGTATAGAAATTTAGCAAATTTTGGTTGAGAGGGTAACTTTGGACCTCAATATATTTTGATGCACTTTAGTGGATGGGTTAAAATTTGGTGCATATGAACTAGGCATAAAAATGAATAGACCTATGTGATAAATTATTCTTGACTCATCCACACATGTGAGATATAACATTGGCAAAAGGCTTACTTAGACTTTTTGTCACTGGACTCGAATGTCAAGATAGACTCAATGAAGAACTAGATGAACATTATGCACTTTTATACTTATTCCAAGCACGTTTTACACCTTATGGGGTGTCTAAAAATCTTTACCTATCCTTAGAAGATGAAAAATTACACTTTTAGTGGACTTAAAGTGTTTCAATAGGTTTTCAAGCAAAATGATCTTCCTCTTTTATCATTGGGTCCTTCTCTCAATTAAAAACATTACTTAATCTTTAAAAGTTATATATGTAGACCAAAAATGGCTAATAATAAGTACAATGTATATTTAAACCCTAAAAAGTGTGTATTTGATGTATCATTAGGGAATTTATTAGGTTATATCATATATCATCAAGGCTTATAGGTGGATTAAAAAAAGGTTAATGCTATTGTAGACATGCCTCCACAAAATTGGTTTAAGTATTTATGATGTTTAAAGTGAAGGATTTAGGAAATGAGACATTTTGTGGCTCAATTAGTTGATAAAACACAATCTTTCATATAATTAATAAAGAAAGATAAAAAGTTTGAATGGGCACCAATTTAAAAAAAAATTGATACAATAAATAAATATCTACTTAATCCACCTATTCTCATTCTTCCTACAAAAGATATGCCTTTGTTACTATACATTTATGCCATAAATCATGCCTTAGTGGTTTTATTAGCATAAGAAAATGATGATAGAAAATAACATGCAATCTAATACATTAGTAAAATATGATTCCATGGAGCAACTATGTCTCACCCTTATTTTTGTGACACAAAAAATTTGATTTTATATGATTAAAAATGAAACACATTTATCAAAAAGGTGGACCATGTTTAACCCTAAAATCTATATTGGAGGAATCTAGGGTTAAATGGGTAGAGATAGACTAGGGCATAAGGATGGTCAACTATCTCTAAAGTAGGCCAATTAATTTTCAAAACTTAGATAAGCATATAATGAATATATTATGCTGAGATATGATTAGAATAAAAATAAAAAATATGATAAATACTGTAATGATAATGAACAAAAGATACTTATCTATTTTTTATGATAATGCATATCTATATCTAGAATAGGAAGGAATCAAACTAGAAGTGGTTTTTGTATTAGTCATCAGACTCTAGATTAATCACTTTTATGACATTAAACACTTGTATAAACCTCATATAGTCATGTCAATGCTTCTATCTAAGTTAAATGTAGGTGTCCTATATAAAATACTTACATGATATATATGAAACCACCAAGAATATTATGGGTTATGTGTTCATATATGGATCATGGTTTGTCACTCCTTATTAAATATTAAAACCCTAGTTCTTCATCTTCACAGTGGCCATAGAAAAAATGGGTTAATGGGTAAATGGTATTGAGATTCCCTAAAAAACCCTCTAATAATGATCACTTCCTACATATCCAATACTTCAAAGAGGCCTCAAACTTATGTAGTTCTCCCCTACATGTTGGATTGTGTGTATAAGGATGTAATACATGAAAATCAAGTACATATAGTGACCTATGTTGTAAATATTAAAATGTGGCTCATGGAATGTTCCTTCAGTATTTTACACCTATAGATATTCTTTCCTTATGATTGATATAATAATATGAAAAAATAGGGACATCTTGATCACTTGAGTGCTTCATTGAATGACTTTTGTAAGTTTCCTTGTGAGAGGTTAGAAGTTTCTAGGTAAAGAATGAATGACAGTTGATGTTATATATATCAATCCATACATATAATATCTTACATTAAATATCTTATGATGACCATATGTATACATTACATATACAAATTAAATGAATTTTAAGGAACTAGAGACTTGCATTGATATGGGCTTCTAATTGAGACGTAAGTGTTTGGGTAGCTAGAATACAAGGATAAGTCCAAAACTTGAAAAAATAGAAGATAAGTAGGTTTATAGCATTTTGGGTATGATATAAGGTCTAAGTAATCATAATAAAATTTTCCAAACTAAGAGATAAGAAATAAGAAAAAAGAGATAGTGTATGTGATCTTTTCAATAGTAGGAAGGTCTAAAAGCTTAAAGTACATCTATGATATGTATTTTACAAGTATACAAGATTGAGGTGATATATAATTTAGAAATAGTGTCTATAAATAATTGAGGTTTCTCATGGGAAAACCACATTTGTCAAGATGTATAGTGATTTAACCTTTTAGGGTTTTACAATGAAAATCCTATGTTTGGTTAAAAGGGCTGAGATGCCTAAATTAGTCAAATAAATATGCAATAATTAAGTAATAATTTGTTATGATCTTTGACCTTGTTTTAATTTTTAATAATATAAATTAATATAAATAAATAGATACTTAACTAAAAATTGACTATCTTAGATGATATGGGTTTTAAAAGTTGAGATCTGGGTAATATCTTATGTCGCGAATAAGATTTTGTATTTGTATGTTCATAGGATAGTAACACCTAATATGGATAGTAGCACCATTTTTTTTTAGTGTCCTAAATGTGGCACTAATGTCCACTTTATATGTTTTTTCCTATTTTCTAAGATCACCTATGCCTAAGTCTGTATGTCTTATTCCTACATGATCGAAACTTATATCTCTATGTTGTACCTAGAAAATATGATTTGATGTGTAAACCCTAATATCCTTATAAGTATGGCATAAACAATAATATTATGTGTGTTAGTGGATGGAATAGACATCCTCAACACCTTTCTATATAGAGAGTTACTTACATACCAATACTCTAAAGAGAGATCAAGCCTGATGTAGTTCTAACAACTAGTGCTTGATGTATGTGCAAGTGAATGATATAATGAGAATAGCCTTGGATGCCTTAAATTTGATTGAGATTTGAAATGGTTAAAAATTGGGATTAGGTTTGATTTATATGGTAGTATATATAAAGCAGGGTATAATAGGGAATAAATACCTTGATTTTGAATATTTTTGTTTTTTGTTTGAATATCTTTTGCATCTAATTTCCATCTAGTGAATAAAGGTGGATTAGAATTGTATTTATAGGGTTTTGTTACTTGTGTGGATAATAAAATGAGCTTAGGATGACCTTAAGAGGGGTGCACATTTAAAAAACTATCCATTGGGAATACCAAGGGATAAGGACAATAGTTCCCAATTGAAGACATTAGCATCATGTGGTTAAAGTATCCCAAATGTGGTGCTAATGTCTACTTTACAGACTACTAAGAAATTTGGATTTGGGTCTAAGATGATAGTTTTGGGAATGTGTTATGAGTAGTTTTAGGTGATTGTGGTCTATTAAATGACTTCAAAAGAAAGTCTAATGCTCAAAGATAGGTCTATGGCTAGAATAGGTATAGGTCAACTCAAGTGATGCTCTTAGAATCCAATTACCAATTTTAGGTGATTACATTCCCCCCCTTATGCTAGTAATGCAACAAAGTGAAATGACTAGTATAAAGGAAAAATAAGTGTACCTAGACTTACCTTAAAAGTGAAACTTATGTAGATGAGTTTGAATATGTGAATCTAGGTTTGCATATGTGAAACATGATCCAAATCAATGTCCTATAATGAAACATGCAAAAATTAGTCCTTAAGAGATGATCAAAAGCAAAAGACTATGTTGAAATGAAATAATTGAGTAAAGCTAAGTAAAGAGAGAGGAAAATAACAAATACACCTTATTGGGTATGTGAATGAATGCATGAACCTAGTGATAACCTATGTGTGTGAATATGCATAGTGATCATCTCATTGAATAAATTGAATTGAGTTGATGGCTTGCTCAATATTCATATGGGTGGATCAATAACTCAATATAGTTTTAACTTCATCATTGCCCACCCTTGTTTGGTGGATATTGATATATGTGAATAAATTGGATAAGAGTGTAAGTGTGTTTAACCTCTCATGTAGGTGGATCAATAAATCAAGTATACAATGACTCCATCATTTTCCCTATGTGAAGTATACACATCTGTAAATATACTGCATAAAGTGTTGAAAGTATCTAACTATGTATTTATCTCCATGACCAATTGGGTATATTAGGTGGATCTGGGCCACTAGGGAATACCAACCACTGTAGATGGAGTAATGCATGAATATAGTGACAACATGGAATGTGATATCAATTGTATACAACATAGAGAGTGACATGGAGTTTGCCATTCTATTTGATCAACCTATTTGAAGCTGAGTATATGGAAATTATTGTGCCACACACATGCCCCTAATCTGGTATTTGAGTATACTAAATCTTAATAAAGTATATAATAAATTAATATGTGTAACTGATTTTAATGTATGATTAATAATGCCGTGCATGATGCCCCCAAATCTAATCAACTAGTATGATCTGAGCTAAAATTAATGAACCTAAGCTAAATCTAAACATAACTACCAAACTTGTGACTGTATCTATGATTTTTTTATTATACCTGGTGTACAAGTTTAAATGATCTAGACTATCCTAAATATGGGGCTACTAGAAAATATCACCTTGTAGTGGGAAGTAGTGCCTTATGGCACTAGTGTCCTATTTTAGGCACTAATGACTACCTAGTATGATTTTTGTGTGATCTAAACCAACTGTTGAGTCTCTACTTTGTTTTATGTCTACTTTGAGTTTGATTTTAGAAATTGAGCCTGTGTGTTGAAATGTATCTGTGAAAAGCAATGTAGGAGCCTAATATCTATGATGAACCCCTATAAATTTCCCCTCTTTTTAGGGTAGTTGTGAAACCTATGTAATAATTACCCTCTAAATAATTATCTCTACAAAATGTATTAACTATAGCATGTGCATGATATTACAATATAATTAAAACATAACACTAAAATGTAAATGTATCTAAGCATAAGTAGAAAATATAAGATGTATGTTATAATATAACATTTCACAAGGGTGTCAAGATAGATGTAATCAATGTATATAGTAGTAAATATGAGTAACTACCTAGGGGGATGGGGCATGATGTCCATCAAGGATCCCAAGTATTAAGGGGAGATGAATGAGATCCCTCATGGCATCAAAAAATGGTGTGTGTGTGTGTGTGTGTGTGTGTGTGTGTGTGTGTGTGTGTGTGTGTGTGTGTGTGTGTGTGTGTGTGTGTGTGTGTGTGTGTGTGTGTGTGTGTGTGTGTGTGTGTGTGTGTGTGTGTGTGTGTGTAACATGAAAATACAAGTGTCATGGTGTAGAATCATAAAATGAAGCAAACATAAAAAAACATGAGGCATGTAAAAGGTAGGATAAGGGGCCATAATACAATGGACATGGGCACATGTCACTAAATCTAAGAATGAAGACATACGAGGACATGTTTAAATGTCCACATACACAAACAATAAGTAATTTGGTGTAAAGCCACATATAAAGACATGCTCAAATGTATGAATATAGAAGACTTAAAGAACACATAAAATACATGGGCACATGTCCAAGGAATAAAAATAGAGAAGTGGCATGGAAGCCAAGGAACAGTGTAATATTCAAATTCCCTTGAAGATGGAAGAAGCATATGAAACACAATCAAGTGTAATCTAGGAACTAGAAATGAAAGCATGTAACTATGTAGTACAAATCTATGTAAATGTTAGGTCACACATATACTGAGTCTAACTAGTGATAGTTGAAAAAAATTGAGCAATGAATAGCAATGATCCATATTAGGATAAATCAATAGATAAATTGTAATGTATAATATGTAAAGATAAAACTTGTTAGTAACAACTGTGTATGAGATGCCCCTAAGTGGGTAAATGTATTAAATTTATAAACTTATATCAATGCAAATTCCCCTAATGGGTAGATAATAGTTGGTCTGGATCAGTGTAATGGATTGAAGTCCTATATGGAGTCTAAAATCACTCAACAAGAATAAGTGACACATATGTGTATGATAAAATCAACTATACTAAGATAGTTAGAAATATGCAATATTTGGCAAGTAGTGGAAATGTAAACATAACAATGCATACAATCTGTAAAAATTTTATGTTTTTAAAATATTTGAATGTTCTTGTATTTTGACATATTATATTATTTTTGTGTTTTTTGAGTATAACCTATGTACAATAATATAAAAATAAACTAATTACAAGGAGTGGGATAGAGAAGGAAGTATGTATGAGGGTAAGAACCATACTAACTAGTGAGTCTCATGGGAGACTCACCATCACCATGACCTATGTCAAATAGGGGAACTATGATCATACGTGTAGTGTGATTGATATGTTGTAGTTGAATGTTAATGTATTATGAATATGTGTATTTTTCCTCATTGAAATAGTAATATTATTCCACATCAGAATCATAATAACTTGGTATGCTAGAAGGAATTGCCTCATACTTTGGACTTGATCTTTCTGAATTATGCTTTGGCATATTTATTGTGATCTTTCCTTTTGAAACTATATTTTTTGTAGACATATGGTGCTATAAAATATATTTTTCTAGAAAGCCTTGTTTGAGAATGCTTGTTGACTAAGCATGATTTTGACTTTGTAACTAAATCTCTTGCTCTTTTGGTAATATTTCCTATGTATCTATATGTTTTGCCTTGATAAAATGTATCTATGACTGATGTGCTTAGGATGTTTAATGAATCCCAAACCTTGTTGACTAATATTATCAACTGCTAGAGTAGGAGAAGTGATGCCTTAGGCCTATTTGCCTAAACCTTGATCATGATAATCATGCTATTATAGATAATTTTGATCAAACCCATACCATATTGATTATTAGCCTCTTTTTGGAGTAAATATGATTGATTTATCTTTGCTTGTTATACTATTTATTTATCTGAATGTGCTTATTGAACCTTGTATTATTTGAAGTTATTCTTTGGTACCCATTTTTTGTACTATTTTGAAATGTGACTCTTTTTGAATTGGTAGATGTGACATTGTATGTTGTGTGGATGAAGTGCCATTATGTGATTCATCTATAAACATTATCTTTTTTATTTTTATTTTCAATGCTAAACATGAATAAGTGATGCCCATGCATTCTATTATATACAAAATATATATATATATCCTCATTAGATGTAAAGGAGGTAGGTTGATAAACTTATCTTTAATAATGTCTCTTAGTATCTCACTTGAAATTATATTTGACCTTTGAATGATTTTTGAATCACGAATTGTATATGTACTTTATTATGATTTTGTGTTTTGATATGTAACATTGTTTGCCACAAATTGACTAGTTGAAGATGTATAAACATGATTTACACTATGGTGCCCTGGAGGCCTTTGTATTATAAATTTTTTTCCAATGTTATAATATTTTCATGTAGTAGTTGATTTTGATTTTGTAAACTTGTAATTATCTTTCTCATAATGATAAGTTGATCATATAGAGTTTTGCAAGTACATTATGAGGTTGATTAGAGTCTATGCATAATTAACCCATATTTGTAGAAAACACACCATAACATATAATTTATTTATATGTCTTATTCATCATACAAGACTAAAATATAACGGGAAATTGGTCTCATTTATACAAGGAGTCAATATTAATCCACATCCCTCATATCTCTCAACCCCTCCCAAAAATCTCTCAACTTTTCCTTAAGACCGTCTTCTAAGAGAGTTTTATTTACAAATTACATATATTAACATTATGAAAAATGTTCATACTAAGATTTCCTAATATTCCCCCACTTAGTATGAACATGGGGAGAAACACCATCCTATATCTAAGTAATATACACATGTCTTGACCTTCCATTATGTTACTTCCTTTCACTTTGATTATGGGAACAAATCAACCAAGAAATGGGAACACTATCAAACTCATGGGAACCTCATCCAAGGTGGGAACATGTATTGACCACTTGGAAACATACCAAACATGAAAATGGAACTATATCAACCAAACCTAGGAACATCAATCGAACCAATAAAAAATTAGTGGGAACACACCTACCAACTAATTTTATCAAGAATATTTCTTGCTTTACTTATGGTCTGGATCTCCTATAATATCACACTTTTAGGGGATTATATTTGGAAATTATCACTTATTACATGAACAAGAATACACTTCTATTTTTATTTCACACAAACTAAAAATAGAAATCAAAGTGCCAATACTATAAAATGGTACCCCATCATTAGTGGCTAATGAGATGTAAAATCATCCTCCATCATATTTTTCATCTAGCCTCCAATATAGTTATCTAGTACAAAAAGTCTTCATCACTATTTTGACCAACTAATTATTTATCATTTGAATCATTTGAATAATTGGTTTTCAATTCCTAATCACTTTGTTCATATATTTTTTTAGAAATGAGATATTTATCTTATAGTTTTCCTTCAAGGATATTTTGTGCTCTTTGTCTACAATATTTAACACCATGTCCTAGTTTTTGACAATAATGAAAAAGAAACCTTTTCCTTGAAATCTGAGATCTATATTCTATATAGTTTTTTTTGGATTATAAGTGGAGGTGGTTATTTTTTAACATAAAAAACACTTCCCTCTAGATCAATATTTTTTTCCTTCATTTATCAATGAAGAAATTAAATATTCTAAGCTAGTATTTACTTTACTTAATGTAAAAACCATGTTTGAATAACTAGCTGGCATGCTATTTAGTAAGATAAATTTTGCATCATCATCAAGCACATCTAATTTTATTCCTACTAGCTAATTTATAATGGAGAAAAAAATACTTATATGCTACACCATGTTATTGCCTTCTTCCATTTTGAGTCCAAATAGCTTCTGCTTCAGGGTCACTACTACAATTCTTATTTCTGATCCAAACAACTTGTTTATTATTTCCTAAATAATATTTGAAGTCCTTGATAAGTATATATGATGTAAATATGCATCATAAAACCCTAGACTAATAATTTTCATTTCTCTTCAGTGCTTGCTTTCCCACTTGATGTCTTCATCTGTATTACTCAGTTTTGGTATTTTACCACTCATAATATCCCATAATTCTTTGTCAATAAAATGTGATTGTGTTCTAAATTTCTAGGTATGAAATTATTTACCTTCAAAATTTTCAATATAACTTAATTTTTCCATTTTGACCCCCCCACAATCTAGACATTACATTCAAGTGAAAACACGTCTGGTTACATTTGAGGTAATATTGAGAAGAATTATTTTGACTTTCATACTAGACTCCAAATGAACTAAACACTTAAATAACTATTTTGACATTTTTTATTTTCACACATATAAGAGTAGAGATGACTTTAAAATTACTATAGACACTTATAAATCCACAATATGAACAAACTGAATTTTGTTCAAGAATATTATGACACACACCTATGAATCAAAGATATGATCAACCCTATTAATCAGATTTGACTCATAAAAAACATTTATTATATGCTTAAATATGCATGAATCATAAGTATTTATATTAAAAATGAAAAAAACTTTGATATAAATCATGACTTTTCATTAATTCTATTTTAAAACTTAAATGGCTCATTATTAATTGACTTATAGAGAAGCACATGCTTGATGGCATGCACGTAGAGATTGGAAGTTGATGAATATGGAGAACCCATAGAAAGAGCTGAGTTGGATGAAATGTCTTGAAGAGTGCCAATTCATGAGATTTGGAGGATATAAACCACACTATAATGAATCAATCCATAATGATTATCCACCTAGAAGTAGCCATTAAGGATTAATGCCATTAAGTGTTAAAAGATCACCAAATTTTATACAAATATAGACCAAAGCATAGAAATGATATATTCTTATAGAACATGTCGCATGAAAAAGACTAAAAATGCATGGAATAACTATACTTAGGTGTCTATGATAGTTAAAAAAGAATCATGAACATATCCACACATGAATTGATATAAAATATTCTCTTTGTTGGTGATGGTGTAGTTATAAAACACCTTAGCATATGACCCCTGATCTCCCATGAGTTTCTAGTATGAAAGACACAAACCATATCATATAATGTGCTTAGCGATGATTATTATGTAATGTTAGTGAGATATTCAAGCTTGAGTCAGATCAATATAGATGCAAAAAATGATGTATGATTGTAGAAAAATAAATGATTTACTTTTTGCAACATAGATGCTTCCTCCATTCAATTCTCAATATCCCATCCCTACTCTAATACCAGATAATGAGGTTGATTAGAGTCTATGAATAATTAATCCATATTTGTAGAAAACACACCATAGCATATATTTTATTCAGATGTCTTATTCATCATACAAGATTACAATATATAGGAAAGTGATCTCCTTTATACAAGGAGTCAATATTAATCCACATCCCTCATATCTCTCAACCTCTCCTAGAAATATATCAAATTATCCTTAAGAATCTCTTCCAAGAGAGTTTTATTTAAAAATTACATATATTAATATTATGAACAACATTCATATTAATATTTCCTAATAGTACAAACCCTATCTATTTCTATTTAAACATGAAGGCATACACCCTGTAAGGAAGAGGTGTGAATAGTTTAAATACGGGGATTAGTGATAGTGTTATAGTTGTTTCATCTCATGGAGTAATGATAGAATGGACCTAGTTAGAGGGAAAGTAGTTATCACCCTCATGGAGATGAGGAGGATAATGAGACTCTTTCTTGTGCATAAAATATGACATTGAAACTTGAAACATAGTTTTTAGTTTATGTGCTAAATACTCTATGTGTGTATGGGTTTTCTTGTTAATGGAGTTTCACATATGAGAAAGATAACATGATATGAGATATGACATATATTTTAATTGATATAAAGCATCATCTATACATATGTTTATGTCTTTTCTGAGTACATTCCAAATTAAAGGGAACAAGCATGTAAATGAAAGTATTAAAATTTGCATCAAAACTTGATTAATGTATTTTGTCATTATGATCATGATTATATAAATTAGAAGATATGTGAATATAAAATCTAAGTATAAATATAAAAAAGTATACAAACCCTAGGTGTGCCTAGGATTAGGTTTTTTGAATCTAGGGTTTTTTTTCAAAAATTTAAATTATATTAAAATAAATTAAAACCCTAATATAAAATTAATTTAATTAACTAGGTTGTCTAAAAGAATCAAAAAATTAGAAGTATGCAACCCTAAATTATTGCACAAAAACTATAATCAATGTAAACTTGGGTATTCATAGTAAGTTAGGTTCACCAAATGATTTAACCTTTTTAGATGTTTATAATGAAAAACCTATGTTAGATTTGTAGACACCTAAAACTGGCCATCAATAACCTCCAACCAAGATTTTGACTAATTTCTATAAAAATGCACAATTTGGCTTAAAAACACTAAAACACAATAAATGATGTGAACTTGTTATATTCAAATGCCAATTTTGGCCAGAGTGTCACTAAATGGGGTAATGCATTTTATGGGCTAGCTAACTTTGATCAGATCATTTTGAGTCAAAATGCTAATTTTGCACCTGAATGCTCTAGATTGCTCTTTTATACCAAATTTATTGCATGAGACATGTACCTTTGTTATTTTGTGTTGGTAACATCCTAAATGGGATAAAAGTTCCAACACATCTAACATCGAATTCCAATTCAAATCCTATCAAATTTCAAGATAATAATATGAAATTTTGACCAATTTGATTGATTAGTGTATCAATTGCCATGATTTGCATCAAATTTGACTAATCATGTTTAAGGCTAATTAAATCAAATTAAGAGCTTAAGTTAATTTTCCATGGAAATTTTGAAAATATTTTTATTGGAAAATGATTGTGAATATCTGCATCATCAAGTGACATCATTTCTTAGTGTGGCATCTACAAGCCATAAATGCATAAAATATTTGAATTAATGCCTCCTATACCTCATTATTACCTCTCTATCCCAAATATTTATGGGGATATTTATAGATTTAATTACATAACTAGATTTATTCATGGCCACACATATAAATCCTGAGATGGATGGTCATGGTTGACCTTGACCATTTCTAAAAATATATAAATAATAAGCCTCATACTCATAATTTTAAGCTATCTTGGTGTAAAGTTATAATGCTAAATTGATTCCAAAATCCATTGTAATTAGTGTTATAATGCCAAATTATTAAGCCAATCCAAAGATAAATCCATCAAAAAGGTGACAAGGATAAGATGAGATAGCTGAGCCTCCTTTGATGAAGACTCATTGAGCACAAGCTGAGCAAGCCACTTCAACAAACTATTTGGAGCATCCAAGGAGGGTGAAAGATTTCCTTGTCTTAGCATTCTAGTTGTGTTTCTAATTTTGTTTTTGTTAATATTATCTCCCCTTGAGATAGGTTTATGGTGTTAGCTTATTGTGTTCTTTGTTTGGATTTTATTTCATTCACTAACACCATACTAATATCCCCCTATTACAATCCTATGTTCCCAAGATTAAAGGGTTGAGATGCCTAAATCAATCAAATAAATATGAAATAATTTTTTATGACCTTTGAATTTGTTTGAATTTTTAATAATAGTAATAGATAGGTATAAATACATAATTAGATGAAAATTGACTATCACAGATGATATGGGTTTTGAAAGTTGAGATCTAGGTAGTAGTTTGTGTCATCAACATGATTCTGGTATTCATCTGTTCATTGGATAGTAGTTCCCAATATGGATAGTAGTGTCATCTATGTGTAGTATCCTCAACGTGATGATAATTTACCCTTTGTAGGACTATTTCTATTTTATTGGAGGACCGGCACCTATGTCTATAGGTCCTTTTTCTACATGATTGAAACCTATAGCTCTGTGTTATACCTAAAAACCTGATTTGATATGCAAATCCTAATCTCCTTATAAGTATGGCATAATCAATAAGTTTGTGTGTGTTATTAGGATGGACTAGAAATCATTAACACCCCACTGTGTAGAGAGTTGCCTACATACCTATACTATGAAGAGGGATTAATCTTGATGTAGTTCTTCCACCTAGTGCATGATGTATGTGCAAGTTAATTCTAAAATGAGAGTGGCCTTGGATACCTTGAATGTGATTGAGATTTAAAATGATTTAAAAATAGGTTTAGGATTTATATATATGGTATTATATAGAAATTAGGGTAGAATAGGAATTAAATACCTTAATTTTGCACAACTTTGTCTTTTGTTTGAATAGGTTTTGCATATATTTTCCAACTAGTGAATAGAGGTGGATTAGACTTATATTTATAGAGTTATGTTGCTTGTGAGGATAAGAAAAAGAGATTAGGACAACCTTAAAAGGGGTACACATTTAAAAATCTATCAATTGGGAAGAGCTAGGGCTAAGGATAGTAGCAGCTAATTGGGGACATTAACATTATGTGGCTGTAGTGTCCCAAACGTGGTATTAATGTCCTCTTTGTAGATTGCTAAGAAATTTTGATTAGGGTCTGAGATGATAGTTATAGGTCTATATTATGATTGGATGTAGGTAAATGTAGTCTAAATAATGACTAGATAATTAAGTCTAATGCTCAATGATAGGTCTATGGCTAGGTTAACTCAAGTGAAACTTTTGGCATCCAATTACCACTTTTATAAGATTACATATAACTCAATGGGTAATGTTATTTATGGAATTTGACTTAAATTTTATATCTCAAAAATAAATAAAAGCACAAGTAATTATAGATAATTTATCCAAAAAACCACTAGTTGACACTATTGAGAATGTTCTTGAGATGTATAAATTATCATTGATGTCAAGGTTATCTTAGTACATAATGCATTAATGAGAAAGTGATAGGTTTCAAGTGGATTTAAAGTGCATATCATGTGTGTAGGCCTTTGAGGATATTGAACATATTTTAGGGGTAATAAATTCATGGTGTACTTATATAAGTGAAATTAATCCATTGTAATAGTATTGTGAAGTTCTAGGTGATCCTAGTCATCTCCTAGTCAACTTGGTAGATCTTCTTGAGTAAATAGATTGATGACATCATCATTAACACATGTGAAGGTGTCAAAATAAAGTGATCATATGGGTTTGTTTATATTTGTGACTATATAATGTGGTTAAAATTATAGGTCTTGACATAGTATCTGAAAAATGTTATGGTGGTGCAAAGTTGGTCTCCCAAGTAGATTTCACTACTTTCAATACTTAGCCAAATTCGTAATATCAAGTAAATAAAGGAAAACCAGTCAATAGTATGTTGTTTATAAATTTTGATAATGGATTAATTTTATGGTGGTATAAAAATAAAAGTGGTATAGGACTTAAAGGGAAATATAAAAAAATTATTAGGAGGTTTGACTGGTTGTACAATTGTATTTATTGCATATGAGAGTTGACTATTGTTGCTTGTGTTTATTTTGGATAAACTAGGGTGCAAAGAAATGATTGTATCAGATAAAGTATTGATAAAATATTATTGGTATAAAAATAAAAAATAATTTATACTACACATAGATCATACTAAAAGTGAGTTGGAGTTTTTATTATCAGTACAGGTGAATATATTTCAGGTCAAAGTTGACTTTTGTTGACTGTAATTATTGTAGGATCTGAGTAAGCTTCTTATAGTGGTGTTTATGAGAATTTGGAGGATTAATGAATGTTTATTATGTATTCTATGATGTTCCTAAGTTATTTATATTTACATACATATGTGTATTGTATATGTAAAGTTTATATTCAATTTATTTGAGCCTTATTTGTGAAGACAATGTTTTTGGGCTAGTTAAGCCTAATAGGTCTTTAAGACCTAATGGAGGTTTTAGAGTATGAGTGAATGATTTTATGTTTCTTGAGAATAGATAAGGATCATTGAGGATGAAGTTAAAGTTATTGAAGTGGTTTGGGTCATTGGTAAGGTCCATTTGAACCATAGTGGCTTAAAGTGTTACATGAAGGTGAATTAGGTCTCCATGGGATCTATTGAAGGCTTGAGGGCTAAAAGAGGTTTCATAAGGCGAGCAAGTGAATTTAAAGTGTTATATGAATTATTAATAATAAATATGGTATTTATTAAATTATGTTAAATTTTTTAAAATGATTTCATAGTTGGTTAAGGGCTATTGGTATCAAAGTGAAATGTGTGGCCTAATGTAGGGTTAATTACTTAGGTCTTGCTTAAGCCTAGTGTGTTTTTTTGAGTCATTTGAATCATGGATGACCTAATGAGTTGATGTATATTTTATGTAACATATCATAAGATATATTTATATGTTGATCTAAGTGGAAAAAAATACTTAAGGGTTAAGGAAAGTGTTGTGGCTGACCAAGATTGATTGGAGAAAGAATAATGCATATTTAGAAGGTCATTTTGGCCTCATTATGCTAGTTAGACAATGGAAGAGTGAAAAAAATTATATATGAATTTTAAAAAGGGTAAGATTCAATTAAAAAATTATAAAATCATGTTGAATATGTGACAAGGGTCTAACATTATTTGTTTCAGGTCATGAGCAAGTAAGAAGATTTGTTTCAAGGTTATTAAGCCTATTTTGCTTTGATGACCTAGTATAAAGTTTTTAATAATTAAAGAGTGAAGATAATGGTATGAGAGTTTTAAGAAGTGTGTAATGGAATTAAAATAATAATAATAAAAATTTTAAACATTTCATGAAGATCACATAGTTGTGTTAAATGTGGTGAGCTAATTAGATTGCTTGTTTCAAAGCTAGATAGGTCTATTTGTCTAGTTGAGTGATGTAGAAGAGGAAGAGGCTTGTATGAGGTAGAAAGATAGGTTTTTAGGTGTTATAAAAATATAATACAATAATAAAGTGTGTAATACATCATATCATAGGTATAGATCAGTTTGGAGGTGATTGAGTTGGTGCTTAATCATTTAGGGGGTTGTAGCCTCCTTGTTAGTTAGTACTAGCTAAAGGTCAAGTGGATGATTGACTAAATTAAGGGGTGGGTACTCCTTTATCAGTTGGTTACGATCTAAATTGAAGTAATATATTTATATTAAAATATTCTAAATCTTGTTTCAAGTGGGTTTTCTCCCCCATGAGGGTTTCCCACATAATTCATGTGTTATGTGTTGTGATCTTTCATAGTTTTCTTTGTTCATTGAAATGAATGGTTTATATGCTTCATGAATGATTATGATGAATGGTTAAGAGTTTGAAGAGTTAGAATTGAAATTTATTTTGTTACTTCAATGATTGATCCTCTTGCCTCTCAGTGATTATGCTTCCAACAATTGGTATCAGAGCAGGTCCTTTAGGAAGGCTTGATAGTTAAAAGGTGGTCCTTGAAGCACAAAATGGCTATGCAACTAAGGAAAGAAAATAAAGAGTAGAGGTATATGGTTAAGGATTATGAGGATCATATTTATACCTTGAAGAGTGATAAGTTCATAATGGATAAAGAGGTTGAGAAGGCTATTAAGGATCTCAAATTTTACTTAGAGGATGTTAATATAAAGGTGAGTTCTATGGAGGCTCTTAAGGAGAAGGTATGAATATATAATTCTAATGTAGCTGTAGAAATAAAAAGGATAAGATTAATATTCATGATCTTAATAATTAGTTAAAGGATATAAATTCAAGTTTGAGGGTAAATAAGGATGAGTGTGATCAATTGAAAACTAAGCTAGGATCCTTAAATGTTGAACATGAGAAGCTAGTGGTCAAAATGAATAAGTTTGAGCATGAGAAACTAGTAGTCAAAATGAGCAAGGTTGAGAAAGATACATAAAATAAAGTCAAGAAGGATGATAGAATTAAAAATAAGATGAGAAGACCATTAAGGCATCCCAATGCCATGAGTTTGTCAATTCATCTCATAGTCAATGTTATGTTTGCAAATAATTTGGTCACATTTCAAGAGATTGCATAAGGAGAGGTAACTTGTCAAAAGGAGATAATAATCATCATCAAGTAAAAGGTATGAATGATATTATTTGTTTAAAATTTCATAGATTTGGTCATATTGAAAAGTATTATAAAAATAGGTTGAATGAGTTCTTAAGATAAAACATCGTGTATGGAGCTCTTAGTTTGTAAAGAAGAGGTCATACATGGATATGGAGACCTAAAACTATTAAGAGAGATCAGACTGAGACCAAGGATGAATTTTTTGATGAGAATATTAGTCAATATATTTTTTTTGTTGTGGTAGATATAAAGGCAAGACAATAATAGTATTTATTAGGGTATGTTTATAAGGGAGTCAAAGAGAAGATGGACGAGCCAATCAAGCTTATGAGAAGTCTTAAGAAAGACAAGCAAACTAGTAAGATTATGGAGAATTAGGAATATCCTAATTTCAAGGTGTTATAAGTGTCTTGATAGGTGAGGTGTCTCTATTAGGATTTATAGATGCATTACTCAATCATTTGAAGCATCATGGAATGGTGTTGCAAGGTTGATAAGTGAAAGACTAGCCAATGGGTCAATGTATGTTCTTTATCTTTATATGAATATAGTTGAGTATGGATTATTTAAATTTATTTTAATATTTTAAAATAAGTATATAAACTATTAAAATATATGATAATATATTTTAATATCTAAAGTTATTTATGGAATAAGATCTTACTTTGAGAGTCCTTGATTGGCATAAGGGTTCTAATGCAAAAAACCCTTAACATGGTATATATTGGGTTATACAATGAATTGGGTCACCAAAATTTGTGATCTGGTATAAAATAATGATATAAAAAGTATTAAGTGAGGTTATATTATTCTAGATTTATTCCCTTGGTGTAAAGGTATGATATTTTCAAGTTATGTATCTTTGTTTGCAATATATCTCTTTGAAGTGACATAGGAAAGGAGTATCTTTTATTATGCAAGAGAGAGGTCCTTGAAGGGCCAAGATTGGGAAGGTAAGTTTAGATTGTAGTAGAATGAATGTATGAATGTAATCAGATTTCATAAATATATGTCTTAATGAGTCATCTTGTTCAATTTGGTAGCTTCAAGAGCTCTTATAAGCATAGATTCAAGTAAGTTTAGTTGTTTTTCATATGAGAAGGTTTGTTGAGCATGTTCTTATTGTTTAGATATATTGTGATTGTTTTATACATATAAGAAGGTTTTTAAACCATTGAAAGAGGTCATTTTTTCCCAATAATATCAGATTTTAATTCAGTTGGCTCATGAAAGGATGTTAGATAGTTGTGGTAACCTATGTGTGGATGAAGATGGATCGATTCAAGGTATGTTCTTGTAAAAGAGTTTGCTTATGTATGTTTTTAATATTTTAGTTTTTTTAGATAGAATATGGATTTAAAAGGAGATAACTCAAGTTTATTGAGGAGTATGTGAAGTTTGGTCATGTTTTCTATAAGCCAAGAATCAAGGAGAAATTTAGATAGAGGTATGTTCTCTTCAATTTATAATATACAAGGTATGCATAGAGTGAGGGGGAACATATGTGAAATGTTTCAATTACAAGGAGATTATATGGTTTATTATGGTTTTAAACATGTTATATATGATGATAATTTTTTTAGGGTGAGATTTATAAGCTTTGTGAATAGTTTGATAGGTCCAAGGATCAGGTTGGCATGTTGAGGAGAGACCCTTTGTCATTAATATCAAAGGGGGAGAAAGTTCATAACGAAGGAGTTTTTCAATTTGGGAGAGAGAATTATGAAATTTATTTTCCATAAATTATAAATGGGGAGGTTTTTGAGAATGTTGTTGAGATTCATTTATTGTCATTGATGTCAAGGTGATCTTAGTACATAATGCATTAATGACAAAGTGATAGGTTTCAAGTGGATTTAAGAATGCATATCATGTGTGAAGGAATTTGAGGTGATTGACATATTTGAGGGGTAAAATTATTGTTAATTAATTCTTTATGTAATTATGTCAGTGAAAATAATCTATTGTAATAGTCTTGTGAAGGTGTAGGTGATCCTAGTCATCTCCTAGTCAACTTGGCAGATCTTCTTGAGTAAACAAATTGATGACATCAACATTCAATGTGTGAAGGTGTAAAAATAAAGTGATCACATGGGTTTGTTTATATTTATTCATAAATAATGTGGATAAAATTTTAGGTCTTTATATGGTATATATAAAAATTTATGGTGGTGAAAATTTGGTCTCCTAGGTAGATTTCACTATTTTTCATAGCCAAATTTGCAATATCAAGTGAACAAAGGAAAACTAGTCAGTAGTATGTTGTTTATAAATTTTGATCATGGATGAATTTTAATATTGTGTAAATATAAAATTGGTATAGGAATTCAAGGAATATATAATAAAACTGATTATAAGGTTTGACTGGTTGTATAATTGCATTTATTTCATGTGAGAGTTGACTATGTTTATTCTGAATAAACTAGGGTGCAAAGAAATGATTATAGAAGACAAATTATTGATTAAATATTATTGGTATAAACATAAAAAATTAAATATACTATATATATATCATCCTAAAAGTGATTTGGAGTTTTTATTGTCAGTACAAGTGAAGTTATTCCAAGTCAAAGTGACTTTTGTTGATTGTAATTATTGTAGGCCTGAGTAAGCTTCTTTCAGTGGTGTTTATGAGCCTTTGGAGGATGAACGAAGGTGTATTATGTATTTTATGATGTTATTAAGGTATTTATATTTAAATACATATGCTTATTATACATGAAAATTTTACATTCAATTTTTTTGAGCCTTATTTGTGAAGACAATATTTTTGGGCTAGTTAAGCCTAATAGCTTTTTAAGACCTAATGGAGGTTTTAGAGTATGAGTGAATGATTTGATTTTTATTGATAATGAATAAGTATAATAGAGTATGAAGTTAAAGTGATTTAAGTGTTTTGGTTCATTTTTAATGGCCATTTGGACCATAGTGGCTTAAAGTTTTATATGAAGGTGAATTAGGTCTCCATGGGACCTATTGAAGGCTTGAAGGCTAAAAGAGGTTTCATAAGGTGATTGAATGACTTAAAAGTGTTGTATGACTTGTTAAAAATAAATATGGATTGGATTAAATTATGTTAAATTATTTAAATTTTTTCCATATTTGGTTAAGGGCTATTGGTATCTAAGTGAAATGTGTGACCTAATGGAGGGTTAATTGCTTAGGTCTTGCTTAAGCCTAGTGTGTTGTTTTGAGACATTTGAAACATGGATGACCTAACGAGTTGATGTATATTTTATGTAAATTATCCTAATATAAATTTTTATTTTCATATAAGTGGGAAATAATCCCTAAGGGTTAAAGAAAGTGTTGTGGTTGACCAAGATTGATTGGAGAAAGAATAGTGCATATGTAGAAGGTCATTTTGGCCTCATTGTGATAGTTAGACAATGGAAGAGTGAAAAAAATTATATATGAATTTATAGAAGGGTAAGAGGACATGAAAAACATAATAAAATAATGTTGATTATTTTACAAGGGTCTAACATTATTTATTTTAGGTCATGATCAAGTAAGAAGATTTGTTTCAAGGCTATTAGGCCTATTTTGCTTTGGTGACCTATTATAAAGGTTTTGATAATTAAAGAGTGAGGTGAATGGAATGAGAGTTTTTATAAGTGTGTAAGGTAATGAAAATAATCATAATGAATTTTTTAACATTTCATGAAGATCAGATAGTGGTGCTGAAGGTGGTGAGCTAATTAGATTGCTTATTTCAAAGCTAGATAGGTCTATTTGTCTAGTTGAGTGCTGTAGAAGAGGAAGAGGCTAGTATGAGGTATAAAGGTAGGATTTCAGGTGTTATAAAAATATAATACCATAATTAGGTGTGTAATACATCATTTTATAAGTTTATATTAATTTTTTGGTGATTTAGTTGGTGCTTGATCATCTAGGGGGTTGTAGCCTCCTTGTTAGTTGGTGCTAGCTAAAGGTCAAGTGGGTGCTTAACTAAATTGAGGGGTAGGTACTCCTTTATCAATTAGTGATGATATAAATTGAATAAGTATATTTATATGAAAGTAATCCAAATATTTTTTTAAGTGGGTTTTCTCTCCCATGAGGGTTTCCCACATAGTTCATGTGTTATGTGTTTTGATCTTGCATAGTTTTCTTTGTTAATTGTAATGAATGGTTTATATGCTTCATGAATGATTATGATCAATGGTTAAGAGTTTTAAGAATTGGAATTGAATTTTATTTTATTGATTCACTATTTAACCCTCCCTCTTAGTGATTATGCTTCCAAAAATTGGTATCAGAGCAGGTCCTTCAAGAAGGCTTGACAACTAGAAGGTGGTCCTTGAAGCACAAAATGGCTAAACAACTAAGGAAAGAAAATAAAGAGTTGAGGTCTATGGTTAAGGCTTATGAGGATAAGATTTGTACCTTGAATAGTGATAAGGTCATGATGGATAAATATGTTGAGAAGGATATTAAATATCTCAAATTTCATTTAAAAGATGCTAATGTAAGGGTGAGTTCTATGGAGGCTCTTAAGGAGAAGGAATGTATCTATAATTCTAATGTTGCCTTAGAAATAAAAAAGTATAAATATGAATATTCATGATATTAATAATCAATTAGAGTATAAAATTAAATTTTGAGGGAAAATAAGGATGAGTGTGATCAATTGAAAATTGAGCTAGGATCCTTAAATGTTGAGCATGAGAAGCTAGTGGTCAAAATGAGCAAGTTTGAGCATGAGAAGCTAGTAGTCAAAATGATCAAGGTTGAGTAAGAGAAATAAAATCAAGTAAATAAGGATGATAGCATGAAAAATAAGGTGAGAAGACCATAAATGAATCTCAATTCCATGATGTTTTTCAATTCATCTCATAGTCAATGTTATGCTTGTAAACAATTTGGTCACATTGCAAGAGATTGCCAAAGGAGAGGTAGATTATCAAAAGAAGATAATAGCCACCATAAATCAAAAGGTATGAATGATATTATTTGTTTAAAATGTCATAGAGTTAGTCATATTAAAAAATATTTTAAAAATAGGTTGAATGAGTTCTCAAGGCAAAAAAAGGTGTATGGATCTCCTAGTGTGCAAGGAAGAGGTCATACATGGATATGGAGACCTAGAACTATTAAGAGTGATCATATTGAGACCAAGGATGAATTTGTTGATGAACATATAATTCAATATGGTTTATTTTATATGTTAGATATAAAGGCAAGACAAGAGTACTATTTATTAGGGTATGTTGACAAAGGAGTCAAAAAGAAGATGGATGAGCCAATCAAGACTATGAGGAGGCTTAGGAAAGACAAGAAAACTAGTAAGAGTATGGAGACTTGGAAGCATCCTAAGTTTAAGGTGTTCTAAGTGAATTGATAGGTGAGGTGTATTTATTAGGATTCATATAGTAATTAATCAATCATTTGAAGCATCATGGAATTGTGTTACAAGGTTGATAAGTGAGATGCGAGTTAATGGGTCAAGGTATGTTCTTTGTCTTGATATGCATATAGTTGAGTATGGATTATTTAAATTGATTTAAAGATTATAAAATATGTATATCACCTATTAAAATCTATGAGAATATATTTGAATATCTAAAGTTTTTTGTGGAAGAAGATCTTACTTTGAGTGTCCTTTGTTGGCATAAGGGTTCTAATGCAAGAAACACTGGACATGGTGTATCTTGGGTTGTATAATTAGTTGGTTAAAAAAATTGGTGAGCTGTTATAAAATTATGATATAAAAGTATTAAATGAGGTTATAGTGTTTTATAGGAAGTCTTTTGGTGTAAAGGTATGATAATTTCAAGTTATGTATCTTTGTTTACAATATATATCTTTGAAATGACCTAAGAGAGGAGTATCTTTTCTTGTGCAAGAGAGAGGTACTTAAAGGGCCAAGATTTGGAAGTTAATTTAAGACTAAATAAGAAGGAATGTATTAATTTAATTATATTTCATCCATAGATTGCCTAATGAGGTATCTTGTTCAAGTTGGTAGCTTGAAGATCTCTTATAAGCATGGATTCAAGTAAGTTTAGTTGTTTTTCATATGAGAAGGTTTGTTGAGCATGTTCTTATTATTAAGATAAATTATGATTGTTTAATACATATAATAAGGTTTTTATACCATTGAAATATGTCATTTGGGCCCAAGAAGATCAGCTTTTAATTTAGTTGTCTCATGAAATTATGTTGGATAGTTGTGGTAACCTATGTGTGGATGAAGATGGCTCCATTCAAGGTATGTTATTGTAAAAGAGTTTACTTATGTATGTTTGAAATATTTTGGTTTTGTTTAGATGGAATATGGATTAGGGGGAGATACCTTAGGTTAATTGAGGAGTATGTGAAGTTTGGGCATGTTTTTTATAAGCTAAGAATCAAGGAGAAATTCAGATAGAGTGATTTGTTATTTTTGGGAATAATGGAGTTTTATTTATATTAAATATATAGGTCTAAGTAGGAGAAATTAGTAAATAATATTCCTAATTAAAGATACTAATTTGTGAAGTTGAATTGTAATTTTACCTTTTCTAAAAATAGAAGTAAGAGAGAGAAAATCAAACTTAGATTATTCTAGAATATTTTAATTTATACAAGGTCTAGAAATTAATGTGTAGAACTAGGGCACTATCACAAACAAGATCCTAGACTTTGTTTTTTGATTAGATAGGAGCACTAAACTTAGAAACTCTAGGCTCTAATGTTATAGTCCTTCTCTAGTGCTATTGTCCTATGGATTTAAGCTTTCTAGGTTTTGTTCACCTACTCAGTGTGAGATTGTATACTAATTTTAAAGTCCTCACTATCAACAAAGCTCCTTATAGAGCTGATTATTTATGCAATTGTATCTTATATGCAATCGAAATAAAATTTAGAAAATGGGGAAAAGGTGTTAGTGTGTGTAATATGTATTGGACATGATTCACACCCCATGTGTGGGCATGCTACCTACATACCAATACTCTGAAGAGGGATCAAGCCATTTGTAGTTCTCCCTTTAAGAGTGCTTGGTGAAATAGTGAATGAAATGTAAGAAATTCTAAAAATAGGTATTCTTGAGATGACTAGGGACTAGTGTAAGGACTTGAATTGGCTTGAAAGTGTATAAGTTAGTTATATTCAGAGAATAGGGAAGATTGATTGAGTGGTCTTACTTGTATTCTTGATTAAATGATATTTTCTAACCCTTTCCAAATGATCTTTGAATGGGCTTATATATTGATCTATTGGTCATGGGTTAGATGGAACCAGACTAGGTTGACATAATAAACAAGAAAAATCAGATAAAAATGGTAAATTGGGCTCAAAATGTGATTGGATAAGAGCACTAAAAAAGGGACACCCTAGGGTCCAACACTATTGTCCAAATTTGATGTTATTATCTTGGGTATATGAGACCTAAGGGGATATATTAGTCATGAAGAGAGGGTCATGGCTTAGTTGGGGTCAAGTCTGGATGGCCATGGATGAATGGGAATTAGTGAAAGTAAGCCTAATAAGGTCATAAGAGTAAGAAAGAGGGACCTAAGGATTGGGTGTCATTATCCATGCTCAAATTACCAATTTGTGTATTTTATATGACTACATTTACCCTCCCCCCCTTTATTCTAGTGATACAATAAAGTGAAATACTAGGATAAAGGGAAATAGAAAGTGTACTTAAACTTACCTACAAAGGTAAATCCATGAAGCTCATGATGCTGAGTAATGCTAGATAGTGCATAGATAACATGTTGTGTAAGTGTGAATCTATGAAAGGAAAATAAAGAGTATATTATTTCTTATTATATGAAATATAAAACAAGAATGTACAAATTTGAGTAAGATAGAGGAAGAGAAAAGAATGAATACACCTCATTAGGTATGCAAACCAATACAAAACTTATTGTGATATTGAGTAAGGCTAAGTAATGTTGGATGTGTTAAATGATTTTGTATTAAAATATATATAATGAGTATATTTGAGTGCTCAATTCCTCAAAAAGTGGCTTAAGAATATAAAGGCTGGCCCTTTGGTTTCATCATCACTTACTATGTAAAGCTAGATGATCATGCATGTGATAATTGATGTTTGGACTATATATCCAATCCCTCTAAATATGTGGTTCAATAAAACAAAATTTATCCCTTTATCTCCATCATTTCCCACTAAGTGAAGCTATATGATCCTACATGTGCTAATCAATTTTTAGATTGTATGTCTAATCCTTCTAAATAAGTGTCTTAATAATACAAAGGCTTACCCTTTGGCTCCATCATTTCCCCATGAAGTGAAGCTAAGAATTTATACTAGTATGTATAAATGTGTATTCCATTTGAGATGTCTTTTAAATACCATAAATGCTCTATAAATATAACAATATAAGTGAGAACCAATCATGCCATTCATGATTCCCCCTATGTCTAGATTCTTTAATAAAAATATACTAAAAACTACTGATCTAAATTGGTCTAATTGTGTAAAACTATAGTTGAACCTACCTTTCTACCTACTTTTAGAAAACCTAGTTTTTCTACTATTTAGATAGGAGCACTGAAAATGGATACCCTAGTATCCAACACTATATTACAACCTCAGTGCTATTGTCTTAGTTTGAAGCTAACCATTGATCTAAAATCTTGACTATCTACCTACTTTGTTCTGAGTGTTTTGATGACTGATTGTTATTTTGGTTATTCTAAAACTAGATTTTTTGACTAATAGGAGCTATGATCTTTGTATCAAAACCCCTATTTGTTTCCACCTCTTTTGAGGGTAGGAATAGGTACCCTATAATGAATTCCCTCAAAATAATAAGCCCTAAAAGTGTGTTAATCTAGAAATATACATGATATAACAATTATAATCAACAAGATATCTCAAGATATATCATGGTTTGATTTGAGAGATTGTTAGATCACTAGAGGTATTCCTAGATAGATGCAATAATGTAATAGCATGTGTAATGTTCATAAATTAAAACTAGACATATTAGTTGTTATTTTGGTAATTGTTAGTTGGAGGGATGGAGCATGATGTCCATCATGGCATCCAAGAAAATAGGAAAAAATGCATGATATGGATCATGGCATTATAAATAATTGAAAGTAGTCTAGCAACAAGCACACAAAGTAAGAATCAAGAAGCATACAAGGGTTGCCAAGGGGCCCCACAAAAAAGGGACATGAGTACATGTCACTCAAACTAGAAATCAAGCATATAGGCATGTTCAAATTCCACATACACATACAAGTGAAATAAGCAATGTTGGCACAAGGGCCACAGGATCATAGAAGAGTACAATCAAAGGACATTGGAAAATGTCCTAAGGAACACACATGAATAGAAGCAAAGGACATTATAAAATGTCCTAAGGCACATACAAGAGATAAGAAAGAACTAGAAATATAATCCAACAAGATATGCTAGGCGAGAAGAGAAATCATGTAATAATTATAAAGCTAGAATCACATCTAACTAATTAAAGCAAGAGTTAAAGTATTTAAGACATGTTTAGTACAAGACTAGGTATATGGTAAGAGATACACAAGTGCTAGATATAAGTGAAATGTTGATATAATAATCTGTGTAATCTAGTAAGTAATGTACATCAACTTGATAACTTGGAGTGTGTAGTGTAGGAATGGCATAACCTAGATGGTGTAGTTATGTAGAAGATGCCCCCAGGGGGAAGATATATCGATGTGTGTCTCGAATGTAAAAGTAAGATGTCCCCTCAATGGGTAGAGTGAAATAATCAAGTAGCTGGATGTCACTACATACACTCAAAGAAGATCAAGTGAAGCATGGTAATGTAGATAAATTGACATATAATATCATGAAATAATAAATGTAAGTCCTAACATAGTACTAGCAATGTAAAGCATGAATGTTGCATATAATTAAAATGTTTTTGTTATTTTTGACATATTTGAATGTTTTTTGATTTTTTTGAAATGTTATATTATTTTTGTGTTTTTGAATTATGATCTATGTACAATCAACCATATGAAGACTATGTAAAATAATTTGAGAAGAATCTATATACGATTAATTATAAAAAATTATGTACAAGCAAGGCTAAGAAGAGATGATATTAACTGATGAGTCTCATGGGAGAATCCCTATCATAGTGTCTTATATCAAACAAAGGAATCATAAAATGATTGTGAAAAATGAAGGAATGGATGTGAATATGACTATAAATATTTGGATTCATTATTGGTATTTTAGAAATCACAATAACATGTATTGTTCCATTCATGATTATCATCCTAATATTGAACCAATAGAATGCTAGTGTTGACTTTTATTGTATCCAGATCTTTTTCTTTAATGATCTATGTTTGTGAATTATTTGTTTTAGGATGTTCAATAAATCCCAAACCTTGGTGACAAACATTATCAACTAATGGAATAGGAGTAGTGATTCCTTGATCATGATTTCCCAACCCTTGACCTTGATAATCAAACTATTGTAGATATTGTTGACCAAACCCATATTGATTTGAAAGTTAAGCCTTATTTTAGAGAGGTGGATTTGTATATTTTTAATGTTTTACCTATGCTTGTGGTACTATTTATTGTTCTAAATTTTCTTTTTGATCCTTTTTTTGTTCTAAGTTATGCTTTGGTGACCACTTTTGTACTATTTCTGAATTTGACCCTATATGAATGTGTTCTTGTTCACTGTGGATTGCTTGACTGATTTAACTTTTATAGGGTCCTCATTAACAATTATATATTATATATGTGTTTTTAATTCCAAACATGAATCTATGTGATGCCCATGCATTCTATGATATGCACAATAATATTTGAATCTTCTCACTGGATGTAGAGGAGGTAGTTTTATCAACTTAGATATAATAATTTCCCTTAGTTTCTCACTTGAAATTTTATTTTATCATTAAATTATTTTTAAATCACTAGTTATAGAGTTCCTTTTTTTTAATTTCTTATTTTGATATGTAATATTACTTGTAACTAATTGACTAGGTAAAAGTGCATATATATGATTGGCACTAGGATGCCTTTGATAATTTTATATTATAATCTAATTTTCCAATGTTGTGATTTTGTTATGTAATATCTGATTTTGCATTTGTAAATATGAAAATAACTTGCTCATATTGGTGATGTGATCCCTTCTAGTCTCACAAGTGTAAACCCTAGTTGCTTTTGATTCAAAATGTAATCACATATGTTGAAGAGGTTTTGAAGAAGCTATAGGTTGAATGTATGCATTGGGAATAATAGTATATGCTACCTCACCTTTTGGAGGGGTGATAGCATGGACTTGGTTAGAGGGAAAGTAACTATCACCCTCTTGATGGAGAGGAGGAGAAGGGATTTATTTCCTCTGCATGAAATATGACATTGAAACAAGAATAGCCAAGGAAGCATATGCATCTAGGTATAAACCATATATATGGGCTAAAACTCATGTAAGTGGAGTTATAAATGGTATATCAATATGATTATAAAGAACATTCCACATGAGAGATAACAAACAAGGGATCTAGAGTATAGAACTATGCATTGATGCATAAAGAACTTTGACATGTGCTATGATATGTCTAATATGTGTAACAAGATAAACTTGAAATTTTTTCCATATGAGAGATAAAGAGCAAAGGGCAGAGACCATGAAATTATGCATGAATGTATAGAAATTTTGACATGAATCATAACATTTACAACATGTTTAGCATGATAAACTTGAATTTTTTTCCATATGAGTGATATAAAGTAAAGGATAGAGATCATGATTTTTTTCATAAAGGAATATAAGATTTTGACATGTAAAATAACATTTCAAATGTGTTTAGAAAAATGGAGTTGGTAATTATTCCATATGAGCAAAGAGAATATGCAAAAAGAATTTTTAAATTTTATGCATTTTTGGCAATAAATTTTGTAATATCATCCCATATAATGAAACATAAGCATGAAATGGAAATGATGAAGCTTTGTACTAACATATGATAGACTTCATCATTCATGCACATGATAGGGCCCATTATAGTTTCCTTGTTATTTGCAAGAAATGTAAGATTTTTTTTTTATATAATTGAGAATTATTTTTACAATTTGATTATGGATGTAAGGTGATACTTCAAGAACAAAAAAAGTGTTAGGGCATGCAACTAGGGATTTAACAGTGATAGTTTTGAAAAATACTATGAATTTTTGAAATTGAAATTAAATATTTAATTTAAGTATACAAGTAAAAAATTTAGAAATTTATGGGAAAGCGTTTGATTTAATGGGACCTAGTAGATGAAACTAGGGTTTTTAAGAAAATAAATTTGTTGAAATTACTATGAATTTTTAAAATTTGAAGTTATTTTTTTATTTTAATATGCAACTAAAAATTTAGAAAATGATTAGAAAATTACAGAGAGCTATTTGATGCAACTATGGTTTGAAATAAAATTATTTTTGAAATTACTATTGAATTTGAGAACTTGAATAAAAATTCTAATTTAGATATACAAGCAAAAAATTAGGAAATTATTGGATTAATATTGGAAAATTAATAGGACCTAGTGTATGTAACTAGGGTTTAAAATAAATTTATTTTAAAATTTACTACAAAATATTAAAATTTGAGAGGAATTTTTGATTTAAATGTGCAAGTAAAAAAATTAGAAAATCATGGGATTAATGCTAGAAAATTATTGGGACCTAGTATATGCAACTAGGGTTTGAAATAAATTTATTTTAAAATTTATTGAAATTTATTAAAATTTGAGAAGAATTTCTAATTTTAATATTCAATATTTTTTTTATAAATTAATATAAAATATCAGCTAGGAATTTACCCTAGGGTTTCTAGGATTTTTATGCAAAATTTGAAGTAAGTCAGGTTCACTAAATGATTTGTTTTTTTTTTGGTAATAATGGAGTTTTATTCTTATTAAATAAATAGGTTTTAGTAGGAGAAATTAGTAAATAATATTCCTAATTAAATCTACTAATTTTTGAAGTTGAATTACAATTTGACCTTTTTTAAAAATAGCAGTGAGAGAGAGAGAAAATCAAAACTAGCTTATTTTGGACTATTTTGACTGAGACAAGGTCAAAAATTTATGTGCAGAACTAGGGCACTATCACAATAAGGATCCTTGACTTCATTTTTTGATTGGATAGGAGCATTAGAATTGGACAAGGTAGGCTCCAACATTGTAGTCCTTCTTTAGCACTATTATCTTAGGGATTTATGCTTTCTAGGTTTTGTTTGCCTACTTAGTGTGAGCCTGTATATCAATTTTTAAGTCTTCACTATCAATAGAGATCCATTTAAAGTTAATTATTTGTGTAATTTTATCTTCTATACAATTTAAAGAAACTTTGGCAAATAGGGAAAAGGGGCTAGTGTGTGTAAGATGCACTGGAAGTGTTTTACACCCAATGTGTGGGCACATTGCCTACATACCAATACTCAGAAGAGGGATCAAGTTATATGTAGTTCTCCTTTTAAGAGTGCTTGGTGTAATAATGAATGAAATGTAAGAAATTCTAAAACTGGGTATGCTTTAAATGACTAAAGTTGGTGTAAGGACTTGAATTGGCTTGAAAGTGTATAGGCTAGTTGTATGTAGATAATAGGGAAGATTACTTGAGTGGTCTTGATTGTATTATTTATTTCTTGAATGATATATTACAACCCTTTCCAAATTATCTTTGAATGGGCTTATATATGGATATATTGGTCATGGGTTAGATATAACCGGACTAGGTTGACATAATAAACAAGAATAATCATGGAAAAATGGTAAATTAGGCTCAAAATATGATTGGACAAGAGTGATAAAAAGGGGACACCCTAGGTTCCAACACTACTATCTAATTTTGGGACTATTATCTTTGGTATATGAGACTTAGGGAGATGGATTAGTTATAATGAGAGGGTCCTGGCTCAACTAGGGTCAAGTTTGGAAGGCCATGGATGACTGAGAATCAGTGAAAGTAAGCCTTAGAGGAACACGAGGGAAAAAAAGAGGGACCTAAGGATTGAGTGTTATTAACCATGCTCAAGTTACCAATTTTTTTGCATTTTATATGAATACATAGAGTTTTGTTCTTTTCAATTGATAATATGCAAGATATGCATAGAGTGAGGGGGAGCATATATGAGATGTTTCAATTATAAGGAGATTGTATGGTTGAGTATGGTTTCATAACAAGTTATATGAGATGAGCATGTTGTTATGGGGATCTTTATAAGATCCATGAATAGTTTGATGGGTCTAAGGATCAAGTTGGCATGTTGAGGAAGAGACCCTTTATCATTAATGTCAAAGGGAGAGAAAGTTTAGAATGAAGGAGTTATTCACTTTGGGAGAGAGCATTATGAAATGAGTTTTCCATAAATGACAAAGGGGGATATTTTTGATATTTTTTTTGAGATGCATTGATTGTCATTGATGTCAAGGTGATTTTAGTACATAATGAATTCATGATAAAGTGATAGATTCCAAGTGGATTTGAGAGTACATATCATGTGTGTAGGAATTTAAGGTGATTGAACATGTTTGAGGGGTCAAATTATGGGTATGGAATTATTTTTTTACTTATTAAAGTGAGTAATCTATTGGAATAGTATTGTGAAGGTCTAGGTGATCCTAGTCATCTCCTAGTCAACTTGGTAGATCTTCCTAAGTAAACATATTGATGACATCAAAATTCACATGTGTGAATGTTTTAGAAGAAATTAGTCACATGGGTTTATTAATAGTTTTGACTAGATGATGTGGTTAAAATTTAAGGTCTTGATATGGTATATATAAAAATTTATGGTGGTGCAAAGTTTGTCTCCCAGGTAGATTTCACTATTTTCCATAACCAAATTTGCAATATCAAGTGAACAAAGGAAAACCAGTTAGTAGTATGTTGTTTATAAGTTTCTATAATGGATGAAATTTATGGTTGTATACAAATAAAATTGGTATAGGAATTCAAGGAATATCCATGAAAATTTATTAGGAAGTTTGACTAGTCGTACAATTGCATTTATTTCATGTGAGAGTTGACAGTATTTTTTCTGAATAAACCAAGGTGCAAAGAAATGATTGTAAAAGAAAAATTATTGATCAAATATTATTGGTATAAAAATAAAAATTAATTACAATACATATAGATCATCCTAAAAGTTTTTTGGAGTTTTTATTATCGGTACAGGTGAAGCTATTGTAGGTCAAAGTTGACTTTTGTTGACTATAATTACTATAGGTCTGAGTAATCTTCTTTCAATGGTGCTTATAAGCCTTTTGTGGATTAATAAAGGTGTATTATTTATTTTATGATTTTATTGAGGTATTTATAATTACATACATATGTGGATTGAATATGAAAATTTTATGTTTAGTTTGTTTGAGCCTCATTTGTGAAGATAATGTTTTTGGGCTAGTTAAGCCTAATAGGTCTTTAAGACCTAATGGAGGTTTTAGAGTATGAGAAAATGATTTGATGTTTTTTTAGAATGGAGAAGGATAATAGAGTATGAATTTAAAGTTATTTAAGTGGTTTCAGTCATTGATAAGGGCCATCTCAACCATAGTGGCTTAAAGTGTTACATGAAGGTGAATTAGGTCTCCATGGGACCTATTGAAGGCTCGAGGGTTAAAAGAGGTTTCATAAGGTGAGCGAGTGACTTGAAAGTGTTGTATGAATTGTTAAACATAAATATGGTGTGGATTAAATTGTGTTATTTTTTATAAAATTGTTCCATCTTTGGTTAAGGGCTATTGGTATCTAAGTTAAATGTTTGGCATAATGGAGGGTTAATTGCTTAGGTCTTGCTTAAGCCTAGTGTGTTGTTTTGAGCCATTTAAAGCATGGCTGACTTAATAAGTTGATGTATATTGTATGTAAATTATCTCAATATATATTTTTATGTTTATCCAAGTGGTAAATAATCCTTAAGGGTAAGGAAAGTGTTTTTCTCAACCAAGATTGATTGGAGAAAGAATAATGCATATGTAGAAGGTCATTTTGGCCTCATTATGCTAGTTAGACAATGGAAGAGTGAAAAAAATTAAATATGAATTTTTATAAGGTTAATATTACATTAAAAACATAATAAATCATGTTGAATATGTGAAAATGATCTAACACTATTTTTTATAGGTCATGACAAAGTAAGAAGATTTGTTTCAAGGCTATTCAACCTATTTTGCTTTGGTGATCTAGTATAAAGGTTTTGATAATTAAAGAGTGAATATAAAGGTATGAGAGTTTGTATAAGTGTGTAAGGGAATGAAAATAATAATAAAATGTTTAACATGTCATGAAGGTTAGATAGTGGTGTTGAAGGTGGTGAGATAATTGGATTACTTGTTTCAAAGCTAGATAGGTTTATTTGTCTAGTTGAGTGATGTAGAAGAGGAAGAGGCTTGTATAAGGTATAAAGGTAGGTTTTCAAGTGTTATTAAAAGAGAAGAACATTTTTAGGTGTGTAATAAATCAGATTAGAGGTGGATATAAGTTTGGAGGTGATTGATTTTGGGCTTGATCATCTAGGGGGTTGTAGCCTCTTTGCTAGTTAGTGCTAGCTAAAGGTCAAGTGGGTGCTTGACTAAATTGAGGGGTGAGTGTTCTTTTATTAATTGGTGCTGATATAAATTGAATCAATATATTTATAGGACAATAGTCTAAATATTTTTTCTAGTGGGTTTTCTACCCCATGAGGGTTTCTCATATAATTCATGTGTTATGTGTTTTGATCTTGCATAATTTTCTTTGTTTATTACAAAGAATGGTTTATATGCTTCATAAATTATTATGATGAATGGTTAAGATTTTGAATAATTTGAATTGAATTTGATTTTCTTGCATCAATAATTCACCCCCTCCCTCTCAGTGATTATTATTCCAACAAACACATTACTAATGAATGATGATTTTTGAGATGATATTTTTACATATCACATTGATTATGATATTTGGACCATGTAATTTGATGGATACAAATACACTATAAGCATTGGAGCCAACATATGTCTCATTACTCCTCAGTGATAACCTATGATATTTGAATATTTATTAGGATTTTCATGTATAAATATCATAATAGATTATGAGACATTGATACTTTAATTATGTATGATAGACATAATGAAAATAGAATATTTTAGAGTGTATGGGGATTATCAACTTGTAGTTAATCTAGTTTCAGATATCTATCAAATAAAATAATAAAATTTGATCCCATATAGAGAAATGGTATAACAATCAAAGACATACTTTGAGATGATTATGATTAAGAGCATACCTCATAAATAGATTCAACACAAAAATATTATATCTAGTTTAGCTTTTATGATCCCTAGTGACATCAATGATGATCATGCTAATTCTAATATAAAATAATTAAAATGATAATAAATTACTAAAACACATGTGTATGCCTTAGTAGTACTTACATCTACTTAAAGTTTAATTAATTTAGAATGGATAGTAACATATAATTTTTTATAAGGCCATTATCCCATATAATTTATAAAGAAACGATAAATGTAAATTACAACATGAAGCCATTTGTTATGTTATGATAAGTTGGGCCTTATTCAAATGATCATTTGATGGAATTTTTTTTGGTATTATCACATAGGTAAATATGTAAAAGTGGATAGATAACTAAATTGTATTAATTTAAAAAATTGGGTTACATTAAGTTTATATAAGCTTACTAAGAGAAAGTTACACAACCCATTTGCTCATGTGAATAAACTACCCATCACTACCAAATTTTACTTAATCCATTAAATGACATTAATTAATTTATAGTACTATTAAAAGGTAAATAAGGGGGGTGTCTCATTAAGATGTGCATGCCCCATACAATATATTAATATATTACATTAATCATTTAGATCACATGACCCAAAAAACCTCCTTGATAAAAAAGGGACCAAAAGATGATCCAAATCATATGGATATGAATCTATAAAATAGTCTCTATTAAACATAAAAATTGTCACTTTATACATCTTGGTATTGATCAAATTATATTTCCTCACAAAGTTGTGATTTATAGATCATGAAATGAATGCTGAGCACCTTCCTAGACATGCTCATCCCATTTAACCATCTGTATCTATACTATCGTATAAGAACCATCATGGGAAGGCTCAAATAATTTGACCCTTATCTCACTAACTATTCATTACCTATGTATGACACACTTACCCCAATGCCAAACAAAACTAACTTCACTTTATTCAAAACTACTAGTGATATTAACCCATATAAAATTTACAATCATTGATGACTAATCAAAGACTGATATGATATCTTTACCATATCAGATGATAGGTAGAAAGTCCTTGAAGAAAAACATACCACCAAACAAGTTTTTAGACTCCTCATAAATGATATCAGACAACTCAAAACATAAATTTGGATAAAAAATACAACAAACTCCTATCATTTATATAAAAACACCACTACAACATAACCTAATCTTAGAGCTAGCAATGGAATCAAGATAGGTGGATCACTAGCTCTATCATCCTATTAGATATTAATGTATATGTAAACCCAAAAATATAACATGGTTTTCTTAGATATTACAAGTGGTGGAAACCAATGTTACATTCATTATTTTCAAGCACAAACTTCCCATTTCCAAGTTTGGAGCAAAAAGAGGGTGTCATATTCCACTGAAAATGATTTTATACATTAAAATGGCTTATTTATCAAAAAATATGCATAAAAACACATTAAAATAAAAATATATCTATGTTGAATCTCTCAAATTTTACATTCCATTAAAAAAGAGTGTTTATAATCAAAATTTAACCATTAGATGCAAAAATTATGCCATGTACAAGGTTCCCACTAGTTTTAAGCCAAACATAACCTTGCCAATTTAAATTTAGAAAAAATGTCTATTTTATGGGGATTAAATTTATTAAGTTAAAAAATATGCCCCCTTATAATATATGCTTGTTGGAAAATATTTTTGAGTATAGTTTATATAAAAGTAACTTTTATAACAACAGATGAACATATAAAAATGATATGGTGATAACTATTACTAAAAATACTAATTTTCCTAGTTTGTAATAGAAATTGGAGTTTGAATAGCTTATAAAAAAAAATTAGGAATTTAAATGATTATAACTCATGACCAAAGGGATGTTAAATAATGTTTTTTGAAAAATAATTATAACCAACTTTTGTATGTATGCTTTAGAGACGTAGCTTCAACATACATATAAACTCTTCCAACAATATTAGAAAGGTGAAGAGACTTAAACACCAAACCTCCTAGATATAAATGTTTTGACTTAACCCTTAAAACCAACTTTCCTATATACAAATTTGAAACATATCTTTACCAAAAAATTTACACAGCTATTAGTTTTTACTATGTACCTACTAATGACAATGTAGATGCAAATGTTTTACCTAGTAATTTAAATTTTGTTGTAAGACATACTTAATTTATTCTTAATTGATATATTTTTAAAATTATGGGGTAATTACTGAAAATTAAACATTTTATGACTCTTCAATAGGCATGTGTATGATACTCCAACAATGGATGGTACATCAACACAAAGTATCACACCCCACCTTAGCAGTTTTCCAACAATTTTTGACTCCAACAAAAAATTCTAATGACAAAAAATATTTCTAATCATTCCAATTATCTATTAGAGGATATCCATTATTTCACTTGGACCATATATCATATTTTTTAGTTAAATATCTTTTCCATAGCTTTATGCTCAAGGATTAGTGGCAAACATCATGATCTAATACCAATGTTCAGTATTGGAGAGTATCATTAAATATGAAAAAATGGTGAGTGAAAAACGTATTTTATTAATTCAAAAAATTATTTTACATCAATTTTATATAATATTTTAAGGGCAAGTTACATAACTTGTTTGCTCATAGGAATCAATTACTTATAATTACTAAATTTTACTTAACCCACTAAATTTCATTCATTAAATCTATAATACCAATGAAACATAAATAAAGGGGTGTATAACTAGGAAATTCATGCCCCATACAATATATTTATATACGATAATACTCATTTGGATCACATGACCCAATGACATTTACTTTTATGCTTTAGTTGTGTGGAGCCTAAGATAGCTTTAATTGAGGTACATGATTACGAATGTGGGAGGTAATTTAATAGAAAATAAATCTCTTAAAAATTATTAAGACAAGGTAAATATTGTCCTATGATGGAATAATAATGTGAAGGACATGCAAAACTATGTCCATAATGTCAAAACCATAATAATTTAAATCCTACACCTTCACAAGAGTTGTAACTTATCAACTCACCATGGTCATTTTATCATTATGCATTTGAATTGACTGTCAAGATAAATTCACAATACTTAGATTGTCATAAATTCATCATTACAAATTTAAAAAAATTACAAAATGAGTGGAGGCTATATCACTAAAATCAACTATGGGGGAGAACATATGTGTATTTTTTAAGATAAACATCATTTAAAGATTTGATCTCCTATTAGCCATTATCATAGTTAATGGATCATCCCTAAAAAATAATATAGTCAAGAGATTTTATTCTAAATACAAGATCCATCATACCTTTTCCACTCCTTATTATCCATAAGGAAATGGACAATTAGAAGAAACAAATAAAATAATTGTTAAAATAATAAGAAAAATAGTTTCCAAACATGGTGAAGATTGACATGATCAGATTATCTATGATTTATGGGCCTAGATGATGCAGGATCATCCAATTCATGAGAAATATTGCATGAACAAAAAATATGTTAGTGTAGGAATTTTTCCAAGTGTTATGTTGTGTAAGGTTTCTTAAAATACTTATATTTTATTTCAAGTTTGTGCAAGTATTATTTATTGAATTTATCATATTTGTGTTATCCTTTATGAACACCTTATTTAGTGAAATTATGTGTTTCATGCACATACACATATTTTTTTAATGATACATGTATATTTTGTTTCATATTTGTATAAAATTAGTGTTTAATTGAGTATGACTCACCTAATGTAATCTATAGTAAGAATATTTTGTTACCATGTAATAATGAAAATATTTTATGTATGTTTCTATCAGTATATGATATTTATTTGAAACAAAGTATATGTTTGATATGAATAATCATTATAGTTCCAAAGGAGTAGGAGATATTTTTTGGGATTATTGGTCATCTATTATTCAAGTTGTGCATTGAGTTTTAGATAATTTTTAGAAATAAAATTAATGATATTTATCATCCTTAAATAGACATATGAGTCATGGTACATAGGTTTATTGATTTTTAAGGATCTATGAGGTTGTGTGAATTTTTATGTATTTATAACTATTTTTGATTGACTGAAATTTAATTCTAAAAGTCATAAAAATTGATAAGGATTCATTTAATAATGTTCATGTTCTATTTTTGGATGCATTGGGATCTAACATGTTCTTATTCCTTATAAATGTTAAGACATATATTATTTATGACATAAAATGTTGGGACTCACTAAAATTATTTAATCTTATTAGTGGGGTAAAACACTTAATGTGAATAGGTAGGTTTTACATATATATAAGCATGAACCTATGTTTGTGATATGGGGGAACTCTTCTAGTTGGATATTGGAAAATTATTAAATATAATAATTTATTTTCTAAAGATATGAGTTATTAGAGTTGATATATATAGATATGATGTTGTAATGAATCTCATTTTGAGATTGTGATGTGTTTGTGTCATTTTGTTTGTTTTATTTCCTTTTATTGAAATAAAATAAATATCTAAGTTATTCTTGTGGTATTTAATTTAAAATTCATTGAGTATTATGAAATATACATAGTCTAAGATATTTATTAATTGATATCCCTAATAATAACTACATCATTTAGTATCAGATCAAGGTTATAGTCCTTGTTATAGATTTTAACTTTTCACATTTATGAGTGTGGGTAGAAATTAACTGTAGACATATTCCAATGAGATATTTGGGGAGAAGGTGTAAGTAAGTGATTGATCTTAGATCATAATTTGGAGTCTATAATTTTTATTTATCATAAAATGAAAAATAAGATATCCTTAGATGGTAAAAGAACATGATTAGTTAGAGAGTCTAGAGTAGTAGATTTGGTAAAGTGATAAGAGACATTCAAGCTAGAATGGAAGTTGTATAAACCACACATTATCATGGAGTTGAATTATTTTATGATGAAAGTGATGCACAAATTTTATAAAAATCACTTAAAGATCAATATGTAGAAGAGTCTGATGAACCTAAAGATATATTATTGAAATAATGACAAAGAAGCTAAAGTTGGACCTTAGAAGTTATTCTATAAGTTTAAGTCCTGAAGAGCTCATTGAATAGATAACTAAGTTAGAAAAATATATTGAATATGAAAGTATGTAAGATACCAAGTGGGTTAATTTTTTTGGAGAAAAATTTTAAATTTCATGCATCATTATGGTGGGAACACATACAAGATGATATAATACACAAAGGTAAATATAGTATTAAGACATGGAATAGATTTTTTATGAAGTTGAAAGCTAAATTCATTCATGTAGATTATAATATTAGTTTTTTCAAGAAGATACAAAATAGGAGACAAAGAGAGAAAACTATAAAATAATACACTAATGAGTATTATAGACTTACTATCAGAGTGGGTCATGTGGAATATGATGTTGATAAGATCACAAGATATGTGAATGGATTGTGCATGGAAATTTAAGATGAGTTTGGTATGATTAGATTAGGATATGTTACAAAATAAAACATAAAATAATAAAATCAAGAGTAAAAGGAATATTTATACATGGACATATAAGTGGAAGAGGTTATTCTATGAAAAAAAGGGTGAGGCAAGTACTTCACAATGTAATTATGGTAATATCCAAAGATATAGAGTATTTTCGAAGGCAAAGTAACTTATACTTATGTATGAGGTAAATGTCATGGATTAAATGTAAAATGTTATAGATAGGGTGATATTAGCCACACAATATTTAATGTCCACATATGAATACTAAAGGAAACAAAATAATTGATGCAAGTGATCATATTATGAAATTAGATGAAGTGTTGAGTTTATTCTTAACATAGGTGAATGAGAGACTAGAGAATATCTCATGATAAATAGGGTATTATTAAAAACTAAAATATAGGAAAATAGTTCTGCACAAAGAAATAATTTTTTTAGAACCATCTAGAAGTTTAAAGGTAAGGGTTGCAATTGATTATTAATAATGGAAGAAGAGATAATTTCAATAAATGGTAGATAAAATTAATTTGAAGATACTTTTAAATTTAAACCCATATAAGGTTTATTGGTTACTAAAGGGACATCAAGATTTGGTGAATGAAAAATTATGGTAAGTTTTCATATTTGTACTTATAAATAAGAAGTTTTTATGTGACATAATGCTTATGAATTTTTGTCATATTTTACTTGGAATGTCTTGGAATTTTAACTACAGGGCACATCATGATGTTCATAATAATTCATATACATTTTTTAAATATGGAGTTAAACATAAATTAAATCATTTAAAGAATAAGTGTGAATAAGTGGAACATAATCCAAAATTATTGTTAATTTCAAGAAAATAGTTTCTGAAAGAAATAAAATAGAATGAATGTTATGCATTAATTTCTAAGTCAATGCAAGAAGTCATGGAGTAAGAAAGACTACCACAAGAGGTAAAAAAGATATTAAGTGAGTTTTTGGATATTATGTCTAATGATAATCTAGATGAATTAACATTGATGGGAAGTATAATTTATCACATGGATTTGATACCTAGTTTGAGTTTATTGAATAAAGAAGGACATAAGATGACTCTCAAAGAGAAGACAAAGGTGTAGAGATAAGTTTAGGTGTTTTTGAATAAATGTTTGATCATATAAAGTTTAAGCCCATGTGAAATACCAATAATAATAACACCTAATAAGAATAGAAAATGGAAAATGTGAACTAATTCTAGATTCATTAACAAGATTACCATAAGGTATATATTTCCATTACCATGCATGGATGATCTAATGGATTAATTGAGTGGAGGAATATACTTCAAAAAAATTGATTTAAAGAGTGTATATCACCATATTAACATAAAATAAGGTTGTGAATTGAAGATAACATTAAAAATTCAAGAGGGGTCATATTATTGGTTAGTTATGTCATTTGGGTTAACTATTGCACTAATTACCTTCATACGATTGATGAATGAAGTTATAAAACCATTTTTGAGTATGTTTATCCTTGTGTATATTTATGACATGTATTTTGAGAATAATATAGGAAGAACATTTGTGACATCTATGAAAAATTTTATAAAATTTAAGAGATGAAAATTTGTTTGTAAATTTGGGAGTTTTGATTTATCAATAAGGTTTGGATATTGATCCAAATAAGATGCAAATTATACTAGGTTTTGCATCATTCCAAGGTACATTTGAGGTATGTATTTTCATGGAATAACAACTTATTACAAGAAGTTCATCAGGAATTTTAGTTGGGTATGTTCATTGATCACTAATGTGACATTGAAAGATAAAAGAGAATTTGTATAGACAACAAAAGTAGAATAGAGTTTATAATAGTTGAAGAATTATATAATAGAGCAATCAGTGTTGGCATTGCCAAATTTTAGTAAAATATTTGTAGGTAGATTGTGATATGAGTGGCACACAAATAGGATAAATATTGATCCAAGAAGGAAGACTTATTGCATATTTTATTGACAATTTGAATGATGCAAAGTTGAAATATTCAGTATATGATCAAGAGTTCTATACAATTGTACAAGTGCTAAATAAATAAAGACATTAATTATTTTCAAATGATTTTATATTTTATACATATCATCAAGCATTACATTTCATTAATATTCAGAGTAAGTTGAATTAGAGACATGTGAAGTGGGTTGAATTCCTATATAATTATTCATTTTTTTTGAAACATATAAGTGGAAAGTCTAATAGAGTTGTTGATGCATTAATTATACTAATTATTTTATTGAATGAATTAAAGGTGGAAGTCATAGGATTTGATCTTTGAAATAATTTTAGGAAGAAAATGAATATTTTCAATAATCATGGAAGTCATGTAGAGAACCAATGAGTCGAGATAGGACACCATGGTTAGAGTGTTTTATTCAAGAAAGTTTTTTATTTAGAGGAAGGCAATTATGCATATCGAGAGGTTTAATGTGGAAAAATTTAATCCAAGAGAGTCATAGTGGAGGATTGGTAGGTCATTTTGGGTTTGATAGAACCTTATCATAAGTATCATAAATTTATTTTTGGCCAAGGATGATTATAGATGTATGTAAATTTGTTCAAGAGTGTAGAATTTTATAAACTAGTGAAAGGGAGAAGTCAAAATGTATGGTTGTATCAACCATTGCCTATTCTAAAGAAATTGTGGGATGATATAAGTACAAATTTTATTTTAGGTTTTCCTAGAACATAAAAGAAAATGATTAAACAATTGTGATAACTAATAAATTTTCAAAGATGACACATTTTATAGAATGCAAAAATACTAGTGAAGCAATAAACATTGTTAATTTATTTTTTAGAGAAGTTGTGATATTACATGGTTTAAAACAAAAAATAATATCAAATAAAGATGTGAAATTTGTTGTAAATTTTTGGTGAACATTTTGTAATAAATTAAATACCAAATCACAATTTATTTCAAGATACTATTTGAAGATATATGGACAAACACAGGTAGACATTATAAGGTTGTGTAATATTTTGAGATGTTTAGTTGAAGGTAATTCAAGAACATGGGATAATGTTTTGGAACAATATGAGTTTTCTTATAAGAATTTTTTGAATATAAGTACATGAAAAACACCATTTTATATTGTTTTTGGGTCAAGTCTAAGAGAATTTTATAAATTAAGAGATATGAAGAATGAGAAAAAGAGAAGTGCTAAAGTAGAAGATTTTTTAGAACATATATGAGAAGTGAAAAAATTAAAAGAACATTTAGAAATGAATACAATACAATACAAAAAACTTGTAGATAAAAATATAATAGATGTTTAATATTAAGTGGTACATTTAGTCTTAGCATATTTGAGAAAAGAGATATTTCCAAAAGGGACTTATGATAAGTTGAAATGGAAAAAGATTGGTCTGTGCAGAATGCATATGAAATGAAGTTACCTAAAGGTATAAACATATCAAATATTTTTATTGTGGATGATTTGTATCCATATTATTAAGGACAACGTAGTGAAAGTGAAAATAGAGATTTTGAATCAAACTAAAGATTTTCGATGCATGAGAAAGAACATGAATAAATAAAAGAGGTGTTTGACATGCAAGTTGGAAAGATGAAGAAGGAATATAAGGAATATATGGTAAAGTGGAAAAGATAAGACATATAATATGTGATATGGATTATCACATTAGAAGTTTTAAAATAATGAATACCATTATCAGAGCTCTTAAAAGTCACATGAGTAGAAGCATATATGTTTTTATTACTTAGGGTATATGATGTAATATCATTTGGGTTTATGAGAAATCTTGCATCAACCAAGCATATGTTAGTTTAGGAGTTTGTCTAAGTGTTATATTTTGTAAGGTTTCTTATAAAACTTATGTTTTATTATGAGTTCATGAAATTCTTATTTATTGCATTATTCATCTTGGTTTTATTTTGCATTATCCTTTGTGAACACTTTGTTAACTAGTTTTGTGTTGCTTGTGAGTACACTTGTGTCTATAATAATCCATGTATCTTTTGTTTACAATTATATTTAGTTAATATATAATTTATTATGAGAGACAAAATTTAAGATATTGTAATAATATTATATTACCACATAACTGTGTAAATATTTTATGTATGTTTCTATCAGTATGTGACATATTTTTGAAGCATAGTATTTATTTGAGATGATTATTCACCATAGTGCCAAAATATTAGGAGAGATTACTTGGGATTATTGGTTATCTATTTTCAAACTATGTGTCAAGTTTCAAATCATTTGAATAAACAATGGTAATGTTATTTATCATCCTTAAGTAAACATAAGAGTCATGGTACATAGGTTTGTTGATTGTTAAGGACCGATGAGGTTGTGTGACTTTTCATGTATTTGGACCATTATTTATTAATTTAAATTTGATTAATAAAGTAATGGAAGTTGATGAGGATTCACTTAATAATTTCCATGAGATATTTTGGGATGCATTGGGCTCTAACATGTTCTTGATCCTTAGAAATATAAAAATAATTAATATTTCTGACATTTAAGTTTGTATAAAGAACTTGATGTAAATAGGTGGGTATTACATCTATTTAAGTATTCCCTACACTTGTGACATGGGGGAGGAATATTATATTTTTATATTGGAAAAATATTGGATCTAAGAATTTATTTTATAAAGATTGTGAGTTAGTAGTGCTGATATCTATGGAAATAATGTTGTAATGAATCTCATTTTAGATTGTGACGTGTTTATGTCATTGTGCCTATCGTATTTAATTTTTTTGAAATCAAATAAATATAATTTATTATTATGGAATTTTATTTTAAATTCCAATGAGTATTCTGAGGGATACATGATTGAAGGTATTTCTTAAGTGAGATCCCTAACCATTATTACATCACTATCATACAAGTGTTTGCATACACACAAAGGATAATACTTATTATATTATTTATATAAGATAAGTGGTATTAAATTTATATATAGAGATACTATATTTCAATGTATCATTTAAGGAAATTATGAAGGATAAATAATATCAAGAAGAATGATTGCATCAATTAGAAATGTTGTATGAAAAATGCTTATAGGCTATTGAGCATCTCAGATATTCTAGGATCACATTTAATAGAGCATACAATAATAAAGTTTTAAATAATGAATAAAATGTTTTAAATTTGGTTTTAAAATAAAATCAAAAGAACACTAATGAAAATAAATAAATTAAAGACAAATTTAAACCAAATTGACTAGGCCCATTTGTGGTTACAAAAAATGTGGGTACATGAGTTTATCATTTGGATAAAACTAAATAGAACCCTATGAGGGACACTTAAATTTTTTTTCATGTACTCATATATATTTAACATGTAATAAACTCATATTTCAAAAATACAAATATATAAAAAATTCCAAAAATTAAAATTCGTGATCTAAGCATAACATTTTTTGCTATTAACTATAATAATTATTGTTATTTATCACATAATTGGTAGATTACATATCATTTTTCATAAACACATACATTTCATGGTATATATGAGTGATATATATGATATATAGGTTATACATCATATATAGATGCATGTATATATGACATTCCTACACCCAGGGGCCATGCCAATGCTGGAGGTATCTCATTTGATAGGTTACATTATTACATATTATATCTTTCTATGACATTTTTATTTATTACACATGCCTTACTATTACTTAGATTATATTTAGTGTTACATTCCATGGACATGTTATTTTCATATGTTATGACAATAACATAGATTAATGATGTAAACTAGCTTGACTTACTCTTGTTTAATCCTAGGTTTAGATAAGGATCCTATGGGTTTAAGGGTTAAGAATATAGACATCAATAAGCATAAGGGTGATAAAAAAAATATATCATTCCAATTAGTTTCAAAACTTATAATATATACTAAAATTATTATGTTGATATATGCTAAAAATGGAAAGTATAACTATGCTAGATATTACAGTGATAATGAAAACAAGATAGTTAGTTTTGATGTTAACATAGATATGGATTTAGAATATATGGGAATAATACTAGAAAAGGATTCTAGATCAATCATCAAATTCTAGAAATTTACTAAGGTAGAGTTAGACACTTACGTCTACCTTAGATGGTTACATCGACACTTCTATCTAACTTGGACATAGGTGTCATGTATAGAATACCTATTAGATCTAGATGCAACCACCTAGAATAGTCTATGTGACCACCTATAATATTCTAGGTTTTATGTCACTTTCACTATGATGTGCTCAAATATAGATTGTGGGTTATCTCTCTTTATCAAATAGTAAAAACCTAGCTCTTCAACTTCATAGTGTCTATGGGAAAAATGGGTTAGTGAGTTCACAGTGTTGAGATAAACCCAAATAACCCTCTATCAATGGGTGATGTCTACATATCCAATAATACAAATAAGGCCTAAAATTGATGTAGTTCTCCCCTAATGTGTTAGCTTATGTGTGCACAAGAATGCAATATGTGAAAATCAAGTACAACAATGACCTAGCTTGTAACTTTAAAAATAAAACACATGGCATGCTCATTAAATAATATAGACTTATAGATGTGATTTACCTATGAGTGATATGTAAATATGGGAGAATAGGGAAGTTTTACTCACTCAAATATTTTTTTATCATTGACTTATGAAAAGGTGTGAGATTGCTAGGTGAGGAATGAATGAGGGTTGATATTGTATTTATACAAATCCCTTTGGAGAGTATATCAAATATAATCACTTAGGATGATCATAAGAATACATTTCATTTTAAAAATTTATTGACCTTAGGGCATTATACACATGAATCAAGTTAAGACACTTACATCGATGTAGGCATCTAATTTGGATTGAAGTGTTTAGAAAGTAGAAAAGTAGGTGTAGGTCTAGAAATTTTAGAGATAGAAGATAAGTTATTTTACAACATCTAGACAAGGTAGAAGTCTTGGGTTATCAAAATGAATTTTGTAAGACTAAGATATAAGCAAATAGTACAGAGAGATAGGGTAAGTAAGCCCTTTATAAACAAGAAGGTATAAAAGATAAAGGTATATACATGATATGTATGTTCCAATTATACAATACTAAGGCATTATATAATTTATAAATAATGTTTACATCTACCCATTTAATTTCTTAATAAAATTACTAGTTTAAAATAAAATATATGTGTACCTAGGTATGTATAATGTTGGGTGAATATTTTGTCATTGGCTAATTGATGGAAAAATGGGTATATAAACCACAATACAAGGATATTTATACAACAAAAAGTGTGGGTTTACCACATCACAGTGAGATAAATCTCTCCTCTCATCAAGAGGAGGTTCCCTATTCTAAAATACTTATATATTAAATATATATAGATAAGCATAAAATAACACTCAGGGTAGGACAACACCATCCATCTCTCTTTTTATAGAGATGATGTTCACAAAGATAGGAGAAATCCTAGTGAAATGATGGAAAGTGCTTCTCTTCTTTCAAAAGTGGCCTGCAGCAAACAACAAGAATTCTTTCTGGGTAGTAAATGGTATATGAGAAATCGATGAAAGCACAAAGTCTTTTGTTTCCTCCTTCACTAATTTGAGGCATACGTAATAGTAGTGTGAAGTAAAGCTCAAAGTCTTCACCTAAAACTACAACATATAATAAGATCACAAAGGATAAAAGTAGTTTAAAGTCTTTCTGATATCCTTCAGATAATTTCCACACACACTTTGCTTATTTAATCAAATAGATGAGAGATTATTAGGAAAGAGAACATAAGAAGGATCTCCTAAATAACATAAATTATTTCAACACAAAGTCTGAAAATAACCTGCTTCTCATTCATTCAAGAAAATATGATTTACAAGCTGAGATCAAAGTCTCATAAAGTATCTCAATTTTGGCAGAGTTTTTTCTCTCAATTATCAAAAAGATATCTTTACAAAAGAGGCTCCGTCTATATATATAGGAAAAAGCCTTCAAAATTGGAAAAAGACTTAAATATTGAAAACTTAGTGAAAGATGAGTCGGCATTGACTTTGGGACTTTTCTAGATTTTTACATGTAATTACATATTACAAAATTACATGTGAAAATGTCTCAAGTCAATTACAAAGTACATGAGAAGAATGAAGAAGAAAGTATGGAAGAATAGTTTAACTTTTGTCACCAAACTTCTTCAGATGAGCATCATACATGGCGATAGTTGCTTGTATCCTGATACTGTCTAGCACAATGGTATTTTTGACGACCACCTTAGCTTTGACTGTGGTGTCTCTCACTGCTGTGATTACTTTCACATGAGTAGTTAACCTAGTTCTTAGATTATCCAGGGTTAATTGATTATCTAAAATATTATCCAATAGAAGCCATTGAGAACATTTTTTCTTCGAATTCCCTTTGGATCATACCTTTGAATTCTTGAATCATTTCCTCTGCTGAAATGAATTAATTATCTCGAGAGGTGAGTCTACAAGGCAACTCCTCCAATTTTTTCAATAGATTGGTGTCACTTTCTTCACTGGCATCCTTGGAAGATTTGAGGTCGTTGATCAGCTCCTTAATTACCCAAATCATATATATTAGTGATTCTTTGATTTCAATATAAGAATCTTTATCAGCAATGATGCTAATTGATACTAAGGTATGTTTCTTTAGTGCTTTCATCTCTATCCACTTGCTAAGATATTTATTTGTGCTATCAATATCTTGAGAAATAATATTGATAAGGTCTTCTAACTCTATTCTCATTTTCTTCATTTTACTTGTCTTCTCAGCCACCTCTATAAACAAGAAAATACCTTATGCATGCATCTTATCTAGGTTATCTTCAAGTACTTTTCCCTTTAGATAGGTCTTCTCTACTTTCTAGATTACAGGGTCATCTATGAAGAAGGCCTATGGAGTTGCCACTTTCAGAGCAAAAGTGAATCTCCTAATCACCATGGTTAATTGTTCTGCCTTTATTTTATAATGATCTTTCATCTCTCTCTCTCTTTGTCAAATTTCTGGACCATGATATCCATTATAGATTGAAAATTGCTCTTAGCACTCTTGTGCGTTATTTTCCCCAACTCAACTAGATAAATGGAGTAGCTTCTCATATCAAAATTCTTAAGGGTTACATCCCATGGGTGTTTGGCTATCTCCAAAAATTTGTGACCGTTATCTCCAATCATTTTTAAAAGGATTTTTGGCTTCTTGGGAGTCTTAGCTTTCACTAGCACTATTTTACAAAAGTCAAAGTCATCTAGAGAGATGGCTTACTTTTTCATTTTGGGTGTGAAAGTAAATAACCAAGGTGGGAGAGCAAAAGCACTTACAGTAGCAATAGTCCCTATAGTTGGTGTCACTGGGGTAACACCTGCACTACTAGGGGGAACAATGGGCATAGTATCAAGCAAGATTGTACCTACCACTAACTGGTCAAAGGTGGAACTATCTCTGATGTTGAAAGAAGGAGATGAAATACTGAGTATGGATCTTGATGATTGAAGAACATGTCTAGAAGCACCTTGAGGGTTGCCAAAAATAACTCTAAAAGGAGAAGTGACTCCAAAAGAGGAAATACTAATGGGAGAAATGGGTGAAGGAGTTGCAACAAGTGAGTGGGATGGAGAAGGAGAAATTCTTGTGACTGGCTATGCCCCATCTTATGGAGATAGAGTTTCTATCCCCTATTGACCTATGGGCCTATCATCTGTTTCCATCTATTCTATTGATTGTTCTTGGGAACTTTGTTTCTCAACCTCCAATCTGTTGTATCTAGTTCTTTCTCTACAATTTTTTATTTCTTTGATACAAAGATGATTCTAGGCTTATGGGGCCTGGAAGGAGAAGGAACATCACTTTTATTCTTTATTTTATTTTCTACTCTCCTCCTTATCTCTTCATAGAATTTGGCCTCTAATCTCATGATGAATTATTTTAATGTGATCCCTTTGTTTGCTAACCAATCATTGGTGTTAGCTAATATTGGTTTGAATCTCATCCTCAAACAGGTCAACTCTTTTTGAGACCATTAAATCAGAGGAAGAGGAGAGTTAGATACTTGTTCAACAAGATACCTACTATTTACTATATCTCTATCATCTACTAGATTTGGAAGAATATCAACGAGCCCTAGATATTCTATTTTCTCAAGAGAGTCTACTATAGTCCATTTTTTTATATCTTTTGTTGTCCTTAAATCTATCCAAATGTCTTCGATCATGGGCTCGTAGAACTGAGTCTTTCTCCTGATCATGTCTTTGACACCTCTGTAATAAAATTTGGGCCTTCTTTTGAAATGCTTCATGGTGACAAGTTGCATTTCTATCTCCATTGCCCTTGTTTTTATAGCGGTCAACACTGAGTACTTGCCAATTTCGATGGGAAACCTGAAACCTGGTTTCTTAAGTTCCATCTACTTATTGTGTATAACAATAATTTGTCTACACAACTCCATCAAGATCAATTTATCAGAAGGAAATCTAGGGAGCATATAGGGATAGCCTTGGAAAAAGCCAACCTATAGATAGCAAAAAGTAGGGAACTGTAAGAACATACATCCAAAGTCATTGACAATAGTCCAGGCTTCATCTGATACTCTTTTCTTCTCTAATTAAGAATTGAAGAGATAGGACCAAAGTTTCCCAAAGTTCTGACACAACTTGTTAGATTTAAGAGCACACATGATTACCAATGTATAAGCAACTTAAACATGCAGAAATACCCAGAAGAACAAATAACTATCAATGAAAAATAACACAGAATATGAGAGGCAACACACAATTGTATTCAATTCATTACAAATAAAATTACAATAAAGAGATCACACTCTTCTTCCACCTCTACAAGGCCTTCCCCACCTTAAGGGCTCCAAGAAATCTTCCCACCTGAGTAATCTTCTCTCATAGGTCTCAACTAACAACTTACACAAGCTGTTGTTCACCTCATTATACATCCAGTACAACCGAGTATGAACTAGTACTCCAAGTAGATCTTACCATGATCTTGCTTCTAATGTATTACTATCACCTTAGATCCTAGCCAACCCACCAATCTCTGTCTGACCCTCACATTCACACATCTCCCTACAGACCAACTTGATCTTACTTATCACATGTAGATCTCATCCATGATCCTGCAACACCCTGCATATCAAACCTGATCTTACATACATGGGGAATCTTACTTGATTCCACCATGGAAAGAACTCTCCAAGTTCTACACTTGGGTTCTATAAGTTCTACACTTAACAATACAGCCCATGAGTCTATTATATAGATCTCATGCATACACTTAATTTAGACAGGTGGCTCAAAGACTCGAACTGGTCTTCATCATGCAAACAATGCGTTCACTTAACTGACTGTTCATCAATAGTAGTTCTGACTGCCACAGGAGACTGACGTCGGTCCCTACCTGACTAGAGGTGACTGACATCGGCTGATCTCCTACCAATGCTAGTTTCCTTTTGCACTCCCCTGACCGATGTTGGTTGTGGCCTGCCGATGCCGGCGACTGTCAAGCTATGAAAAACCACCTATTTACCTTAGGTGAAGCTTTTAGCTCCACACCCTAACAATCTCCCACTTGGAGATAAAGAGCTGTGCTTGTACCCATACCAGTACTCTATCTAATTTGTATCTTGGCTTGTATTCCTCTTCAAGCTCCCACTCAAAGACAACCCACCACACTCCCTGTGGTGCTACACCTGTGTCTAAATTTCTCCATTCTTCTGCCTTGCTATACTCCCACTCAAATAGAAACCCTTATGAGTAACCTGTAATCAACAACACTTAATAGATCTGAACCGCCTATTAGTCAAGCTCGCTCTGAGAACGTCCAACCTCGCTCTGATACCATTTGATAGGACCAAAGTTTCCCAAAGTTCTGACACAACTTGTTAGATTTAAGAGCACACATGATTACCAATGTATAAGCAACTTAAACATGCAAAAATACCCAGAAGAACAAATAACTATCAATGAGAAATAACATAGAATATGAGAGGCAACACACAATTGTATTCAACTCATTACAAAGGAAATTACAATAAAGAGATCACACTCTTCTTCCACCTCTACAAGGCCTTCCACACCTCAAGGGCTCCAAGTAATCTTCCCACCTAAGTAATCTTCTCTCATAGGTCTCAACTAACAACTTACACAAGTTATTGTTCACCTCATTATAAGTATAGTATAACCGAGTACAAACTGGTACTCCAAGTAGATCTTACCATGATCTTGCTCCTGATGTATTGCTATCACCTTGGATCCTGGCCAACCCACTGATCTCTATCTGACCCTCACATTCACACATCTCCCTGCAGACCAACTTGATCTTACTTATCACATGTAGATCTCCTCCATGATCCTACAACACCCTGCATATCAAACTTGATCTTACATACATGGGGAATCCTACTTGATTCCACCATGGGAAGAACTCTCCAAGTTCTACACTTGGGTTCTACAAGTTCTACACTTAACAATACAGCCCATGAGTCTATTATATAGATCTCATGCATACACTTAATTTAGATGGGCGGCTCAAATACTCAAACTAGTCTTCATCATGCAAACAATGCGTTCACTTAACTGACTGTTCATCAATAGCAGTTTTGACCACCATAGGCGACCGACGTCGGTCCCTGCTTGACTAGAGGTGACTGACACCGGCTGATCTCCTACCAATGCTAGTTTCCTTCTGCGCTCCCCTGACTGACGTCAGTTGTGGCTTGTCGACACCAATGATTGTCAAGCTACGAAAAACCACCTGTTTGCCTTAGGTGAAGCTTTTAGCTCCACACGCTAACATTTATCAGAAGAAAATCTAGGGAGCATATAGGGATAGCCTTGGAAAAAGCCAACCTATAGATAGCAAAAAGTAGGGAACTGTAAGAACATACATCCAAAGTCATTGACAACAGTCCAGGCTTCATCTGATACTCTTTTCTTCTCTAATTAAGAATTGAAGAGACACAAAAATACCATGAAGAAGGCATCATTCACCCTCCTAAAGTGATGGATCAATCCCTTTAATGTTAGCTAAGGGTAATATTGATATACAGGGGTGGTTTTTCTATCTCCCTCTGACATCAAACTTGGAAATGTTCTCATTGAAGCTACAATGTAAACTAGGTACAAAGTCATATAGAACTTTGAAGTAGTAGATACCTTTGTCAATTGCTCATGCAGAGCATTGCTAATCTATTCACCCCAAAAACTGACTTGTTTCCCTTGGAGGATTATTTTGATGAAGGGATAAATCCATTAATGAAATTAAGAAGAAGATGGTAAACCTTGTACTCTATTGAGAAGAGTAATTAAGTCACCAAATTCCTCTATAAAGTTGTTCCTTAGAAACTTTTGTGGCCATCTGGATAAGTTTACTTTGGGAGTCTTGAGCCATCTATTGTTTATCACCTTCTTCGCCTTCTCAAGATCTTTGTCATATTATTTTTGTTCTTTGATGAAGTCAATATTTAATACTTCAATAGCAAGAGGGCACATGAAAACTTTATCAATGAACTTAGGGTCTAGTTGAATTACTATGTTGCCACTAGCATCTAACATAGCTCTGATCTCTTTGTTATATAATTGGGAACACTAGAGGATGAACTCTATGTGATGTGCTACCATAGGAAAAGAGGGGACTATATGGATATTTATCTCAATTATCCTCTTCATTTCAAAGCTCAAATTTTTCACTTTGGTTCTCTCTACAAACTCAGCCATATCGATGTAGTCGATCTCTGTGTACCTAATGTCATCGACATTAGAAGTGACCAAGGTGATTGAGAAAAGACCTTGATATTGGTACTTCATTGCCTTTGAATTATTTAGAGAAACTTCAATCATTGGGATGAGCCTTTGTTGAAAGTATGTTGATGAAGAAGGATCTCAAGGAGAAATTGTGATAAGAGTCATGATCATGTAATTAGAGGAAAAATTGGCAATCTAGAAAAATTGCACATTAGGTGATCATGACTATGGAAACACACTTGAAAGGGCTAAGGTGAGAGTAGGTTGAAAAGTGGAAAGAAAGGGGAGCGGGCTCAAAAAATGGAAAAAACAAAAAAATTCTAGAGTTAAGAACAATGGGGAGAAGGTATGCATGAGCGGTAAAAATTGCTGCCCTTACATGTTGAGGATGGTTATGTGTGCATAGGCAGAAAAAATAGCCACTTATGCATGTTGGGTTAGAAAGGAGCATGCATCAGTGGTAAAAATCACCGTTGATGCTTATAAAAGGTTGGATGTTTCATGTAAGGGAAGCAAAAATTGTTGTCCTTGTACCTATTGGGGAAGTCAGGTGTATTGGTGGCAATTTTTATTACCAATGCATGTAGTTCAGTGTTGGATTGCATCAATGGAAAAATTGTCGTCGGTGCACATGATTTGGTGGTTAGGGATTGTGTTAGGGTGGAAAAATTCACTGCCCTTCCACATGGTAGGGAATAATTTGGGAGATGTGAGGGTGGCAAAATTTGCCATCTTAACATGGATGAAAAGGTCAAAAGGGGAAGGTGGAAAGAGGAGGGTCGAGGCATAGTGAAGGCTGGTTCGGATCACCTCATTTGGTGGGAAAAAAGAGGTAGGGGAAGAAGAAGAAAATAAGAAAAAGACTAAAACTAGAAGAAAAAGAAAGAAAAACAACAAAGAAAGAGAAAGGGGAAAAAAAAATAAAAATAAAAACAAAACCCTACCTAAAGAACAATGCAAAATGAGGCTCGAATCTGGTGAAAACACACTCCCTCTTGTTTGCTTGATCATCTAGGGGTAGAGAGGAGGATAAGAAATGGAAGACAAGATCAAAATGAGGGAGAAAAGAGTTTAAATGGGGGAAAAATTGCCCCCAACCACTTGATGCATGTGGCCATAAATTTTGCATACAAAAATTGAGGCTGTGTAGGGGTGACAAAAATCACCACCTCTACATGGGAGGTTGAAAAGATATGCAGGGGTGGTGAAAATCATTGCTATTACATGGAAGGCATCAAAAGATGCAAGGGTGGAAATTTTTTTTGCTCTTGCATGATGGATGCAAGGGTGGCAAAAAATTCCACCTTTGCATGGAAGACATAAAATAAATGTAGTGGTGGTGAAAAATGTTGCCCTTGCATGGAAACACCAAAAAACACTAACTCTAAGAAATGGAGGAAAATTGTCATCTAGATGCATCAAGATGGTAATAATTTTCATGTTTTTGGGAAAATGTAACAAGGGAACATCACAAAAATTGAATGTTTCTAGTTGAACAAACATGAGAACAAGAAAAACTTGCCTCGAAAGATGAACTTAGAGAGGAAAACATGAAACAGACAAGTTTCATAGGGGTTGTTCCAAAAATGAGCATAGCTAATTTTGAGAACAATAGCTAGCTCTTTTTGGGGAAATTATGTTGATCAAACCGATTGATGGGAGTAGAAACCAGTCTCTAAGTGCCTTCATCCAATCCATTTGGCTATAGAGTCAAGCCAAAAAGGGAAAAGACATGAAAAACCAAAAGAAAACAAATAACATAGAAACTATACAAATGTACAAGTGAACTCATTTAATACTTCAAGGATTGAAGTGATTTAGATGCTACCCACTGTGAGGCAATAAGAATGGCATTCCATCTTGATACTCCAGCAAGAAACTATTCTCACCATAGATCTGATGAATGGTAAATGGACATCTCCATAAAGAATCAAATTTTCCATGCATTCCTTTTGGTTCTCTCCTCTTGTCCCACAACAAGACTTGATCTCTAATCTAAAAATCATGAATCTTTACCCTCTTGTCAAAGATTTTCTTCACCTAATTCTAATGTACAGTAATTTGGTCCACTAACATGGTTCATTTCTCATCTAATTCAGTTAGGCACATGATCCTTTTATCAATAGAATTTTTGAAGGTTGAATCTTTGATTGCCTTTGCTAACCTAAGTGCTAGCAGTTCTAGGGTGATTGGTATCTCTAAATTTAAGCCATAAAGAAGTTGGAATGGTGACATGCCTATGGCCCTCTTGGGTGTAATTTTATCTACCCACAAAGCATCAAACAATGCTTTATGCCAAGTCATCTAATTATCATCTACTAGTTACCTAATAATAGTAACCAGATTCTTGTTGCTCAATTCTGCTTGGCCATTCCCTTGTGAAAAATAATTAGAAGTGTGGGAGAGGGTTATTTCATAATAAAATTAGAACTAGGTAATCTCATGAGAAGAGAAATAGGCTACATTATCTATTATAATCTTAGTTGGAACCCCAAATAGAGAAATAATATTTTCCTTAAGAAAATTATATACCACTTCTGAAGTAGCATGCTTGGTTGGAATGGATTCCACCCATTTGGAAAAGTATTCAGTCACAGTGAGGACATAATCATGCCTGACACTTGAAGATGGGTTGATTGTGCCAATGAAGTCAATACCCCATTGTTGAAAAGGTTCTTCAATTACCACTGGCTTGAGGGGTAATGCGACCAACTTAGGTTTCCCAACGAACTGCTGACACAATTCACATCTACACACCCATTTATAAGCATCTTGAAATAGCGTAGGCCAATAATACCTCACTTATAGAATTTTATGGGTTATCACTGGTGCAGAGAAATATCCTCCATAGGCCAAATTTTGGAAGGATTCCAAAAGTTTACCTTGTTGCACCTTATCGACATAGTGAATAAATACCCCATTAAGGCTTCTCTAGTACAAACCATTAGCCCACAAGACATAGCTAGCAACCTTTAGCTTAATATTCCATTTTTATTTATAGGATAGATGAGTGGGACACTCACCATAGCTAAGAAAATGAGTGATGTTATAATACCACTCATCAGTAGTAGCGACGAAGAGGACCATAGGGATGTCTTCAACCTCTATTTCTTCATTTTCTATCTCTTTGGGGATATTATCAACAATCAACTTGAAAAGGCCCTTTCCCTACACAAGTTTTGTAGGTTTGATGTCAAGATCAAACTCCTAAATCTTAGCAATCCAATTTCCCCTTTTAGTACCAAACTCCTATTGAGTTAGAATGGACTTCACTATTGTATCAGGCACCAAAACCACAATATGTGAATTTAGGATGTAAAATATGAAATGCTTCACTGCCTTAACCACAACATAACATGTTTATCCATATTTGAGTACTTTAGCTCATGAGTTTTGAGAGGATAAATCATGAAATAAATGGGAGATTCCACACCTTCTTGGTTTTATTGAACTAAAATAGCCAAAAGTATATGCTCAGAAGCATAGCTATATATTATGCCGTCTTTTGTGTAATCTAGACAAACCAGAATTGGTGCATGGGTGATCACTTTTTTGATGTCTTCAAATGCTAAATTGCCCTCTAAAGTCCACCAAAAAGTGGCTTTCTCCTTCATCATGTTCACAATGTGGTGACTCTTCTTAGCGAACTTGGGAATGAACCTTCGTAAAAAAATTACTTTTTTGAAGAAAGAGTGAACTGTAGTCTTACTTGTGGGGAGGGTAAGCTCTTGGATGGACTTGAATCTTTTTGAGTCAACTTTTATGCCTTCTTGGGTTACAATGTGCCTGAGAAGTTTCCCTTTTGTTACCCCAAAAATATATTTCTTGGAATTTAGAGAAATTCCATTCTAGAGGCAATGTTCCATACTTGTTGTAAATGGTGCACATGATTAGGATGATGCTTGGAAAAGATTGTTAAATCATCCAAGTATACTATAATGAACTTACCCATTTCATCTTTGAAAGCAAGGTCCATTGCTCTCTAAAAAGTGGTGCCAGCATTTATCAGGCCAAAAGGCATTCTTTGATAGGCAAAGGTGCCCCAAGGTGTGGTGAAGGTAGTTTTATGTTGGTCTGCTTTTCCAACTTCAACTTGATTATACCCTAAGAAGTTGTTCAACATTGATAACATCTCTAAACCAGTCACCATCTAAAGAGCTTGATCCATGATAGGTAGAATATGGTTATCCTTTAAGGATGACTGATTCAAGTTTTTGAAATCCACACAGATATGAATTTTACCATTCTTCTTCCTCACAAGGACTATGTTTGTAATCCATGTGGAATGATGGATTGGGAAAATTATTCTAGCATTCAACATTTTTTGTATTTTAGATATAATAGTACCTAATATCTTCAGATTGTACTATTTAGATTTTTGCTTATAAGGCACTAAATCACTTTTGAGAGGAATGTCATGGCAGATTTCTTCAGGCCTGAGCAATTTCATATCATCATAGGAGTATCCTAGGACATCTATATACTGGCAGAGCAGAGCAGGGAAATTGAACTTTTCTTCTTGAGTGCAACATTTCCCAATGTTCACCACTTTGGAATTTTCCTTGGTACCTAAATTTAGTTGATCAAACTCCTAGGAGGAGCTTGAATCCTTTTGTCATTATTTAATGAACTTGTCGTGTTTGTCAAATAGTTTTTCAAAAGAAACTAGGCCTTTTGGGATCTTATTCCCTTTAAGTTCCAATAATTCTTCACCTACATCTTCACTTGATTCAGGGGCTGGCTCAAGCTTCTAGGGCTCACTGCCATCGAAATGAAGCTATTTAAAGCTATCTTTTTGCTCTAGGAAGGCAATGATTTGGTTATCATGGTTAAACACCTGCCAATGGCTAGCATTTTCAGGCACACTTGGTTAAAAAACTAGTTCAATAGTGTATCTATCTCTTTTAATATTAGGGCGAGGAACCAATAGAGTTGCTAAAATAGCTAGTGCATTAGCTTGGTCATTAAATTCCCTGGGTATGGTATATCAGAGTTGTTGCTAGAATCTGGATAATGCAAGTGCAATGGAGACATGATCACACAAGATGAAGCAAGTGCACACCACATAGATGCTAAAGTAATTTTAAAATAACAAAAGAAGATACATTACATAAGACAAAATGGAGAAAACCAAAATTTGATTAACATGAGATGGCCAAAGTGAGGAATACATATAGGAGAGTACGTAAGTAACTCCTCCACAAAAGGTGGACAAGGCACCCCAAGAATAGACAGTAACTCCTCCATGAAAGGTGGTGACAAGGTGCTAAGAATAAAGAAGTAACTCCTATGAAGGGAGTTACTTATGACATTCTTATGACACCTATGACACATCTATGACACACACTTCCACATAAGCTAGCCTATCCCACAAATGTAGGAAAACTCCAAGTATACACAAGAAATACAATTTATCTAATTAATGAATAGGAAAAAATAAAAACCTACACTAATACCCCCCCATAAGTGCAACTTAGGTGGGCAATGTGTAAATATAAAATGGGTCTCGGCAACTAGGCCTGATGAGGTACCCATGTACAAATGCAATCTCCCATAAGATAGAGAAAAGGAGAAAACCCATAGGAAAAAAACTCCTCCCAAAAAGAGAGACATAAAAGAAAGAAGAGGCTAGTGGGCCCCTCCTAAAGATGATGCTGCTACAAATGTGGACTGCACCCCAAGAAGAGCTCGTAGATGAATGAACTTGCTCTTAGTGAAAGGTTTGGTGAAGATGTCTATAACCTGCTCTGAAGACTGGCAAAATATCAAGCCAATGACCTGACTATGAATAAGCTCCTGAATGAAATGCATGTGAATCTCTATGTGCTTGGTTTGCTAGTGCTGAATTTGATTCTTACAAATCTGAATGGTACTCTAGTTGTCACAATAAATGATGGTGGGCTGCCTAATAGGAATGCCAAACTTAAAAAGAATCCCCTGAAGCCAAATAACCTCTATAGCTGCATTAACAGCTCCCCTGTACTCTACCTCTATGGATGATATATCAATATCATTCTGCTTCTTGCTAGACCAACTAATAGGACTAGAACCTAGAGAGAAATTGTAACCAGAAGTGGACTTGTGAGTCTGTGAATCACCAACCTAGTTTGAATCTATATATCCAACCAAGTCAACCTCTATGCCAAATCTGTAATGAATCTTGTATCTATGTGAACCCTGTATGTAATGTAAGATCGTCTTAGCTACTTTCCAATGTAGCTCATGAGGTTCATGCATGAGTCTGGACACAATTCCCACTATATATAATATGTCAATCCTGGTGTGAGTCAAGTAGATGAGACTACCAACAAGTTGTCGATACTGAGTGGCATCAACTAATGGTGAAGAATAATCAACCTCAAGCTTGACTTCTAATAGAAAGGGAGTTAGAGATGGCTTGCAATTAGCCATGTGAAATTGAGCCAATAAGTTAAGAGCATACTTAGGCTATGCAAGAGAAATCCCTAAATCTGACTATGAGATCTTGATGCCAAGGAAGTAGTGCAACAAACCCAAGTCTTTCATGTCAAATTTATCCTAGAGAGATGCCTTCACCACTGAAATAGTCGATGAATAACTCCTAGTGATCAAAAGGTCATCAACATATAGAACCAAAATCAAGAGTGAATCATCCTACCACAATAAGTAGACATTGGGATCAGAATGGCACCTAGTAAAACCTACTATGAGAAGGAAGGAATACATCTTGGCATACTAAGCCTGAGGGGCCTATTTGAAGCCATAGATAGATTTCCTAAGTCTACATACTAAGGAAGAATCCTAAACAAATCCTGGCAGCTACTCCATGTAGATCTCCTCCTCTAGGTCTCTATGAATAAATGCACTTTTCACATCCATATGATACACATCCCAACCATGTGTTGTGGCAATAGCCAAGGTGAGTCAGATAAAATTCATATTTGCAATAGGTGTAAATGTCTCTAAGTAGTCAATGCCTACCACTTGTGAGAAACCCTTGGTGACTAATCACACCTTATACTTATCAACTGACCCATCTGCTGCAAGCTTGGTCTGATACATCCACCTACATCAAACCATCTTCCTTCCCTTAGGAAGTGAAATCAAATCCCAAGTGTGATTTTTGATTAAGGAAGAACATTCTTCCTTCATAGCATTATCCCACTTAGGTACCCCTGATGCCTCTCAAAAAGTGTGTGGATCTAAAACTGAAGCAAAGAAGGCACGTGAATCTCTCTAAAAATCCCCCTAGTACATCTGTCATCTACAAGATCTCCTGTCCAAGTGCCAGCACTCTCAAGTGTCTATCTAGCCCAAAGTGGCCAAAAGTGGGCGAGTTAGGTGTTAACTCCTCATCCTCTGACTAATTAGAGGTGGATGACTCTACATCACTATCCTCATTGTTTGAACTCAAAGAAGAAGATGTCTCTAGCTAAAGAACCTACTATGGCTGATCTGAATCTGATGAGGAATCGTCATAAAGAAGTAGATTTGATGAGGGAGAAGAAGTGTCAAGTGTTGAGTCTCTAGGACTCTCCTAAAAATGGACACTTCTCTTGATGAACAACTCATGAGTGACTGGATCTAGAAGGTGATATGCATTAATACCATCCAGATATCCTACAAAGATGCAAGGCTTGGATTGACGTTCCATAGCTTTGCATTTCTTCTTCAGAATGTGGGCCATGGCTAGGGATCAAAAAACTCTAAGGTGCTCAACATCAGGTTTCCTTTTATGCCAAGCTTCAAAGGGTGTTATCTCTTTCAAAGCTTTGTGAAGAACCCTATTTTGAATGTAGCAAGCACAATTGATGGCTTCAGCCCAGTACTGTGGTGCTAAGGATTTGGAGTGAATCATATAGCTACCTATTTCTTTCAAGAACTTATTTTTGCATTCTACAATCCCATTCTGTGAAGGACTGTAAGTGACTGTGCACTACAAATCAATCCCTTCTATGGTGCAAAACTACTCAAACCTGATGCTGACATACTCCCCTCCATTATCAGTTTGAATAACCTTGATGGATTTCTCACTCTATTTTTCAATAAGAGCCTTGAAGTCTATAAAATTTTCAAACACTTCAGACTTTTGTTTGAAAAAATATATCCAAGTGTACCTAGAGAAATCAACAACGAAAGTGAGGATGTACTTGGCCCTTGTGAAAAATGGTTTGGGAATGGGTCTTGATACATCACTGTGGACTAACTACAAAGGTTGTGAATCCCTCCAAGCTTTGCCTTTGTCAAATTTTGCTTTGGGATGCTTCCCAAGGGAACACCCCTCACAAAGTCCTTTTGAGAATTGGACACGAGGCAAGCCAATGACCATGTCATTTTTGCAAAGTTGCTCAAGATAGCGGTAGTTAAGGTGGCCAAACTACTCATGCCATAATTTGATAACTCCATTTGAATGAGTCAGCAATGCTATTGGATAAGAATCTGATGCAAAATGTGAGAAGGTGTATAACTTGGCTTGGTGATCTACCCTATCCACTGCCACTGTAGTATCACTATGCAACTCCCTGATAGCCACTGAATCTGGTGAAAACTCAACTCTCATGCCTCAACCAATGTGAGTGATTTAGTACACTGATAAGAGATTTGTTGAAAGATAAGGAACACTTAGAACACTATTGAATGTTCCTCCTTCCATTTTAACTAACCCTCTCCCTGCAAAAGAAACTGAAATGTCATCACCCAAACTAATTGAAGTCATGCTACAAGGATCTAAAGATGAAAACTCAACTAGTTAAGAGCCCATGTGGTGAGAAGCACTTGAGTTGATGACCCATCAAGATGTAGAATCTGCTATAGATACAAGGGCCTTGCCCTTTTCTTTCTCCTTACCCTTGCCTTTTGCCTTGGTAGAATCTTGGGTAGATGAATTCTGCTTGATGGACTCAGGAACACCTATGTTGTTCTTCTCTAGAAGATGAGTTAGGTGATCTATTTGTTTCTTCATGCATTTGTGTTCATCATGCCCTATCTTTTTACAATAGGCACACTTAACCTTCTCCTTATTAGGTTTAGCATTGGAAGAGGAAGTCTCAGTGTTGTTTTTGGCAAGATTGGTGTTTTCTTTTTTCTTCTCCTGGTCCTTGCTCTTTTTCTTCTTCTCCTTTGTTGAAGTCTTATCCTTACCATTTCTAGCTATCAAGGCTTGGGGTTGAGTAGACTTCATTGTGCCCATTTTAATTAGCTTATCTTGCTCCCTAGTCAAGTTGGCAATGAATGAATCCAAAGAAGGCATTTTCCATGTAGTGCCGAGGGCACTTTTTGTGGTATGGAAAGTGGAGACAAAGACTGAATAGCTTGGACCTAACTTTGTGAGAATAGAAATTATGAGTTGATCATCTTTCTTCTCTATCCCACATTCTTTCAATTGTAATCTAAGGGCCTTAAACTTAGTGAAGAAGTCCTGTAGGGTGTCAAAGTTGCTAGGACTTAGACTTATGAGTTCATTTTCAAGCTCATGACCTCTCATCTCATCAAGCTTCCCAAATAACTTTTATAAGGTGTCCCATATGTCATTGGGAGTTTGAGAGGATTATAAATGGAAGATAAGTTTTGGAGACATAGACAGGCTCAGTAATCCATAGGCTTCATCACTACGGTTGTGCCACTTGACCTTTTCATCATCAGTGTTGGGTTCTACTTCAGTACCCATGGTGATCCTATAAAACCCTTTGCTTCTAAGAATGATTGAAATTTTAACCTTCCATTCATGATATTTTAAGGGTGTTATGGGTTTAAGTTGATAATAATCCATTTTTATCTAAATTTAGGTGAAGTTGTGTTGCTTGCAAGTTGTAAATTTATGTAGAAAGGAGAATGAAAGCAAAGATATGCATGTTGTGAAAAGCAATCACAACCCCCCCAAAAAAATATTGACCCCCAAAAATATGAAATTTCAAGCTCTAAATATGTTGTAATCAGCCAAGAATGCATCTTAGAGCAATTAGTGCAAGACTAAAGCAAACAGGATGTTGGACTCAGTCGAAAATGCGTCCTGAGAGACCCAAATTTTTGGCACTTTATAAACTAGTGAATTTTTAAAAAATAACAAGCCTAAACTATGTATAATTGAATTAAAAACACTTTTGAAAGAAATATCACCCAAATTTGAGCTATCGTTTGCAAGATATTAAACGTTCAATTTTCTCGTAAACTAGTGTTTTTGCAAAAAAAACACTAAAATATTAAAAAAATGCCTATTTTGAGAGATAAAGTGGCCTTCCAACCACTTGTTAGATTCAAAATAGAATTAGGAATCCAAAGGAGGTTTGTGTGAGGGGGAATTGGCCTCCTGCCAACTTAGGCCTCACCTTTCATCTTCGTAGGTCGAAGATACAAGTTTTAAATTGAAAATGCCAAAATTACAAAACTGTCTATAAAACTGAATATTCAGCCAAATTGACTGATTTTTATTTTATCAAGTCAATTTTAACTAAAAAAAATGAAGCATAGATAGAAATGAACAGCTATCCAATCATCTAAGGGTCCACATGGGATGCCAAGTAAGGAACGGGCGCCCAAACAAGAACAGTCTAAAATTTAATAGAAGAAAAGACAAAAAAATGAATGTTCAGACCTACTGGATGATCCGTATGGCCTGATGATGCCTTGCTAGTAGAAAGGACTATGGCATGGACCAGAAGAAGGCATTGTAGAAGCTGGCAGACTGCTGACCAAAAGTGCGCGCCGTACGGCCTATGACAGAAGTGAAGACCAAAGGCTAGGCACGGTTAAACGCACTTGCAAACAAAAACAATCAAAAAAAGGATGTCGTACGGCTTGCTAAAGGTACCTCGCAGCTACTTGTTGTGCAGAGTGAAGGTAGGCACAAAAGCTTGGCTAGAAGGACTGTTGTTTGGAGTTGTTGCTCCTCCCTCTACTACTCCACACAACAATGGTGCCCAAGAAGAGAAACAAATGAACCAGCCCCAGAAGTGAAGATAGTGAAGACACCCAAAGGCCAAGGATTTCCAAGGAAACTAACTAGAAATGATATATATTTTTTATTTTAGATCAAATCTAGAAAATAAAAAAACAATGAGAACTCCACTCCTCTTGATTTCAAAATAAACTAAAAGCATAACCATACAAACGATTACCATTCTTGCTCTGATACCATATCAGAGATGTTGCCAGAATCCAGATAATGTGAGTGTAATGGAGATGTGATCACACAAGATGAAGCAAGTGCACACCACATAGATGCTAAAGCAATTTGAAAATAAAACAAGAAGATAAATTGCACAAGACAAAATGGATAAAATGAAAATATGATTAACATGAGATGGCCAAAGTGAGGAATACATATAAGAGAGTATGTAAGTAACTCCTCCACAAAAGGTGGACAAGGCACCCCAAGAATAGACAATAACTCCTCCATGAAAGGTGGTGACAAGGTGCTAAGAATAGAGAAGTAACTCCCATCAAGGAAGTTACTTATGACATTCTTATGACACCTATGACACATCTATGACACACACCTCCACATAAGCTAGCCTATCCCACAAATGTAGGAAAACTCCAAGTATGCATAAGAAATATAATATCCCTAATTAATAAATAGGGAAAAATAAAAACCTACACTAATATGGTAGAGATGTTGAAAATGTCAAAGCTTTCAATTTGATCCCAGACTAGATTGCAGTAGTGGCATAATATCTCATTTTTGGTTTGATACAGGGTCCTTACCTGACAAACCACCAGTTCATCATCACCTTTTGCGTGAAGGAGTTTGACTCCTTTGTTTCGAGCAACCTTTAATCCAAGCAGTAGAGATTCATACTCAGTTGTGTTGTTGGTGTTGTTGACCTGCAACTTGTATGAAGAAGGAAAAATATCTCCTTAAGGAGATATTAACACAATCTTGGCTCCAAAACTAATAGAGGAGTAACTACCATCAAATTCTAGATTCCATACCTTATTAAACACTAATTTTTATTTAAATTCTTCTTCGTTTGGAAGGGGAGATTCTTCTACACTTGCACTGTGCTCCACCAATCTTTCTGCTATTCCATTTGAACCAATTTTTAGGTTGACACATTTGAGAATTTCATCAAGTGTCTCATGAACTTTCTCCATAGATAAAAATTAATTACCCATGCCTGAAGACTTAAATAGAATTTGAGCTTCAGGTGTTGATGTTTGAGTAACCACATATTTTACTTCTTTCTCAGGAGCAATCTCTGCATAACATCTTTGACTGGGATCCTCACCTCATATAGGTCCATACTAAATTCACCACCAAAATCCTTACAGAAATTTCACCTAAGAAGGATGCCGTAAGAGGCTGGAACATCGACCACCAGGACCATCATTTTGATTCTCTTTTTTGAAAAAGCCGTAAACATAAATTGGGCATCTTTGATTTGACCCTGGAGTGGGATTTTCTTATTTTCCATAGAAAAGCATCTCCTGAAAGTCTTAGTCAAAGTAAGACCAAGAGAATCTACTACCTTGGTGGGTGTAATTATCAGAAGCTCCATAGTCTGTTATGTAATTACTCAATTTATAACCATTTATCAATAGGGAAACATAAAAAGGTTTTATTTTCCTAGGAGCAACAAGAGGAGTAGCGACAAGATTATTCTGGGTGGATTTAATCTTGGAGGTATCATGAGTTGCCTTTGAAGAATCTTGTCCTATAAGGGTAGTTTTACTTTTCATGTATTCATCCAACCTATCAAACTATTCAAGATTGGCTCACAAGTACTCAATCTCGGTCATTTGAATCTTAGTCTTTTTGGCATAATCAATTATATCAAATAATTGAAATGAGCTAGAGGCAAAGGGAAGAAGCCTGTCATCTTGATCTTTATTAGGTGTGGCACTAGTCTGAGAGATAGAAGTAGAAGGTACGGGATGGTTTGAGGTACTTAATTTTTTACTAGTCATTGGGTCCTTTGATTGGAAAGGCAGTGAAGTCCCTCATTTAGTGATATAAACTACTGGCTGAAGTTTTCTTACTTTTTTTTTATTAGCTTGTTGAGCTGACTAGTTTTGGGACCTAGTAAAAATAGCATAGGATCCATCAAACACTTATCCCTTACTTCTAACTTCATCTTGATAATCTAGGAAACTAATATTGGACTTGCTAGCTAATTCTTCTTCTTGTTATACTAAGATATTAGCATCATCTTATTGGTATAACTCAGGTTGGAATGAGAAATCATGTTTAGCATCAAGGTAACCAACTAATGAATTAGTAGGTGTTGCTTCAAAGGCAAGCTTTTTGTGTGGGGGAGGTAGGTGATTTGGTTATCCTTGTTTTTTGGCAGCATTGCCTTGATATGACTGACTAGGAAATGTCCTTCTTGACATATCTCCATAAGTAGGAGCAAACATACCTTGAGCCATTTGTCTTTTTAAGGCTAGTAGTTCATTCATCAACTTTTGCACCATAGGATCTGTGGTGCTCATAGAAAAACTTTCAACAAATGAATAAAATTTATTTATATTGGAGTCTTTTCTAATCTTACCTACTAGGATAAGATCATCCTCAATCTCAGTAGCCAAATTTTGAGCCATAACAAGATCCATAGGATCGGCCTACCTCAATAGAAAACTTACTTCAAGAAGTTAAGAGTTGATGAAACTTGAGATTCTCTGGATTGGCTAAGCGATCGTAGGAATTCAGTTCCTCAGCTTATTGAATTTTGATATGAAATCCCTCATAGGCTCATGAGGTTCCTTCTTCATTTGTGTAAGCTAAGCTAACAAGGCATGTGCATCTTCAAAGGGTTTGAACCTAGCCTCAAACTTGGCTTTGAGCATATTCTAGTCAGTTATAGTTTGAGCTTGAAGGTGGTAAAACCAATCTATGACAACACCTTACAAAGTTTTTACAAAAAGTCTCACTGCTACATCTTCGTATTCCACACCTATCACACTGCATGCTATAGATAAGGTAGCAATATGCTCATTAGGATGAACTTTCCCATCACCATAGAATTTGGGGAATTTTTTCTCAAATTATGAGGTATTTCATGTAAAGGTGGGGCCAGATTGAGAGGACCAAAGGAGTTGCCCCAAGGACCTTGGGCCATTATGATATGACGATTGAATAGTGGGATAACAAATCTTACTAGGGTCAATATAGACAAAACCTTACTAGTACTGAGACTAGAAACTTCACCAAGTATGGGATATTTGACATTGGTAGGAGGAAAAATCCTAGTTCATTGAAGACAAGATGGTGGAGGAGAAATCTCAAAGTTAGTTCATCACACCAACTCGAATACAGAATCAACAATACCTTGAGCTCTCTGGCTTCACATGTATGATGGATCTACTAGAGTGTAAAATGAAAAAGGACTAAAAATGCTTTAAGTTGAAGCTTGAGGCTTCAAAATGCACATTCATAATCCCCAGTGGAGTCACCAAAAGCTATTGGGTGAATATTTTATCGTCAGCTAACTGATGACAAAATGGGTATATCAACCACAATACAAGGAGATTTATACAACAAAAAGTGTGGGTTTACCACATCACAGTGAGATAAATCTCTCCTCTCATCAAGTGGAGGTTCCCTATTCTAAAATAATTATATATTAAATATATATAAATAAGCATAAAATAACACTTAGAGTAGGACAACACCATATCTCTCTCTTTTTTCAGAGATGATGTTCACAGAGATAGGAGAAATCCTGGTGAAATGATGGAAAGTGCTTCTCTTCTTTCAAAAGTGGTCTATAGCAAACAACATGAATTCTTTTTGGGTAGTAAAAGGTCTATGAGAAACCCATGAAATTACAGTCTTTTTTTGCCTGCCTCACTGATTTGAGGCGTACGTAACAGTAGAGTGAAGTAAAGCTCAAAGTCTTCACCTAAAACTAAAACATATAATAAGATCAAAAAGGATAAAAGTAGTTCAAAGTCTTTCTGATATCCTTCAAAATGTCTTCAGATAATTTCCACACACACTTTTCTTATTTAATCAAATAGATGAGATATTATTAGGAAAGATAACATAAGAACGATCTCCTAAATAACACAAATTATTTCAACACAAAGTCTGAAAATAACCTACTTCTCATTCATTCAAGAAAATATGATTTACAAGATGAGATCAAAGTCTCATAAAGTATCTCAATTTTGGTAGAGTTTTTGCTCTCAATTATCAAAAAAATATCTTTACAAAAGAGGCTCCCTCTATATATATATAGGAAAAAGCCTTCAAAATTGGAAAAAAACTTAAATATTGAAAACCTAGTCAAAGATGAGTCACTATTGACTTTGGGACTTTTCTAGATTTTTACATGTAATTACATATTACAAAAGTACATGTGAAAATGTCCCAAGTCAACTACAAAGTACATGAGAAGAATGAAAAAGAAATTATGGAAGAATAGTTTAACTTTTGTTACCATACTTCTTTAGATGAGCATCGTACATGGTGATAGCTACTTGTATCCTGATACTGTCTAGTGCAATAGTATTTTTGAAGACCACCTTAGCTCTGACTATGGCATCTCTCACTACTATGATTACTTTTGCATGACTAGTTAACCTAGTTCTCAGATTATCTAAGGTTAAGTGATTATCTAAAATATTATCCATAAAAGCCATTGAGAACACTTTTTCCTCAAATTCCCTTCAAATCATACATTTGAATTCTTGAATCATTTCCTCTACTGAAATTAATTAGTTATCTCGAGAGGTGAATCTACAAGGAAACTCCTCCAATTTATTCAACAGACTAGTGTCACTTTTTTCACTGGCATCCTTGGAAGATTCAAGGTCACTGATTAGTTCTTTAAGTACTCAGATCCTGTATATCAGTGATTCTTTGATTTCAATATAAGAATCTCTATCGAAAATGACACCGATTGATAGTAAGGTACATTTCTTCAATGATTTCATCTCTATCCACTTGCTAAGATATTTATTTGTGCTATCAATATCTTGAGAAATAATATTTATAAGGTCTTCTAACTCTGTTCTCATTTTCTTCATTTTACCTATCTTCTCAGCCACCTCTGTAAACAAAGAAATCCCTTGTGCATGCATCTTATCTAGGTTATCTTCAAGTACTTTTCCCTTTAGATAGGTCTTCTCTACTTTTTGGATTACAGGGTCATCTATGAAGAAGGCCTATGGAGTTGCCACTTTCAGAGCAAAAGTGAATCTCCTGATCACCATGGTCAATTGTTTTACCTTTGCTTTGTAATGATCTTTCATCTCTCTCTCTCTCTCTATCAAATTTCTAGACCATGATATCCATTGCAAATTGTAAATCACTCTTGGTGCCCTCGTGAGTTATTTTCTCCAACTCAAATTGAGAAATGGAGTAGCTGATCATATCAAAATTCTCAAGGGTTGCATCTTGTGGGGGTTTGGCTATCTCCGAAAATTTGTGCCCCTCATCTCCAATCATTTTTGAAAGTATTTTTGGCTTCTTGGGGGTCTTAGATTTCACTGGCACTATTTTACCAAAGTCAAAGTCATTTGGAGAGATAGCTTACTTTTTCCTTTTGGGTTTGAAAGTTGACAATCAAGGTGGGAGAGTAGAAGCACTTATAGTAATAATAGTCCCTATAGTTTGTGTCACTGGGGTAACACCTACATTACTGGTGGGAACAATAGGCATAGTATCAGGCAAGACTGTACCTACCACTGATTGGTCAAAGGTGGAACTATTTTTGATGTTGAAGGAAGGAGATGAAAGACTAGGGATGGATCTTGATGATCGAAGAACATCTCTAGAAGTGCCTTGAGAGTCGCTAAAAATAAATCTAGAAGGAGAGGTGGCTCCATAAGAGGGAATACTAATGGGAGAAATGGGTGAAGGAGTTGCAATAGGTGAGTAGGGTGGAGAAGACAAAATTCATGTGACTGGATGCACCCCCTCTTGTAGAGATAGAGTTTCCATCCCCTGTTGACCCATGGGCCTATCATCTATTTCCATCTATTTTGTCACTTGTTCTTGGGCACTTTATTTCTCAACCTCCATATCTATTGTATCTAGTTCTTTCTTTACAATTTTTGATTTCTTTGATACAAAGATGATTCTAGGCTTATGGGGCCTGGAAGGAGAATGAACATCACTTTTATTCTTTATTTTTTGTTTTATTTTTTTCTCTCCTCCTTGTCTCTTCTTGAAATTTGGCCTCTGATCCCATGATAAATTATTTCAATGTGATCCCTTTGTTTGCTAACCAATCATTGGTGTTAGCCAATATTGGTTTGAATTTCATCCTCAAAGAGGTCAACTCTTTTTGAGACCATTGGATTGGAAGAAGAGGAGAGTTAGCAACTTATTTAGCAAGATACCTGCTATTTACCAGATCTCTATCATCTACTAGATTTAGAGGAATATCAGTGATCCCTAGATATTCTAATTGCTCAAGAGATAGTCTATTGTAGTCCATTTTTATGATATCTTTTGTTGTCCTTAAATCTATCTAGACGTCTTCGATCATGGGCTCATGGAACTGAGTCTTTCTCCTGATCATGTCTTTGACACCTCTGTAATCAAATTTGGGCCTTCTCTTAAAATGCTTCATGGTGACAAGTTGCATTTCAGTCTCCATTGCCCTTGCTTTTATAGCGATCAACACTGAGTATCTGCCAATTTTAATGGAAAACCTGAAACCTAGTTTCTTAAGTTCCATCTGCTTATTATGTACAACAATAATTTGTCTACACAGCTCCATCAGGATCAATTTATCAAAAGGAATTCTAGGGAGCATATAGGGATAGCCTTAGAAAAAGCCAACCCATAGATAGAAAAAAGTAGGGAACTATAAGAACATACAATTAAAGTCATTGACAACAGTCCAGGCTTTGTCTGATACTCTTTTCTACTCTAATTGAGAATCTAAGAGACACACAAATATCATGAAGAAGGCATCATTTACCCTCCTAAAGTGATGGATCGATCCCTTTAATGTTGCTGAGGATAATATTGATATACAGGGGTGGTTTTTCTATCTCCCTCTGACATCAAACTTGGAAAAGTTCTCATTGAAGCTGTGATGTACACCAGGTATGAAGTCATATATAAATTCAAAGTAGTAGATACCTTTGTCAATTTCTCATGTAGAGCATTACTGATATATTCACCCTAGAAAATGACTTGTTTCCTTTGGAGGATTATTTTGATGATGGGATACATCCATTCATGAAATTGAGAGGAAGATGGTAAACCTTGTACTCTGCTAAGAAGAGTAATTAAGTTGCAAACTTCCTCTATAAAGTCACTCCTCAAAAATTTATGTGGCCATCTGGATAAGTTAGCTCTAGGCATCTTGAGCCATCTGTTGTTGATCACCTTCTTTGCCTTCTCAAGATCTTTGTCATGTTCTTTTTGTGTTTTGATGAAGTTGATCTTCAATACTTAAATAGCAAGAGGGCACATGAAAACTTTATCAATGAACTTGGGGTCCAGTCAAATTACTACATTGCCACTAGCATCTGACATAGCTCTGGTCTCTTTGTTGTAGAATTGAGTGCACTAGAGGACAAAATCTATGTGATGTGCCACCATAAGAAAAGAGGAGACTAGATGGATATTTCTCTCAATTATCCTTTTCATTTTTGAGCTTAGATTTTTTGGCTTGGTTCTCTCTACAAACTTAGCCATATCTACGTGGCTGATCTCTGTGTCCCTAATGTCATTGACATTAGAAGTGACTAAGGTGATTGGGAAAACACCTTGATATTGGTACTTCATCACCTTTGACTTCTTTGGAGAAACTTCAGTCATCAGGACAAGCCTTTGTTGAAAGTATGTTGATGAAGAAGGATCTCAAGGAGAGACTGTGATAAGAGTCATGATCACACAATTAGGGGAAAAATTGGCAATCTAGGAAAATTACATGTTGGGTAATCATGACTAGGGAAATGTGATTGAAAGGGCTGAGGTGAGAGTAGGTCATAAAGTAGAAGGAAAAGGGAGTGGACTCAAAAAATAGAAAAAACAAAAATTTCCTTGAGTTAGGAAAAATGGAGAGAAGGTATGCATGGGCAGCAAAAATTGCCACCCTTACATGTTGGAGATGGTTCTATGTGCATAGGTGGTAAAAATAGCCACTTGTGCATGTTGGGTTAGAATGGAGGATGCATCAGTGGTAAAAATCCCCACCAATGCATGTATAAGGTTGGATGTTTCATGTAAGGGTGGCAAAAATCACCACCCTAGCACCTAGTGGGGAAGTTAGGTGTATTGGCAGCAATTTTTGCCACCAATGCACGTAGTTCAGTGTTGGATTGCATTGATGTAAAAAATTGCCATCGATGTACATGATTCAATGGTTAGGGACTATGTTAGGGTGGTGAAATTTGCCGCCCTTCCACATGGTAGGGAATAATTTGGGAGATGTGAGGGTGGTAAAATTTGTCATCCTAATATGGGTGAAAAGGATGAAAGGGGAAGGTGGAAAGAGGAGGCTCAAGGCATGGGGAAGGTTGGTTTAGATCACCTTGTTTGGCGAGAAAAAAGAGGTAGGGGAAGAAGAAGAAGAAAATAAGAAAAAGACTAAAAAAAGAATAAAAAGATAGAAAAACAACAAAGAAAGAGAAAGGGAAAACAAAAACAAAACCCTACCTAAAGAATAACACAAAATGAGGCTTGAATCTAGAGAAAATGTGCTTCCTCTTGTTCGCTTGATCATCCATGGGTAGAGAGGAGGAGAAGCAATGGAAGAATAGATCAAAATGAGGGAGAAAAGAGATTAAATGGGAGCAAAAATCACCCCCAACCAGTCGATGCACGTGGCCATAAATGCTATGCATAAAAATTGAGGCTGTGCAGGGGTGGCAAAAATTTCCACCTCTGCATGGGAGGTCAAAAAGATATGCAGGGGTGGCAAAAATCATTGCTCCTACATGGAAGGCATCAAAAGATGCAAGGGCAAAAAAAATTTCCACTCTTGCATGATGGATGCAAGGGTGGAAAAAAATGCTGCCTTTCCATGGAAGACATAAAATAAATGTAGTGGTGGAAAAAAATTCCACCCCTACATGGAAACACTAGAAAACACTAACTCTAAGAAATGGGGGAAAATTGTCATCTGGCCACATCAAGATGGTAACGATTTTCATGTTTTTGGGAAAATGTAACAAGGGAACATCATGAACTTTGAATACTGCCAGTTGAACAAACATGAGAATAAGAGAAACTTGCCTTGAAAGATGAACTTAGAGAGAAAAACATGAAACAAACAAGTTTCATAGGGGTTGTTCCAAAAATGAGTGTAGCTGATTTTGGGAACAACATATAACACACCTTGCCTTTGTGTGAGCTTGACTTGTGTAATTTGTTAGTTACTAATCTACAACTAAGATCATATTATTGTATATAATTAGTGAATATAATATGAAATTGAAATTATTTGAAATGATTGAAATTGAAAGAGTAAGGTTTATGAGTACACTTGTGTATCGATGTAATTACCTTGCCTTTTGGTAATTTAATTTGAAAATATGAAAGATCTATCATTATTAATAATTATAGATAAGATTAGGATAAATATAAATTTATAAAATGTATATATATTTAAAAAGGACAAAACTTGTCCCCAACCTTGGATTTAAAGGTTATTTACCACCCAATAGTTAAGATTAACTCAACCATGCAACCCAATCATACTTATAACCTAGTGAGTGAACCAAGTCAAATCACACTATAAATCTAGTGTGGTTGGATGATATAATCAAGTATAACCTATAAACTTTGAAATATTGAGTAATTTAATTACCTCAACCATACCAAAAAGTAGATTGGTTCATTATAGTCTATAAATGTCTAACTTGGTGGCTGATGACAATCCATAAAAGTGTTTGAAATCTTAAAATGATTTGATTTTATAATATTAGGTGCACATTACATAGCATATGCACCCTAGATATGTCTAATTCTGAAAATATGTATAAAAATGGTACCCATGTATAAAATTTTACCACAAATGTGTATTTGAATCATATAACTATGAATTTGGCCAATTTAGAATTTGAAAAAGTGCAGAGGACATGATTATCATAACATGCCCCCAATATATATGGATAAACTATAAAATTGATATAAGTTCTAATGTGGAGGACATGTTTCCAAAACATGTCCTCATTGTAATATGAGTATGTTGAATACTAAATAAGTGTGGAGAACATGTTTCCTAAACATGCCCCCACTAAATCTAAATTTGGGAAGAATGTGGAGTCATGTTTTCCAAACATGCCCCCATTAAAACTTAAATCTATGAATCAATATGGAATCCATGCCTCTATGGCATGCCCTCACTAATATGTTCCCTTTTTGAGGTGAGGGAAAGTGGAAAATAGTGGTAATTTTACATCAAATAGATAGGATAACCATGTAAAATATGAATGTACCATGTAGAGTATAAAGGGAACATGTCTAGGTAGATATATCATGGGAGTACACATAATGTGATCACATCAAGGCCTAATATGCATGATATAAATCATGGCAATGACTAGAGAGTAACATTACAAGCTCAACAAACAACCAAACACACTCACAAGAGAACTCAAAAGTAAGTCAAAATACAATGGTCTAAGGATACCTCAAGCAAAGGGCAAATTCAAATTCTACACAATCGAAGGGACATGACTATAAATATCCATAAAATCAAGAATGGCATATTCAAGTGTCTATACAACAAGCAATGACATATTCATATGTCAAAGAGGAAAATAAAGGCACGGGGTTGAAAAAAATGTAGTATATTAAAATTATCAAACAAAAAAGACCATATCAAGGGAAGATACTCAAAGAAGTGCATGAATGAAAGCATAAAAAACCAACATAAGCATATCATACTAGTTCATGGATCATATGTGTTAGAAAAAAATTTAAGTACATATCATATAAAAAACACTACAAAATTTATAAGCATGGATAAAAGCATGTGTAAGTACATAAACTCAAACATGATAATTGAAAATGGCCATAAAATGATATAACCTAGATGTATCATGATTAAAGAAGTAGATGCCGCAATGTCTATATGACATGAGTAGAGGGAAGGCTCAATATAGAAAAGTGCATAGATCACATATTTATGTATTCTTATATCGCACTCAAAAGATGCATGAAACACATATTTATAAATAAATAAATGATATACTATACAATAAAATGGAACTAACAATAATAAAAACATGTGCAGGTGCTATGGATATATAAATATGGTGTGTAGTAGATGAGGATTCAGTGGAACCCAATATGGATATCTGATGTAGTTATCTCTCGAGTACTGGCTACCTAGTGAAGGGGATTTCCTATCACTTACACTTTTTTAAAAGATTAACCTTAAGTGGTTTGATAATTAACTGATTGGGTATAAATTTCTCTTGTTCTAGAGGATGCTCACATGGAACTGTAGAAATTATAATTACTTAATTATCATGAATTTATTCAACACACCTTGCACTATATAAGGTACTACTCAAAGTGTATGTATCCAAGATTATTCCAATAACATATCAAAGACACCTATGGAAGGTATAAATAAGAAGGTAGTAACCAAATGTGTGGGAGCCAATTGTAAAGGTAAGTCAATCTCACTAAGAACGTATTTTGAGTTCCCATCAAATTATCTAATTGATCTGGCCTAAGGATGTAAATAATTATTTTTATAACCCAAATGTGTAAGTAATGTCATAGTATAAATGTTCTCACTTTCACCATTTTCAATAATATAACACTACATATAGGTTGGTGATCAAAATATGCTCAAATGAATAAGGAATGAATATCTAAGTCATATCCTTAGTCTCAATATCATCAAAAGTAATAGAATGTATTTGAACCATAGGAGGTCTATGTTGTGTATAGGTATCAATAATACCATCCAATGGGTGATCATAATGAGATAGTGGAGGATGCATACTATATTCCATTTTCACTTCTCAATCCTTATTTTGATGATCTTGTAACAAATTATTAAATAGTTTCTATTTATAGTGATCACCAAGTTATGAACCTAATTTATTTGGAGGATCATCAAGTGTAATATTTTGGTCATTTATGAGGTCTTTGATCTTATGCTTCAAGGTAAAACATCTATGTGTAGAATGCATAGGGCCTTAGTGATAGTCACAATAAGTATTCACATCATATCCTTTAGGTAGAGGTTTACTCATATCAACCTCTGTAAGATAAGGGAGATATATAAGATGATACTCTATAAGTTGTGGGAGTAATGATGTGGGAGACTTAGGTAAACATGAAAAGTATCTCCATGATGCATTAGATAACATAAGATTATTAGGTTGTTATGACACTACATTAACCATGGTGGTTGTTTCTTTTTTAGGATGAGGATGTTTGACCTTATAACTTGGTTTGACAGTAAAATTGACATTATACGTATATGTAGTCAATGTGTTTGCTACATAATTAAGATTATTCAATGAAATAAACTTCATTTCATAGTCCCAAACAACATGTCATAAGTCATCAAAAGATTTGAACTTTTTGAATACAATGGAATCATGTAAAGGAGAAAACAAACTTTGATTTAAAATATCTTTAAGATATTTATCTACCATAAGATCGGTCATTTTATCTAACATTATCTTGTACCTCAAGACATAATCATTAATAGGTTCAATAGTTCCTTGTTTGATCTTTACAATTTGGGCATAATAATTTTTTTAAACAATGTTAAAATAACAATGTGCTAAAAACTATTCTACAATAAGTTTGAATGCCTTTACTGATTAAATAGGTAAATCATAGAATCAACTCAAAGCATAATCCTTGAGGCTCCTTGGAAATAGTTTGGTCAAAATTTTATCATTGGAGGCTTAATCAAGGCATTACATAAATAAGGATTGAAGATTCTATTCAAGATCACCCTTACCATCATAAAATTTGAAATTAGTTGCAACAAAACTAGTTGGGAAGGGGTGAAAATATATTCTAGATGTAAGAGGATTATATAACACATATTACAAATCAATAGCATTATGAGTCTTTAAATCCTTTTGTTCAATATTTATGACCTTGTCCTCCAAGGTCTTTATAACTTGGAAAATTTTCACTATACAACCATTAGGATTTAGATTAATAATCTGAGTAGTCACCAAAGGGGAAGAGAAAATGGTTTGAGTAGTATTAGGTAGTGAAACTAGTATTTTAGTTGAAGCATTTAGTAACCCCATGGTATATGTATCAATAATATTATGGCTTATAGGGAACAATGGTTTGAAAACATAATCCATGTCCCCACTAGATGTAGGAATATATAAAGTATCCAATGGGAGGGATATTTTAGTTATTCCTTTTAATTTTTTAGTTTCCAATATAGTTTTTAAGATCTCAATAAGGTCCTTAGGATTTTGATGAATACACTCATGAAATAATGAAATATCTTGCACTTTTTCATGGTCCATTTTTTCATGCTCATTATTTTCATTAGACTCATGAATTTCATTATCAAAATCTTCTTATATGATAACCTCATTAATACATTGTTTATTTTCAACATTGGTATCATCATGATCCATAGGATTAGGTCCCTCATTTATTTTAGACATCTTAGGATATAGAATGGGAAGCTCAATGTGTTTAATAGGTACACCACCAAATCTAAGGTTATGCCTAGGTTTCATACAACATAATATAATCAAGAACTAAAAAAATACATCAATCTAAAACCCTAAGAATCAATAAAATTACATTCACAAAAATCACGTTCACCAAATGTTTAACCATAAGTTTGGGTAAGGATCCTATGGGTTTTAGGGTTAAGAACATAGAAATAAATAATCACAAGGGTGATAAACATATTTATAGTAGACCAATTAATTGAAAAAATTAGATAAAACATATACTTAATTTATTATTCTAAGATATGCTAAAAATGGAGAGTAGAACTTTGCTAGATGTTACAATGATAATAAAAACAAGATAGTTAACTATTTTTGATGCTAACACATATCTATATTTAAAAAAAAAATGAAAAATATTGGAAAATCAATCTAGATCAATTGTTAATTTTTGAAAATTTGATTTTTGTAGCCTCAGACACTTACATCGAATTTAGATGGTTAGATTTATTCTTTTATCTAACCTAGATGCAAGTATATTTTACAGAATAAATGTTAGATTTAGATTCAATCACCTAGAATATTTTGGGTTTTATGTCTCATTTTCTTTGATGTGCTCACATTTGGATCATGGGTTGTTACTCCTTATCAAATAGAAAAACCCTAGTTCTTCATATTCATAGTGGCTATGGGAAAAATGGGTTAGTGGGATTATAGTGTCAATCTAATCCTAAAGACCTCTATATCAATAGGTGTTGCTTTCATAGCCACTAATCTGAAGAGGGATTTAGACTGATGTATTTTTCCCCTACTATGTTGGATTGTATATGTATAAGGACATAATATGTGGAAAGTAAGTGAAATAGTGACCTAACTTGTAAATTATTAAATAGAACTCTTGGTATTCTACTTTAGTACTTTAGACTTGTAGATATATTATCCCTATGACTAATACGGAAATAGGAGAGAATAGGGAATATTTACTCACTTGAGTGTTTTTTATCATTGACTTATGAGAAGGTGTGAGATTGCTAGGTCTTTGATAACAGATGAATGAATGAGGATTATCTTGTATTTATACCAATCCCTTTGGAGAATATATCATATAAAACCACTTAGGTCAACCATAGGAATATATTTCATTTTAAAATTTAATGACCTTGGGGAATTAGACACTTGCATTAGGTTAGAACACATGCATCGATGTAGGTGTCTGACTATGACACAAGTGTTTGGGAAGCAAAAAAGTAGGTATAGGTCCAGAACTTGTAGAGATGGAAGATAAGCCAATATATTATTTTTTTGGAAATATATAAGGCCTAGGTCATCATAATGACATTAGTTTGACTAAGAGATAATAAATGATCACAAAGAGATAGGGTATGTGATCCTTTTGGCAACATGAATGTCTAGAAGCTAAAGGTACATCCATTATATGTATTTTCAAAGTGTACATGATTGAGGTGCTATATAATTTATAAATAGTATCTAGATTTATATGCTTATTTTTTTCTATTCAATATTATATAGACTAATCATTGTTTATGTTTTATGTAGCTCTTGATTAAATGCATGTCATTTCTTTATTGAGTGTATCATTGCATGAATTTTTATTAGTGTATAATTTACCTTTGGTGTGCCATTTGACTATCTAATAAGTGTGGCTCTTTCCTTTAGTGACATTTTATTATTTATTGTATGTGGATCTTCCTTATGTGATATTGCATGCTCATTTGAGTGTTATTGTGTGTGTCATAACATGAAATTATGTACTTATGAGTGGATATGTATAGGATTATTTGTTAATATTATGGTTTTATGATCAATATAACACATCTTCCTACCTACTTATGATGGCATGATCTATATTATGCACCTTCTTACATAGTTTAATATTTGACACTTATATCTATGATGGTTATTATTGAATGATTATATATATATATATATATATATATATATATATATATATATATATATATATATATACACATGAAATTTAAATGCCTTAGTATACATGTTTCATTTATTATTTGATGACTTAGTTATAATATGATGACATAATCTTCAAATGTTACCACATTATTTTACATGTTTACATATTTAAAGATAACATGATGCATCTATCTCTCTTCATTTGAGATGATTAATATATATTATACATTCCTCAACTCAAAAGGGGGACATATCAGTGGGCCTATCATAGATCTTCAATCATTTACACATATATTTATGATTTTTGGACAAATTATAGATTTCAAAAGTTTTAGAGTGGGTCAAATTATTAGTTTACTTCAGATTATGGGATATATATTCATAAATTGAGATAAATTTTGGGGAATATGTAGACATTTTACATGTATATGAGTGAAAAATTATCATTTTTTTTAGATTTGGGGTAGAGTGCCATATATATTTTATCATTTTACATCATATGTTGTCACTGATTGGATTAGATTAGGGACATGAAAAATGTTCATTCTCACACTATTATAAATTTTATTCATTTTCAAGTTGGCATTGAGGAAAAAATATGAATCTAAAACCTATCTGTAATAATTGATCTAGTCTACCTAGATTTATATCAGCCTAATATAGTCTCCCCTTCAATCTTGAGGTTCAAGATAAATTAAATGAGTAGTGTAGTTGAGATTTTGCATCACTCAATGTACTAACACTACTCCATTATTGTTGTGTTTTTTTTTTTGACCCATGGTTTGAATAGTGGAACTTATTTTGGTGCATAAGAACCCTATGGTATTATACATTGGGGCATAATCACCCCAATATCCAATACTTCAAAAGAGAAACATGATTTTCCCACTTAAAAGTATGTTCATTCCTTTCTCTTCAAATTTAAAATGTTTTGTTAATATATTATTTTTAAGATTTCATTTCATTTATGGACATTGATTATTGCATGTTGAATTCATTATAGGTTTTCATTGAACATGCTCAACACTTAGAGCCTTCTCTAAAAGACAAAGTGTGTTTACACACTAAGGCACATAATATCTTTATCATTTTCACTCTAGCATTTTAAATACTATAATAAACAAGGTAGTAGTTTTAGACACTTAAATATGCCATTAGACACTTGACAATTCCAATCTTGACCTATTAATACCATATATGAATTACATATAAACATATGGATCTTGCACACTCTTCTCTCCTATATGCTTGCCTTCTATGGGTTAAAAATTATTTATTTTATAGAAGTCACCTATATGAATCCCATAATTTTTATTAATCTACTTATTCTCTATATCAAACTATTTATAGATCATCATATCATTGCTCCTATTTTTTATACATCTTTGGCCATATTAAGATGACTCTAGATTTTTGTATTCATCTGTATGTATATAATTTGTCTATGTACTTTATAATGATAATTTTACAAATTCAAATCATATGTACTTTATAATGGCGATTTATTAAAATTTGGATCAGAGGTTTCATTAGTTTAAATGATCACTATTTTTCACACCCCCTTTATTATGATAACTATGTGTGGTTTGAGCTCTCCTCAAAATATCATAATGTAGGAACTTCTCAACCATTTAGTGGGGAGTGGTTGAGGTCTACTCAATCCATCCTTTTTCCCATTTTCTATGATTAAACCTAGTGTTGAAGGTGGAGCTAAGGTTTTAAATTGAAGGATAATAGATTTTAGATTCTCATATACAAAAAACTATTGATTTCACATAAGTTAAAGATTTACAAGTAGATGTTATAGCCTATGCCAAAATAATTATGCATAGTCCATATAGATGAATGTGGTAAAGGATGGATGTATACATTTAATGTAGGTATTCATAGGATAATAAACTTATCCATGTGGATATATATCTTTAGTGTCCTAATCCAAATGACTCTATATCCATTTCTATCCCTTCCTATTACTTTTACATAGTCTCAAATCTACACATATTAATAAAAAGACAAGAACCCTAGTCATGTTAGTGTTTTACATAAATAGTAAAGTGTAATTGAACATATTCTTGTTACATTCAAATTTTATTAATTTAGATATATAATAGAAAATTTGAATATTTAAATAGTCTATATTATTTACATATGCCTTATCAACATAAAGTAAAACACACATACAAATAAAACACAACTTTTACATCATTAACCCTAACTCCTTTGTGATGTTACAATACATTATTTATATGTTATATATGTTTACATCTTATACCATATAAGGATATTAAATATTTATCCCCTATTAGGAAAAGTGATAGATTAAATTCCAAATGAGTTGGATTTTTTTACTTCATTTGACTAATACTCATGTTGCTTTGAAAAAGAAAATGACAATTGTTACTTAGGTTAATGATCATTATATTGATACACATGTGGATGAATATAAAAATTATATAAATAAAGAAAATTTAAATTAATTAAATTACAATGATATAAGTTTTCATTATAGGATCTTATTTTGATAATACTTTTGAAATATCAATATGAAATAGATGCAATGATATATGTGATAAAAAATGAACAGAAGAAATCCCTACCTAAAGAGACTATAACTAATGAAATACCTATTTAAACCAATAATAAAACTTTGAATGGTTCTAATATTATTCTTTTAATGCCAAATAATATGCCTATATCCAAAAAAAATTCTACTATTATGCTTCTGCTAACTTATTCTACTCAGATTGTTATGCCTTTGACTTTTAATATTAGTATTAATGCTTATATTTCTCCCCAAGTTATTCATCCATCTCAAAATATTTTTAAACTTTCCCTCATTATCAAAATCATTTCTAAAGTGCCTAATATTTTTATTCCTACTTATGTTTCCATGCCTTTGGTTTTTACTCCTAAAGCTATAATCCTTCAAAAAAAATGTAAACCATGTAAGTTATGAAATAATAGATTCAATTAATTTCCTAAAGGTCTAAAAAACCATGTCATATGACTAGTTCACATAATATATTACTTAGTACCCTAACTCATGAAATCATTAAATGTATTTTTCCTAATAGATATGTGGTTCCTAAGTTTGAGTTATTCAATGGTAATAGTGATCATTCTCACCATATCAAATATTTTTAATCTTCATGTTTTAAATTTGTGCATAATGATAAACAATTTACCAAAATATTTACTATAAGCCTTATGGACTATGATCTTGATTGGTTTTGTGCCTCACCATCTAGATCCATACACACTTTCAATTCTTTGTCAAATAATTTTTTGGCTCATTTTTCAATCAACCTTAGCATGAAGGTCATGTTTTTGTATAGTGCCAACATAAAAAATGACCTAATGAAAATGTTACTGAGTATGTAATTATATTCATAACTATGCTTAACAAGTGTTTTTCCCAAAATTTATCAAAGTCATGGACAACATGGAAAATTGAGCCAATTTTCCAAAGCAAAGTCAAGAAGTGATAATTGCATTAAAAAATACAAAGTGTTTTCATAAAAGTTTTAAGTAACTATTTTAAAAATTAAACTATCACATTTTTGTATTTCACACTTCCAAGAGGTTGATTTTTCCTAACTTTTAGGATGTGTGCGGTTCAAAAACATATATTAAATTATGAATTACACTTTCATGCATCCCATGCCTATGCGATTGAGCCCACTCATTCTCATAGATGTGGATAATGTGAAGCCACATTGATGGCAGTCATATATAGACCTTTACATTTATCATGCTTGTGGGTTGGGTAGGTCTAATTAGATGGATGAATGACATGCACATTGGGGAGGGTTAATGTCTAAATCACACTGAACATCTCCCTAAAATCCTATAACTAAGGCACAACTCATTTCCAACAAAATTTCCATCCCAACCCAATACAAATCTCTAAATTTCTCTCATCTCTTCCCACAAAGATGAATTTTTTAAAAGGATATTTAAATTATCCTTGATTTGAAGGGCTACACAATAATAGGGCTTTCAAAAACATTGGTTTATCTTTTCAATAATTTTTATTTAGAGGGAGATTTATATTCCCTAGGTTTTGTCAAGTTCTGATAATCACCATTTCCACATATTACACAATCTAAGGAGTTCAAATGTATTTTCATGACCATCATAGTTTTTTCACCACAACCACATCAAAATTTTTTTCCCTTGATATTCCTAGGAATTTGAAAGTTCTTGATGAAACAGACCTTTTAATCAATGAAATAATGATGATGAATTACAAGTATATGGGGTTTGAATAATTTATATAAATTAACATCCCCAAAATTGGTGATTCATAGATTGGTCATGTGGACTTGGAATTTTTTTTTAAAGACTCAATATCAAAAATCATAATTTAATTATCATTCACCTTTTAGAGAGTGGTTTTCTAGAAGATGATAGTTTTCCCATCTTAGTAAAATGCTTAGATATGATGTTAACCTATGCTCAAAACTATGACCCAAATATCTGAAAGATAAAAATAAGTGGTGGTTCTTTAATGGTCAAATTGGATGGTATAATAATATGTATGACCCTAAGGATTCTAATGTATGAAACCTATGTAAATATGAATGTATCAGCTATAAAATACTATTGGGATAAAAACATAGACAAGTACCTAACCATTATCAATGTTTCATGGTTAAGGCACAATAAAAGGAGTCTTTCTAAGATCCTAAAGATTTTTTTCTAATTTGACTTCAAAAAAGAACTATCTAAGATGATAACTCTTATTAGCCTTTTAGTCAAAAATGAGAACACCATGAATTTATATCCATGGTTATTCATGGCCATGAACATTATATACATTGGGAAACAATACATAGACTGGGGTGAGATGATTAGTAAATCTTTGGACCAACAATTATTCAATGTGGAGGTAACCAAATAGTTTTTCATGACTACATATTTGGTATAATCATTGTATTATAAAATAATATACCCTATCCTCACTCAAATAGCCAATGCTAATGCATATACTCAAGTATATGAACTATTATCTTAGTTGAATCTATAAAAATGTAATAAACACTTTAGATAGGTCATTGATGTATTCATAATGAGAGTGGTACAAGCTTTGAAAGAGTATTGGGGAAGGAAAATCTTGGTTGAATCAACTAACCTAATTTCATATTATGGGAGCTACTTCATATAATTTCATAAATTCACATACATAAGAGTTTGAGGGTTTCAATGTTCTCATTTAAAATTTCCCAAATTGGCCAGTGATAAAATAATATTTATTGAACTATGTAGATAATTTATTGTAGTGCACATACATTGCTAAGATATACATGTTTTTGGTGTTGATTTTACCATATCTTTGGGTTAATTTACATTTAATAATGTCATATATTCTTAGAGAATCAAGTATTTAATTGTAAAATTAAAAATTCATACATATGATAGCCTATAATTTTTTGATAGCAAGAGGTTTGTACAAAATTTCATTGGTATTTTCTCTTTCTATGAACACAAACCACATTTTAAAGATTAATAGGAAAATTATTTTGATGAATATGAAGCAGTGAGGTGTGAATGGATTAGGATGATCTTGGAATAAATAAAAATTTTCATTGATAAGTCGGTCCAAGATAGAATGATTGATGATAAGAGTTATCTCCTTGATCCCATGTATGTTGACAGAATGATGGCCACCCCATTCACAACAATTAATTAGTTTGTTAGAGAGCTCGAAGATTTGTAAGTTAAAATTAAGAATATGTTAGATCAATAAATTCAATGATTCAAAAATAAGATATTAGAATTAACTAGAGCATGAGGCTCTAAGAAATCAAAGACTTCAACACAATCAAATCAATAACCTACTATAACTCCTAGGGTGCATGGAAAAGGCAATACTAGTACTAAAATTTAGACATATACCTTTGCAAGTTTAGGTGATGGAGATGATGAATATCCTAAGCATCCAAAATAACCAAGTAAATATTGTGAAGAAATTCTTACTGTTGGAAAGAATCTGAAAGATAAGAAGTTAGTCATGCTATAGTCCTCCTCTCCACTTGGAGACACATACCTCTTAAATGATAATACCACTCTATAATAACTTACCTCTAATCAAGGAGTAAATCAATAGGCAACTACTATTGAAGTTGAAATTTTAACTTCTAAACATTTTTCTCCCATAACTTGTCCATCAATTCCACCTCCAATGTAGTCTTCACCTTTGAGGCAACCTACACCACCACCTTCAAGTTCCTAATTAATGAGTTTTAGTCAATTATAATTTCAATAGATATAACCTATGCTAAGTAGAAAGAATAAGGTGGTCAAATTTGAGTTACTTGAATTTTATTTGGTGGATAATCTCCTTAAGATTATCCACTTAAGATAGGAAAACTACATCATGGCTAATTTTAGATCCATCAAGATCTCAATTTATATAAATTTATGAGCTGATTGTTGATAAGAATGAAGAATAAATGACCTTGGAATATTATACTTTGAAATGAATATTAATTGGATTATAAACTAGAGAAAGTCATGTTGATAGTATTTGGGAGACCACAAAGTGAATTATCAAGAGATCCAAGAAAGATGAGCTCACTCAAGGATAATTGAGGGACAAAGTGAAGAAGTTAGATGGATATGTCAACTATCTCATTAATATAATTGATAAGAAAATGAATCCTTAAGTGGAGGATCATACTTAAGTTTTTGGAATAGGCAAGGAATAAATTTCAACCATCATCAAGTATAATAGTTACGAAAAAAATATTTAAGCCTGGGTTAAGCACCTGCTATTAGATGGTATGAAGTATATTGAAGAAATGATAAAATTGTAAGAATATATTGATTTATAACATGTCAAGATTTATCAATATATTAATTACCATGTCAATTATCTAAAGTTGTGGGAGAGTGTGAAAGGAGATACCAAGTAAATTATTATTGTTGATACATAAATTATGGTCAAAGTTAATTTTTTTGATAAAATAAAAGATGATACTTCTTGAAAATGGTTGGAATGCATTATATAGAAGAATAAAATTATGAATATAGACATAGAGTATTTGAAGGATCAAATTAATATTTGGAGGGAGAGAAAGGAATAAATATCTTCTAATTTGGGAGAATAACATTGTGATATAATGAGAGAATATGAGACAAGTTTGTAAACTTCACAAGAAATCAAAGAAAAATTCAATAAATTGATCAAGAAAGAATTTTTAAAATAAAATGCTTTCAATTTTTTAGATAGAGATAAAAAACAAGCTAAGATATCAATTGGCACTCAACCTAAAATATCATTAAAGTCATATTATACTACAAGGAAAGATCCTAGGGGGATTGAAACTATTTTTTCCATTTTCATCTATTTTTTATTTCAGTAAACTTATATTTTTATTTTGCGTAAATTAGAAAATTAGTGAAGATAAAGTATTACAAAAATATGAATACAAAATGTCACACTATAATGTGAAGGTTTATCTATTACCTCATATCTCTATAAATAGGAGAAATGGAAATTGTAGAAGGGTTGTTTGATGTTCATTATAATTTTACTAGAAAAGGAAGGAAAAAGAAATTTTGTGTTTATTATTAAAGAAAATAACATAGGGGAAATTTGTGTCTAGCATTTTTTGTGTAGATGTGTGTTTTTATTATGTTAATGCACATCTCTCAATTTAATCAATAATTGTATTAATATGAAACAAACATGTTCTTTTTAGAAACCCTTATTGTCATCAATATGATGAAATAGTACAACCTAATAATTCATTCCTTCCTATTTATTTATTTTTTGGTTGAAATTAGTTCAACCCAATACTCCATTCAACTTATATATATTGTAAATATGTTGATTTTCATTTTTCTTGATTTCAATAAAGGGAACCTGCCCTTTGAATAGAGGAGAACATTTTGTCTCCATTATTATAGAATTCCAAAATTTTAAAATTACCAAATATTTTACCAACACCAAGATGAATCAAAAATTAATTGATAGTGAATTACAAAGTATACTCTCCTAGATTTTAATCCAACCTATTAAAGGCAAAGTGGTATTTAACTATTATCAAGCTTTTGATGAACTTTATCATGCAATAAGGAACTATGAGATGAAGATTTTAGATTATAATATGCTTGAATATGGCACTAATTATCCCACCTATATTGGATAAAAATATTAAGGTAAATCAAAATTAAAATCTAAGGCTAATGATAATACTTTCCAACCTAATAATGGGTCAAAAATGTATTCAATAATAGATCAATCACCATATGGGATAGTAATTTCCTAGGAAAAAAGAGTGAAGATAATTTAAATGATTAAATTAGTGTCCTAAAAATGTGCTTAAATGATTTATTTAATTCAATATGAAATCCTTACCTCCCTAGAGATAATTAAATTGTCACAACCCTTATATAAAAATAATGATGTTAATGCGTACTATGATTATCATAGACTCTATGACCATCATATAAATAAATACATACTAAGAAAATAAATAAAAATTGAATCTAAGTTAAAAAAAATAATTTGAATGAATAATTTTCATAACCCAATCAACATTTGAAATTAATTAACAACCCTCTACCAAAAAATACTACTTGACCTAAAAATTGAATGATGTTCATATGATAGCTTACAAGGAACCTCCACAAGTTGAAGATGGTCATATCCTTGATAGAATAATAGGTATGTAAAATTACATAAATAAGGTGCCTCCTCTGAATACATTTTATGACCATGAAATTCAAAATTGTGATTCTAACAATGGTATATTATTTATCTGATCTTTAATCAATACAAATTTGAGGTTGATAAATGGAATTATTTTAGTTACTAGTTCAAGAATAATATGTGTAAAATTAAATTTATTACCAATATTGAATATGAATAGAGATATTTAACTAATACATCCATAGTTATTAGAGGATACAATGGCATAACTTGGATGCTTTTTGGCAACACTGAGTTACTTGTCACTGTTGGAGTTAGAACTGAGCTAGTATGGTTTCATGTATTATTAGATAATGGGACAGAATTTATTACTAAAATTTACCTAGATTAATATAATGAAATAAATTCCATCATCACTTCACCATTTTTAAAAAAAATTCCCATTATAATATAGTGATTACTATTTAAGACACTACTTAATAACCTCCTATGCAAGTACAACATGAGGTGTTACCTAAAGAGACACTAAAAAATCTAATTATATGACATAAACCATATGACCTAAAAGTATGAGTACCTACCCATCCATGGAACAAATTGATATTATCACACCCTTCTGTACCTTTTCAAAATAAAGAATATATCAAAGGTTCAATCATTATATGACCTACCATTCAAATAAATAAAACTGAAACTTCAAAAAATATGATGCAACCTATGTAAATTAAGATGATACCAATAGTAATGATTTTAAAAATAATAATTACTATAATATCAATGATTATATTGATGATAATAGTGATGATGATGTTTTAGACTTATTGGACTTATAAATCATAAGACATTCAAATTTAGACCCTAAGTATATGTTTACATATACACAATATTGTGAGATAAATTCTTTTATTAGTTATGTGTTCTTTCTAAACCCATGTGCTTACATTGAAAAATTTATTTTTACATAGTTTTTCGTTTTTTCTTATTTCTTTATATTTTCTTGTTTGTCCCTGATTAACTATGTTCTTTCTTTTGCATATGGATTTTAGTTTTCTTTATCCAATTTTATTCCATGTTGTTCCCCATTGGGTATTTCATTACCTCTAACTTCTTATGATTATTTCATATATCTTTTTTGAATTTTGAAGTTACCTTGTTCTTACTCAAATTTTATATTTTAGTTGTATATTGGCTTCCATCTTTGGTTTCTCCCATGATTTATATATCATTATTATAACATATTTATTTAATTTTTTATTTACCTTGAGACCTTGCCTTTGAGTTTTTAATTCCCATCCTAAAACCCTATGAGTTTCCCTATGATGACAACACATTATACATTAAGGCCTTTGGCCCTAGTTTGTGCAAAATTTTGAGGGAATATTTAGGTTATTAAGGATTACTCACTTCATGATTATTATCACTTTATCCCCTTGGATTTTATTCTTCCCTTGTTTATTTACTTTGATTCTTGATTTAGGTCTTCTAAAAAAAAATAAGATAAAATAAAATAAAATTTCCATTATCTTTGTCTATTACATAGTCACACAATTGAACATATCATGGTTATCTTACTATTGATAAAGGTTATATAAACACTATTTTAAATAGATATTGTTGATATTATTATTGAGTCATATGTAAAATTTTTTTTTAGTTATTTTACACCTAATAAATAATAAATTAAGGAAACTATGCACTAGTTTAGATTATATAGAATATGGTATTCGACACACTAATATGAATTGAAATGGATTTCTAGATATTACTTATTAAATATAAAAATGATAAAGTAAAAGAGGGATGATGTAGTTAGATATTTTTTTATAATATGTTAATTATAGAAGTTGTCATTGAATATAGATATGATTTGTATGTGCTTCATCAATTAATTATATTATAAACATGAGATAATAACCCACTTGGACATTGACAGTAGAATCATACTCTTATGGAAACTTGAACAATCATGGTTTACCAACACTTCCCCTATGTAGAGTGGGGGTTAGATATCTTTAAGATCCCTGTGGATGATTATATGTACGCTCACCTCTATAATATTATATTTAAGTTCTTCTATAGTGTTTTTGACCATAAGATATATAAAGAAAGGGTTAATATTTTAGGTTGGACTAACCCAAATGAATTCCTAATAAATGGATGCACATTTCCCCAAAATATCATAGAATCATGTAATGTTACTCAAAATCATGTAGGATATATATCAATTGCTCAATTTTACCCATATAAACATATAATATATTTTATAATGTGAAATGCTCTATATAACATGAAAATATTTGAAATAAATGACCCTTATAATATGAGGGATGAAGCTTCAACATAAATCATCAAAAAAAGTGTTATGGGCATCATGTGCTATATAGAAAAGTATAATCATGTAAATCATATGTATAAACATGATAAAATATGTTCTCATATAAATATTTTGAACATTGTAAGCATGGATGAAACATGTAATCCAAGGTAAAATAATTTACTTATTATTCACAAGAAATATATGATCATGATAATTTATTTAAAAATAGTTGTTAGATGTAACTAGATATGTCAATGAAACATGTATTAATTAGAATTGTAGTGGATGTATTATATAAATCATGGAAATATAAAGTAAGAATAAATATCACACAAAAAAAAAATGTGTGATATAAATAAAATTTCAAGAAAATAATAACAGTCAAAAATTGGGTCGACGACAGGGTAACCCTCCATGGCATCACGGTGAAGCTCACTGAGGAATTCTTAGCAGAGGTCATGGGGCTTCCAATGGAGGGAATAAAATTCTCAAAGTAGACCGACATATCTAATGAGGCTTTTAGCAAATTCCCAAAGACGGATGCTGAGGAGCAGCAGTTGGAAAAGAGTGGGGATTTTTTTGACCTGGAGCAGATTAAAGGAATCTAGAGAGACGTCTTATGTTGCATCCATGAGTATTTAATAATTGATGGAAGAAGCAAAAGAGTCCATAAATTTCATTTTTTCTTTCTTAATCATTTTAGGCACAAAGTTAGAATCTCCTTTCCTTTCTATTTGTGCTTCTCACTGCTCCAAAGTCTGTTCGCTCATAGAAAAAAGGAGTCTCATCCTATATTGCATGAGGGATTAATCCTAATAATTGAAGGCTTTTGAAAAAATAAGGCCATTGTCTAGAATCCTTATTCAGATAAAAATAAGGACTCATAGAGTAAGAAGAATGAAACAGTAAAGGGGAAAGAAAAAGCTAAACCCAAATCCTCCAGCTTCAAAAATAGGTTGTTGATGAGGAAATAGAGTGGGAAAGCACTGATAGTTCTGAGGAGGAGAGTATAGAGGAAGAGGAAGGAATAGAAAGTAGGGAATCCAGCTCCAGCAAGGAAGAAGAAGATAAAGGCAAGAATGAGAAATAAGGGGTCACTATAGAGAAAAAAATTGAGAATAATAACTATGATCTTGAGGAAAATAAGCAAGTGCTAAGGGAAACTAAAAAAGATATGGATGTTCAATTTGAGGATCCTGCATTGAAAACAGAGAAGGAACATCTAGTTCAGGATGCCTATCATGCAGTGGAAACTAGAGATCAAGTAAAGGATGATCTAATCCATAATGAAAGCCCTGTTCAAATTAAGGAACATAAACAATTGGAAAGGGAGGATTATACGGAAAAGGATGAAGACAATCCAAAAGAGAACATAGAAGATTTCAGTGAAATAGGGAAAAATGATAGGAGGTACCCCTTTATGAGCTCGGCCAAATGCAAAGCAGATGCTATTCTTCAGGTTGACTCGTGGATGTATAAGGAGATAATGGGCCTCAAAAAGAAAATGGAAATATTGGAACGTAAGTAGGAAGCAGATTAGAATAAAGCTAATAATCTAGAAAAGCAGATGAGAGATATTCCTATAAAACTTAAAGACTATGAGAACAATCTTAGGGAGCTCATTAAGGAAAGCAGAATGAAGATAGAGGAGGTAACCTTTAGCATATGTGCAGCTGCTGTAAACATTGGAAAATGAGCAAATGAGGAAATTAAATCCATGGAGGGGCCTAACAAGAGAACCAGATAGAGCTCAAGGAAGAAATCAATGCAAGAGGTTGCTACGTTAGTGGCTATATCTATACAAGACACTGCTGTGATTGGTAAGGAAGCGGTGAAGATGATTTTGGAATTAAAAGAAAAGGTTCTTTGAGTTCTTCCTTTCCTAGTCCTTATAGTTGGTTGTAATAACTGGTTCCATTTTTTGGTTTTTTGTTTTCTTATCACACTGGAGTCTCCAGGTCTCTGTAAAACCTAGGGTCTGTCTTTTGATGTTCTTGATTTGTGGTTTCAGGTCCCTGTAAAACCTATTTTTGATACTACTTAGAATTAGGTAAAAGGTTTCACCTATGGACATTATTGTTATATCTTTCATCCTTGGTTTTAGGGTTTCAGGGTCCCTTCAAAACCTATTTTTACCTTAATCTAAAATAGTCAATTTGTTCCATATAAAGATATGTAAATGAATTTTTATACACACACTCACAAGGTCATATTGAATAATTTATAAGCACACAAGTATAGAAAACAATACTCAAATCTCCCCTAACAAATACACAACATGGCCATGGAATAGACTATAGGATCATCTAAAATAACCAAAACACAAATTGGTAAGGCATAACCAATGTAACCATAAATATTAGGACACTATAAAATATTAATGATTAGACAATATCATAATCATCAACATCAAACAAACATAGAGCAAGAAATTTTAGTTTACATAATCAATCAATGTCACCATATAATTCAACTAAACATGATATCCAAATTAATATAATAAATGTATGAATAAGATAAATTTATGTATAAATAGTCTAATTATCTCAATACAATCAATGGAATGGCATATAAAGATATAACCTAAAAAGTATACCAAGATGCCCCTTGAATAAGAATGCCTAAAAATGTAGAAAGGTTTCCCATGGGTGTGATAAATGTCATGTACACACACACACACACACACACACACACACACACACACACACACACACACACACACACACACACACACACACACACACACACACATTTTAATATCTCATTTGTAACCTTTATTTCCTATATCTAACTCATGTATATTGGGAAAAACATGTTCATATAAAATTAATATGTAACTTACAATGTGTATGATAAATGACATCAAAAAACTATATGTACAATAAAATAACCCATGTATAAGTTTTGATTTTATATTTTTTAAATATTTAAATATTTTTGTAATTTTTGAAATATCAAAATGAACAAGCACTCAATAAACAAATAAAGGCCAAGGGGTAAGATTGTAATATATAATGGATTTAAATAGTTAATAACATATGTGAATGTATAGTGTGCACCAAATGTAATAATAAATTATTCTCAAATAAATCAAGTGATATGCTTATGTTATATTGTAAAATCATGTCTCAAATAGATGTATAATTAAACTTGAAATAGGCACATGCCACTAGTGGGCACCAACAAATGTGTAAATTTCATAAGGTATGTGTGTATGAAATATATGTGATCATGTAAGCTTAATGTGTGTTATGATAAAAGTAAATAATAAATAATAAATGTGCAAAAGTGGGAAAATAGTAAACCACAATAAAGTGTAACATGCCTCAAAGAAATAAAAATTAGACTATTATAAATGATGTATGTGCATATGTCATCATAGGATATCCAAGATAAATGTATGGACCAATTTTTTAATAATCAAGTGAAAATTCAAGGTTATAAGAATGATAATATAAAACACATATGTACATGTCAATATAGAACAATGTAATAATCAATTATTTTTTTATTAGTGTATGGAAATAAGATATAAAGTTTGAATATTCATATTATCTAGGATATGTCTAAATTAACAAAATCTAAATGATACAAGCATATGTTCAAGTACACTTAATTATTTATGGAAATTACTAAGAAGAATAGGGTAATTATCATATTTTGGATTTGTGAAAGACTGATATTGCATGTAGGTGGTAGAAAGGATTGAAAAAATATATTGAGATGCTTAGCTCTAGAAACTAACTATTTAGGCATGCCTAGATGAATTTGATAGTATTTATATGCCTACACTAGATGAAGGTGCCTGAATCTTAATGTAAAATGTCCTTGTGACATGTTCTAAACTTTTTTTCTCACAAATCACTATGCCTAATTTTAAAATATTATGTCATGTAATATCAAAATCTTGATGTGTGTGCAAGTTCTAAAAACTTATCTCCTTCACTTTGAAACCCTAGATATGTTTTTGACACTAGTTTTAGGTCAATAAAATGGAAATAAGTATGGGTTAAGCTAAGTCCAGTACCCCTTATTGAGTGGATAAACACTAATTACATTTTCAATACTCAAAAGAGGGGTAAAACTAGATGTAGTTCTTGTAGTTAGGTGTATGTGTGCAATAATTTTCCATTAATATGGATGTAACTTGAGATATAGTTTTTGAAACTTAAAAATGAAAAAATTGACTTCCATTAGGTGCTTTAGACTTGGATAGTATTTTTTCCTTATGACTAAGTTATAATTTGGGATATTTAGGGTAGTCCTTCTCAATGTGCAAGTGATAGATATATGCTTGCTTGATACTTGTTAGATGAGTGCTATATTAGGAATAGGCTTAAAACTGTTGTGTATAAATAGATGACTCTTTGGGTAAATTATCAATCTACTGGCATGTGAAATGTATGATAAACCCATAAATATGATTTGAATTCATAAAAATACCCTTAAAAATTACATGGGGAGATCTAATATAGGTATAAGGATTCAAAAATATAGAGCCATTTGAGTATGAATAGAGGCATACGAAAAGACATGAACATTGATCTGATAATTAAGAGATAGTTTGATTAGGATAATAAGTAGATTAGACATATATTAGGGAATTCTTGTAAGTGACTAATAACCAAATGTGAAGGTCAAGCGTGCAAAAGGAAAGAAGATAGGAGATAAGGGCGTGCAAGATTTGTATGTGTATGTACAATTCATGTAAGAAAAATATGAGTCAATATTAAAATTTTAAATTATCTAATACTATATTTTAGTGTTATAAATGACCCATTTTTTATTCTAGTACTGAAAATAATATAGTAAAAAGGATAAAGATATTTATTTAATTAGTGTGTAAACACACTTTATCTTTGGGATTATTCTTCAAGGGTTTAGCTTGATCCATACAAACCTAAAATAAATATACAACAATCAATGTCCATATATTATATAAGATAGATCAATAAAACATTTGATATTTGAAGAGAAAGGAAGGAATACACTTAAAATAAGGTGAACCATGCTACCTTATAAAACATAAGAGATTGGTTTCCTATTCCTCAATGGAGAATACCATGGGGTGATTATGTCATAAGGAAAGTGGCACTTGTTATAACCATTCATTGGGAGAGTAAATACCCTAACCCTCATGAAGAAAAAGTAGTGTTAGGCCATTTGATGATGTTGAACCTCAACTATAATACTCATTGAAATAATATTGAACCTCAATATGGAAGGGTGGATCCCCATACTAGACTTGTCTGTAAATCTAGATAGACTAAATCAACCACTGCAAACAAATTTTAGATTTATAATGTTACCTTTAGTAATTTTAGTGCAAACTTGAAAAATAAAAAAATGTAATAATGTGTACATGAACAATGTTCATGCCTCCATATAATAAAAATATACCAATATGATATATAATGCCACAAAATATATATGCCACTCTTCCCCAAATCTAATAAATATGATAACTTATCACTTATGTAAATTATTTGCATATGCCCCCAAATATATCTTAATCTATAAATATTTGTCCCATAATTTGAACCAAGTTAATAATCTGACCCAATATGAACCCTCTAAATCATGTAATTTATTTCAATCTATAAACTATTTATGTGCAAAGGCTTTATCGCTATGACAAGTGCACTTTTGTGAGTTGTTTTGAGGTGAAGGATGTATCATGTGCATCACTCATCTCAAAATAAATGCAAGTAATTAACTCATGTGATATAATTTTGGGGATATGTATTCCTATGTGCACCAAATGTAATAGAAAATTAGCCTCAAATAAAGTAAGTAATATGCTTCCATTATATGGTAAAATCATGTCTCAAAATGGAAATAAATAAAAATAAGAATAGGCACATGTTGATAATGATAAATAGTCAATGTGTGAATATTGTAATGTGTGTAGGCATAGGATACATGTGATTTTGTAATCTCAATGTGTTCCATGAAAAATTTAAAACGTATACATTTAATATGGTGATAAAATGGTAAACTAAATTAAGGTGGATAACTCAAATAACTGTAAAGTAAAATTAGATAGATCAAAATCTACTAATCAATCACATGGACATTAAAAACATAAAATATTTTATTTTCACCCTTCATGGGAGGGATACATATGCAAAATATAGGCTTTTGGAGACGCTGAGGAATAAGATTACAAAGAGAAATGTAGACCTAGCTTTCCTTAAGAGATATTGTGATTAGAAGATATTTCCATATTTTGTTTTAATACCTTGTATAATGGGTATAATAAGAATATTTTTGAGAAATCTAGCCTATATCTATTATGGTGCACCATTTTTAGGACTATAACACATTTAGATAAAATCTTTATGATGTTATGTGTTATTCATGTGGAGTTTTCAAATATTATTACAACAAATTTAAGGAGATAGTTTGATTATCTATCTTATGTAGGTTCATTGGGAGAAAAGTTTAATTTAAAAGAGATTCAAAAAATAAAATTTATAAATCTATACTAAAATAAATATAAATGTTGTAACATCACTCACTTAGATGGATTTGCTTCATAGTCAGCTAGGAGGATGAGCTCTAAGATATGACAAGAAGTGATGGAGCTATTTCACAGTCTTCAGTAATGACTACTTTACATGAGATCACAAATAGATTTGAAGAAAAGTGGATCAATATACCATCTTTTATTTCATTAGTAAGCATATTCTCTGATCAACTCCTCCTTGATAATATCTCAATTTCACCTATAGGAGGATTGAACCTTAGTAAATGTGGGACTAAAATAGGATCAAGGGATGTGATTTATTATACCAAACATCTAGTTATAAATCATGTACAAGAAGAGGTTGGTGTTCACGCACTCCTTGCCCAATCAAAAATTAACATCAAGTATGATAAACATGTATTATTGTAAATTAGATAGGATGCATGTCGAAGTATTACCATAATTTCCTCATTCATGGAGGTTGGTGAGCTATCCTAAATACTATCGATGGTCACATGAATATCCCTAGAAACATAGTACTGGTCAACTATCTGGAGTAGTGATAGTACATGGGTATTTTTGGGATATAAAAAGGTGATACCTCTTAGGAAATGACACATTTTTTATGTAACCATGTTCTAAAATTGCCATCTAGATCTAATAATCCTCTTCATATGGATAATTCATCCCATTCTATGATAGATATCAATAGGTTAAGTACAGATTTTGACAATAGATGCAACTTTAGTCCAAGTTATATTATGGTATTACTGTGCATGGCCATTTTGACTCATAGATAATTCTAACTTAATATCTAAAATTAACATGCAACTAATGAACGCATAATAATAATAATAATAATAATAATAATAATAATAATAATAATAATAATAATAATAATAATAATAATAATAATAAAAGTGTGTTTTAAAATAACTTCATTACCAACCACCTTACAAATAAAATTAGTAATAAGATTAATAATAATAACACTAATAAAAATACTCATGATAAAAGCATCATCACTAATGCAAACCCCCTTTTTAATAACTAGGGTAATAATATAAATAATCACCATACAAATATTAATAATCTTGGTGCCATTTCACCCTGAATAGATTTATCCAATTAGGAAGACAAATTAGTTGTGAATTTATCCAATTTATAATTAGATAAACTTACTTTTAATGTGCTAAAAAAGGATTATTATTTGATATTTCCCCATGAGAAATCCCCGATAAGAACTTCAACATATGTATAAAACAAGTGATAAAGTATCTTCCATCAGATATCATAGAGGAGGTTAGGAAAGATTGTGTTATTTCATTAAGGCACACTCACCCTCCATCAAGGAATATTATAAAGGAGGATTGGAGAGTGCTAATATTTGAATAACAATAACAACATCATAGTGGTCAAGGTGAATAAGGGAAATGCTACTATGGTAATGAATAAATTAGACTATGATGTAAACATGGAAGATCAACTTTACAAGAGTAGGAGTTACCAAAAACTCACTTGAAAGCCCATGTCTAAAATAAATAAAAAGGTTACTAAGGTCATTAAATAATCATCCTTAGAGGATTCAATTAAGAAAAAACTACTACCTAATAAAGAAGTAATATTGCTAACTATAGGGGCACCAAAATTCATAAAACTAACATAACTCTCAAGCTAATTTTTGATGCCATAAATTCTCCCACCTACAACTTGGAAACATTTTTAGCTATGAAAATTAAACCATTTTTAGGGATAACCTTATCCTTCATTCAAGATTCTACTGATTTTGTTAAATTTGTCAAAGATAAAAAAATTGAGGTTAATAAATTATTGGTTATCTTTGATGTACTATTCCTTTACACCAAATTTATGATTGGGGATGCTATCGATGTCATTCAAGTTTGTAATGATCAAGAAATCACCAAGATAGTTTATATTTATCTTAGGTCAACTTTATTCTCTTTCAAATGGGTCATTTTTGAATAAAAATAAGGGATGGTGATGGGCTCCTTGTTCTCCCCCATTGTAGCCAACCTATATATGGAAAAGTTTGAAGAGAAAGCACTCCATTCCTTACCCATAATATCCAAATGGTGGAAGAGATACATTAACAACACAAATGTGTGATGAAAAAATGGCCATGACACCCTATAAGAGTTCCATGTATATCTCAATATCTTGGTTCCAAGTATTCAATTCACCAAGAAGGTAAACCAAGAAAATAACTTACCTTTATTAGAAGTTCCCCTATCTTGAAATAAAGATGGTTCTTTATATTGAAACATTTTACTAAAAAATAATAACGCATTCCTTTATTTACATGCCACTTCTCATCATTACCCATACCAGAAGAAGGAATTCTAAAAACTCTAGACACTAGAGCGTTCAGAGTCTACAATGACAACAACATAGATCTAGTATTAGACCATTTAAAAAAGGTTATTAAAAAGAATGGATACAAAGATAAATAAACATAAAGAACATTTAAACAAACCAAATAAAATAATATTAAGCATAATAGAATTGAAACTTTGTTAACCAGTTTAGTAGCCTTCTTACCTTATGTCAAAGGTATTTATAATAAGATTTCCAAGATCTTAAAATGCCAAAAAATCTCCACCACCTTCTTCCCTTTGAACAAACTTAAATAATCATTAAAAATAGTTAAGGACCACATTGATCCTTGGATACAAAGTACTGTGTAAAATATATAATGTTCCTATGGTATTCACTACATTATTGAGACGAGAAGGTCTAACTAGACTAGGATTAAGGAACATGTTGCTGACATAAGACTTGAAAATTCAAATGAATTAGCACTCGTGGAACACTCCCTGAGAACCAAACATTCCATTTGCATAAATAAAAGAAAATTCCTTATAGTAGAAAACCATTGAAATTAATTGGCATACCCTTAATCTTAATTGGGAAGATAAAATTGGACTGCATCCAACATGGATACCATTAATTAATAATTTGAAGAACACTAGCACCTACATTTACCCACTTCAACTAAGTCCTTAATTGCATTTTGATGTTATTTGAAATGTTGGTGACTATTATTATTTTTTAATTAATATCTTAAAAACCATCATACTCAAAATACATTCTCATCAACTTCAATCATTAATGGCTCAATCCAATTGTCTTCTTTTCCCTCTTTGTCAAAATTTATTAGGATACAACACTCTCTCCCCTAATGTATACACTATGAAGGACATCATCAACATTTATGTCTCTTATATCATTTGTCTATGTAATGCTTCCTTTTCATTATTGACATTACTAACCATTTACACATCTTTATTTACATTGGAAATCTATTTAAGGAGGCTAAACTACAATTCTACTCATACAAATTTCTTGAGGATGAATCATAGATGGTGATTCAAAAAGTGTAGATAGAAAATAAGCACATAGTTTCACCCATAAATCTACTGATCAATTACATGGACTATGAAAACATAAAATCTCTTAAAATTAGACTGTTATAAATTATGTATATGCATATATTATTTTATGATAGCTAGTGTGAATTTTTAGATTGGGACAAGCAATAGAAAGGAAAAGGCCAACCAAATATGATATTAAAATGAAAATTTATGACTATATGAATGATCAAAGGAAACACATTTTTACTCATTAATATAGAACAATTTAGAAATTAATAAGTTATTTTACCTTATTTTTTATTAGTGTATGTGATAAGATATACAATTTGACTATTCATATTATCTAAGATATAACTAAATTAAATAAATATGAATGATACTATTAGATGTTCAATTAAACTTTACTATTTATGGAAATTACGAAGAGGAATAGGGTACTTAGATTATTTTAGATCTATGTAGTACTGAGATTGTGTGCATGTGGCATAAAGGACTAAAAATGGACATTGAGTTTCTCAAATATAGAAACCAACTGTTTATTCATGATTGAATGAATCCAACACCACCTAGACATGTGTTAGATGAATGCATTTTAATCATGATAAAAATTCACTATGACATGTGCCTAACTATTTAGTCATAAATCACTACACCTGCTTGTAAATAGTTTTGTGGTGTAATATCATAAGTTCATCAAGTGCACAATCTATGATAACCTATCTCCTTCACCTTGAAACCCCAACTTATTTTTTGACACTAGGATTAGTTTTTGTAAAAAGGGATGAAAATAGGTTGAGATGACCTGAATAACCAATAGCTAAGTGGTTAAGTGATACCTAAATTTCTAATACTCTAAAGAGGGTTCAAATCAAATTTATTTCTCCTAGTTAGGTGTGTATGTGTATTAATGCTCATTTAGTATGGATACAACCTATAATCTAGCTTTCAACACTTGAAAATGGAAAAATTGATTTGAATTATGTTGTTAGACTTAGCTAGGGTGTGATCCTTAGGACTAATTTATAATTTGGGAGATTTAGGGTAATATTTTTTATGTTTAAATTATAGATGGATACTTTATAGATGAGATTTATATCAAAAATAGGCTTAAACCTATTGTGTATAAATATATGACTCTTTAGGTAACTTCTCATTCCAATAAAATGTGGATCACACAAGTTAACCCATAAGAATGATTTGAATTTTTAAAATGACCATTGCAAAGTACATGGATAGATCCAATAGAGGTGGACAAATTTTAAAATATAGATCCATTTTAGTATGACCAAAGGCATATAAAAAGACAATAATAATGATATGATGATCAAGAGATAATCTAAAAAATATACTAAGTAGATTAGACACATACTAAGGAATTCTTATAGGTGACTAATAGAAAATTAGGAAGGCCATGCCCATAAATGGAAAAAAGATAAGAGAAAAGGGTGTGTAAGAGCCATATGTGTATGAAAAATTCATGTAAGGTAAATATGGTTCAAGACTAACATTTTCAAGTGTCTATTACCATATTTTAGTGTCTACAAATGCCCCATTTTTAATTCTAGTATTAAAAATAATAGAGTAAAAACGATAAAGAGATTTATTTCCTTAGTGTGTAAACATAACTTATCATTAAGAGAAGGACCTAAATGTTTATCTTTCCCCATGCAAACCTAAAATAATTATGTATCAATAAATTTACATTTATGATATAAATAATTAAAATAGATTAATGAAACACTTTAAAATTTAAGAATTATGAAGGAATACACTTCAAATTAGTTGAACCATTTACCTTCTATAGCATTGGATATTGAGTGTTTATGCCCCAATGGATAATACCATGGGATTATTATGCCCCAATTTAAGTTAAATTTGTTATAACCATGTGTCAGGAAGATAAATTTCTTAACCCTAATGAATAATGAGTAGTGTTAGGCCATTGAGAAACACATAACCTCAATTACACTACTCATTTATCTAATATTAAACCTCAAGAGAGAAGGGTGGAGCTCCATATTGCTATTGTATATACATATGCATAGAGTGAATTAACCATTGGAGACAAATTTTATATATTTAGTGTTATCTTCAATACCTTCAATGCCACCCAAAATATAGAAAAATGCAATAGTGTGTGTATGGATAATGTTCATGCCTCTTATCTGATCCTTCTAAATTGATATGATATAGGCTGCCATAAAATAGATATGCCACTTTTACCTAAATATAATAAATATGATAACCTATCACTCATGTAATTTTTTTGCATATGCCCTTGAATTTATCTCAATATACAAATTTTTACTCCATAATATAAACCAAACTAATAATCTTACTCAATATAAAATCCATAAATCATATAATCTATCCCAAAATTTAAACTATCTATGTATGAAGGCTTGATATCTATGACAAGCCTACTAATATTTACCTATATTTAGGTGGATAACGTAGCCTATGAATCACTCATCTCAAAATGAAATAGTTAATGGCTCATGTTGTATAGAAAGGTGAAAGAAATTAAAGCATGTGCCATCATGTGGATAATATTCCATAATAGTATGATTAGATCATTAAATCATATATTAAACACATATCATAAGGCATATAAGTATAATGTCAAGTTAGATATATAAATTAGGCATATAATAGTGATGAGGATAGATATAAACATGGTCTAGTAACCAATAAAATAAAGTGCATGATATATAGATCATGACACCACATATAAATATAAAGGTGTTTGATATGGATCATGGCACCACAAGATAAACACATAATCCTAGATGTATCAAATAATAAGCACACATTATATTAGACATGAGGCACACATTAAAATCACATGCAATAACACTCAATGTCACATAAAATAATAATCATACATTGTGCACTCAATAAACACATAATATATAAATAGGGAAAGACCCATACTCAATGAGAAATCCATGCTACACTATGAATAATAAATGTAACACAAGAATACAAGGGACACACAAATACATAATCATACAATGGTATACTCAATAAATTATGCCACACAATAAGGTAAGGGACATACAATGAAAAAGACATAAAATGGTACACTCAGTCCATAAATGTCACACAAGGAGGCAAGTGCCATATAAATAAAGAGTCATGTAATGGTACACTCAATCAAGAAATGTCATAAAACAAGCCAAAGGCCTTACAAAGAAAGAGTCATTTAATGGTAAATTAAATAAAGTAATGTCACACAAGAAGATAAAGAACCATATAAATAAAGAGTCATATAGTATTACACTTAGTCAAGTAATGTCACAAAATAAGGAAAGAGACACACAAAACATAATCAATTATTAACTTTTATGAAATTAAATAACAACATTGAAGCATATAAAAATTCAAGAAAAATTGGAAACTAAGGAGTTAATGGAAAATCATTTGAGCTTGAAGAGGGTTTAAAAAAATAATACAAAAAAATAAAAATAAAAATAAAAAAGATAAAGGCACATGGAAGCTAGAAAGAAAGAGGGAAAATAAAAAACCCCAATGTAGTAAAAAATGGTGATCATGGTGGAAAACATGGAACAACATGAATTTATTAGAAACGGTGCCTAAATTTTAAGGGAATCCTAAAAAAATAGACTCATTCTCATTCATGTAATATTTAAAGTCATGGTCCCCCATTAATGGATCAAGAGTATATAGAGATAATTCCTAGTCCCATGTTGTGACCTCTTAGATTCCCCACTATTGGTTTTTTCAAATTAAACTTTGATGGTGCTACACATGGGAATATAGGAGATTCAAGGGATGGGTGTAGTATTTGAGACTACATTGAATACCTCATTTGTGCTTTATCCATTAACCTTTAAGATGGAATAAATAATGAAGTTGAAGCCTAGGTGGCTATCTTGGGTATTCAATTACCTAGTTAATGTGGTATTGAGCGTTTGGTGATTGAAGAAGATTCTAAACTCATTATGGAGGTGATTTAGAACCATCAAGAAAAATATTAGAGACTCAATAATATTCAATTCAATTTATCCTCTCTTGGGTGACATGGTGTCTTAGACTATATCTCATTGCTTTAGGGAAGCTAACATGTAGGCTAAATTCCTATCAAATTGGGGAGTGGACCAAATATAAGATATTGTGATGGACAATGTTTATGAAAGGTGGTCAGGCCTTGAAATTTGGACACTTGATGACATAGTTTCTTGATCTATTTCTCACTCTATCTTTTTTGTGTCATTGGTAATCATTTCTTGGCACTTTGATGATTTGGCATGTGTTTCTTGGATATTATTCCATTAATATTCATTCATTTTTTTGGGTGTTAAGCATACTGACATGATATCCAACATGTTTTTTATGGTGTTTTATCCCAAATATTTTGTTTATTCTAGCACAATCCTTTTTATTAGTTCCTCTATTCTATTAATTCTAGATCTGATAATGAACTTTGTAGTATCTAGTATCATCATCACCTTGCCTATCCTTTCCTTTTTCACTGAGAAGTGTGAGATGGATTTTCATGATAACATATTTGATCACATGCTTAGATTGATTTTTTGGCTCTCAAATGTAGAAGTTATGGAGGTAATTAGAGTCATTATAGGAGAGGAATATCTGCAAATACTCTAGTGGAGAAAAATGAATGTTGATGTGGCTTCCTATTTCAAAATAAATATTCTCCATGTGGTCTAAAATAAGGAATCTATTTGATTTTTGGTGGATACTATTATGTGGAAGGATATATAAGGTGGTCTAATTGGGTGGCAGAATCATTTTTTGGAAGTAACTAATCTAGTACTCCCGTTTTAGGTTCTCATTGCTTAGGCTTTGTTTCCCTTTTTGTTTTTTCAATATTTTGAATCCTATTATATGAATTTGCATGAAAATCTTTTGGCTATGGTGGAGGGCTCCCTAAATGCATGTTCTCCAGTACCTATTTAGATAGAGCCTCTACCATCCTTGGTTCCCTTCATTATTATATATGACTCAGAGGCTCTTATTTATATTGTGAATTACCTAGTGGATTTTTTCTCTAGCGAAGGCATGGTAGTTCTCATAGAGGTAGAATTAGCTAAGATGCATACTAGTGGACAACTAAAGGACTCTAAGGTCATGTTTTCTCTCCTTATGTAACCATTTATAGTTTATGGTGTAGTCTAGGTGGAATTTTTGGTCCTAGTAAGCATGATCAGGTGGATGATGGAAACCTAGGTCCTACTTGAAAAATTACTTGCTTCAAAGCTCTATAGTAGGTTGTTGATGCTTTTTGTTTTAAAACCACATGTTCTTTTTATCTATTTTATTTTGGTTTCTGAGGTTGATCCTCATTGTCTTGTTGGTCTCCCACTAGGACTTGTATTTAGTTGGATATTTTTTCTTTGAACAAAACACCTTCTCTTTTTTTTTGTCATTTATTTTGTACGAGAGAGGCCCCTTTCCTTTAATATCAATAAAAAAAGTCAAGTCATCGTATATGGTAGGATGGTCAAAGATATCATGTAATGAGTAGAGGTATTTAGTTTCACTCTCATAATGATTTTCTTTGCACTTTTATAATTTGACTAGATTTGAGGTCAAAGCTCTTTAAGGGAAGGGCATGTTGTATACCTAAACACAACATATATTTGTTTGTGTGTTCTTAGTTAGAATTATTTATATTATATTATATTTTGGTTTCTTATAGTTAGTGAAGGGTCAGGTCATGAATTAGCGTTGGATTAATTAAGGTTTCAATTATTTGGATATAAATGGGTAAAAAACCTTAAAGAATGTATATTTTTATAATATAGACTTTATACAAGATATATCCACCATTGTGTGAGATATCTTGTGTTACAATCATAATTTTAAGTGAAATCCACCCTTGGGTAGGAAATTTCTCCTATCTTTTCTATTTATTAGCATTTCACTCTATATTTTTTAGTTCTATTTTTGTTGTTATTTCAAATGTAACATCTTCCCCTTGATATTTTTGTTTTGTTTTTTATTATTCTCTCTTTATATTTATTTTCTACTTCCACCTTTTCTTTTGTTTATACCTACTCCTTTTCCAAGGCTTATTAAGCCAACTAATTATATAGATTAGTGTATTTATGTATCTTTTATTTTCCAATTTATACCTCTTTATCCATTTATTAATTTTGTTTTGTAACCTCATTTTATTCCCTTTCATTTTCCAAGATGTTGATCACTTTATTCTAAAGTTTTGGCATTAGATTTTATTATGATATTATTTAAATAATACTCACTTATCTCTACATATTTTATTAGAGCATTTATTACCCTTTCTTTCCATGTTTTTTTATGGTATCATAAAATTTTCCTATCCTTCCTACCCCATTATTTTTTAACATTCCAAGATTAATTCCTTAGTATCTGGAATTGTTGTCTTAAATATTCTTTGGTTTCTTTCATACAATCAATGACCCCATTTCCTTGCTCATTTTTAATGTTCCAAAACTTGAGTATTTTACTTCACCTTATCCTTCTTCCATTTTTACCCTTTCATGCATATGAGATATGTTTGATTTTATATTATTTTTATTTTCCTTTCCTTTTATTGGTAGACCACTATTTTTCTTTTTCTCCCTACACTTTTGTGTTTAGGTTTATTTTTATGTATCCTTCAAGGACATTATGGACATCTCACATCCCCCTTATGTACATATTTTTATTGTTAATCTTGAGATGCCTACCTTTATATTGAGGTCACCATACTCCCATTTTTGAAAAAAGAGGACCCTTATTTATTTTGCAAATTGTGTTAGAAGTTATGCATTCAAATTGATTAAAATTGCATTATTGAATATCATGGTTCTCATCTAGCTTAATTGACATATTTACATATAATCCTTGCTTTGAATTCATCTAATGTTGATAACAATTGCTTCATGTGTTTCCAAATTATAGGTTCAATGGAGTCCCATTTGAGTGAACAGTGTTTAAGGTTTTAAACACTAAAGCTAAATTAACCCCTTTTTACTAAGATTTTGGTATTTTTAATTAATTAATTGAATCTATGTCTAACTAATGTTAAAAAACCTTAGTCTAATTATTTAAAGCATAAGTTACTTTTTAAATAGATTCAAATTTATGTGGGATCCATGTTTATGTGGGAACATTTTTATATTTTAGACCTAGTTTAAACTTTAGCCTAAGTCCTCATTGTATTTATTAATAAAACTAAGACCTTAGTCTAAAATTTTATACTAAGTCTCTACATATATCCCAAAATATTATGTCATTTATTTTATATATCCATAGGCATTGATTAAACATGAAGATGCCACATGGAAAGATCTTAGGAGCTTAAAGCAAAGATCGAAGATCTATGGATAAAGCTAAAAGTCAACAAGTTCATGAAACTGATCGATGGTACGTATTAATCATATAATGAAGACCAATAGTGAGTGAGGAATAAAAGCATATAAGGTCTTATGAAGGAATGTGAGATTGATAAGTGTCATGATCTTGACAAAGTGGGAATAGATCTAACAATAAGTGAAGGCCAACAAGTCAAAGAGCCTACAAAGGAATGCAAGAAGGATAAGTGTCACAATATCGATAAGTGATCAAATAGATCAATGGTATAAGTTTGAGTTTATGGATAGATAAAGGAATAAATGATCCACATTCATTCATACATCCAACATATTGATAATGCAAATGAAGGTGGACTTTTCAAAGGGCCCAGATTGAATGCAGTGGTGACACATGTCACAATCATGATGAATTAGATGAAGACCAATGAATAAAAATCAAGCTTCTGGATCAAGATCAATGATAAAAAGTGGGTCAAAAATTCAATGGGCCTAGATCTAATAAGAGGTTTCCATGTGGTGAAAAGTCATTAATAAATGGAGTGTGTTTGAAAGGTGCATAGAGAACCTATGGAGCTATCAAATGACATACTCTAAGGAACTAAAAAAAAATCAATAACCCATGATGAAGTCAAGTCTAGGAGGACTTTTAAAATATCAATGATGAAAATTGATTGAGATTCAAGATTATATGAGGTAATGACATGTGTCCAAAAGTGATAAATGATCATATTTTAAATAAATGTGTTGTGTGACATGGCAATGTCATATAAGTGAGACACATCAAATTAGAGATATTTTGGAACCAAGCATATATAAGGTATAAATTTTAATCCAAACACAATATAAGGCACTAAATCTTAAATTATAACTAACTGATTACCATTAAATCCTTGCATAAACCTTAAAGAAAGCTTTAAGTTGTATATATTACCCTTAATTATCTATGAATTCACTAGTTTTATTGTGAATAGTTGAATTATCATCCATAACTAGATAATTTGATCAATGGTAAACCATAATCCTATTTTAAATCAAGATGTGGAGCTATATTTGGTAATAGATGTAGAAGGTTGTGTGTTTAAGGACATGGAGTTTATATTATCTACTTTGAACACAAGGGATAACAATTGGTCAAAATTATTTTGTACAATTAAGAACCAACCAAAAATCACCAAGGAAGAAGAGAAGATCCTCTATACAAGGAGACTATATGATTACATTGTAGCAATCTAGATGATTGAAATTCACTACAAAACCTAAGGTGCTCTATTACATTGATGTCCTTACACCCATTTTTAAGGAAGATAAAATAGATAAAGGAATGTTGATTAATGAGTACAATCATAAGAATGTTACTTAAATTTACCAAATTACTTTTGATTCATATTATAAGATCCCTAAACCCTAAATTGACCTAACCTATATCAATTCATGGGCCAAGAAACATAACTTGATGGACACCCTAGCTATGTGGCTAGAATTTGGTAACTAGGTATTTTTAGACCTTACAAAGAACATCCATATCAGTCAATTCAAACTAGGGGTTAGGATGGTAATGATAATGTTAAACAAATTATATGGATGTTTAATTGTGACATATGTTGATCCAATGTGGGTACCCATAGTATATTTCATAATTTAAAGGGTATGGTGCCCCCAATAGGTGAGATAATTAGTATCTCTTTAAGTAGACAAATATATGCAATCAGGCATAAGAAGAAGATTGAGTTTTTCATGATCTATTATCTCCTAGATTCCCTATGTATAACAAAAAATATCCCCAATTAGAGATAATTATATCCAAATATAACCCATACCATTTATCAATACTATTCTAAGATACACATTTATAAATATATGGATCACATCTAGTTAATTTATGATTATGTCTACCCAGAATTGAGTGAAGTGATAAATGGTATACCTGTGTCAAGAATTAGTCCCTTGATCAAAAAATATGTTTAATAAATAGGGTATATATGGTTGTACCATAACTTCACTATCAAAAATGTTGAGGGAACTCAAAATTTTCCTCTCAAGTTACCAATCCATGTTCCTGATAAGCTAGCAGAGTAAGAAGCGGCCTACCAATTATTCCATAGTGTAGTTGGCCTTTGAAAAACCAAAATAAAAGGACTTATTCATAGCTTCCCTATGTAAATTATCAATAATATCTTTAGGTAGTGGGATATTATTGAGGCTACATCAAAACATAGGTTGTCTTTCAACCTATAAATGGATGATCTTAGGTAATGGGACCATATGAGAAGGTGAAAGAGCATTTAATGATCAAAGGTATTATAAATGTAACTTATGATCATAAAGCTAGTGCCTTTGATTTCATATACATTAAAACATCCTCATACTTTGAAGTGACAAGAATATTTAAGGAACATAACATAAGACCTGACTCTAGATTATAAAGAGATCATAAGGTGGATGATAGGTGGAAATTGGGCCCCACACAATATAATTTGATAAGTGGTGAACCTTAAAATGTCCCAACCACATAAGTTCAAATAGAACATAAACTTGAAGAAATAAGGCCAGAGGAAATAGTTTGTAGTTCATCATCTCCTAGATATTCCAAAGAAATAGAACAAGAATTACCTCAACATGAGGTATATATGATAGCATTGGATCCCAATGAGTTAGTGGAAGATGCATTAAATATGTTATCCATGATGTATGAGTTAGATTTAGAGGTAGAATAAAAGCTTGAATAGGTCAAAAAAGATAAAGGGAAGTCTTTAAACTAGGTACCCATTGATACTCCAAAAAGGAAAGATAAGATTTCAATTGTCTCAAAGGTTAAGAAGCCTAAAGTAACCATCACTCCTCCCTTGAAAGAAATCAATTTGTTCAATAAAGATTTTTTTTGTATGGGCCACCTATCCTTGAATGGTTCATTTATGAACTAAGAGTGGAAAAGCTACCCACTTATCATCCATGGGCTATGGTGAAAGCCATAATATCTCTATGGAGCAATAAATGAAACTAGGGATAGTTTCTTTACAAGAAAAGAAGGTAATAAGATTGGATACTCTAAGACATTCAGTAGAAAAATCACAAATGGAGGCCCCAATCTTACATGTGACCCAATATTTAGTTGGAGTCAAGTTTGATCTAAAGACTATTGCTTGAAAAGAGTGAAAGAGAAAAGGTTCATGGTAGGATGTGAATAAATTATGTATCAAAAGGTGGATCCATTGACTAATTTGACTCAAAAGAAAGGGCAAAGGCATGGTGAAGATCCTATTTTTGAGGAATATGTTCTTGAATTAGCTCAAGCATAGATAGAATAGATGTAAGATACTATGAAAGGGCTAAAGTAACAAAGGAACAACTTATAGGAACAATATATTCTATTTATCCCAAGGGATATGGTCAAACAATTTGAAATAACCATGTATGATCTATTTAGTGCCTTGAAGGTAGTAAACTCCAAGTAGGATAGGGTTAATAAATAGGGTACTTTGGTTTTAAGCCAAGTTAGCCAATGACAAGTTTCAAAAAACAAAGTGAAAGATTTGATGAATGTTTTGACAGAGGACCAAATTCCTAATTTTAAAATAGTTAGTTCGGCACACTTGAATATGGCTATGTCTGTATTGATAAAGAAGATCAAAGCTTTGAACAAATGGTTTAAGGAAATAGAAGATATTTATAGTGATCTCAAGAAATCGTAAAATAGGATGATGCACATATTAGGGAGCCTAATCAAGGATCCAACTATGATTAGTCCTATAGGCTTGATCATGGATGAGGAGTTAAAACATAGAGATACTCAATTCAAGGAAGAAGTGAAAAATCAAAGCCAAGGCAAAATAGGGGTAGACAACAAAAATATCTTGGACATGATCTTATCTATAGAAGAGAAAATTAGAGATGCAAGGAACATCAAGGAAGCACTAGATAGATATGACAAGGAATTCAAAAGCTTGGTTGATCAAGAATATTTTTTTTTCATGGAACCCATCATCAACTTCAAGCTGATTGATGATCAACATAATAGAGTAATGAAGATCTTGTAGCAAAGACAAGGGACTACAATAAAAATTGATTCTCAAAATCAAATATTTTGACTTATAATATTCTCTTGTATAGAAACATGCATATAATTTTGATTCTTTTTGTAAAAGCATGTGCATCTTGTAAAGCACATTACTTATAGATTAGTCTATTTAGAAAGTGTCTAGCTCTAGAAGGTTGTAATATGATATATGTCCATGACACTTGTACAATTATCATTTGATAAGATTGATTGACATGTCTCCTTAGTCTTATATAAAAGGTGTATTATCATTTATAAAGAGGGGGGAAGTTTTTGAGCAAGAAATTTATGTAAATTTGAAACAATTAATACAAACAAGGAATTTTGCAAAGATTGTCCCACATTTGTTTGTGTGATTATTATCATGGCTACTTACTTAACATACTAGTCTAATGTTTAGATTTGAATGGATTTCATGGATTCTAGATGTGCATACTTGAATGTAGAGTTGTCAATTTATGCTTAAGCTAGATTGATTGAAAGATTTTCGATCTTTTCATTTTTCACTTTTCTTATAGATGTGCTAATGCAATTTTCTTACACGAGTAAATATTTAAATTGAATTTAGTTTTTATTTTCTTTGTTTCTATTATCCTTAGATGTTTTCCTGATATATGATAGGATTTGAGCTTTATATATTTCATGTCATATAATAGTTTAAGTGCATTTTTGGATGAAATTTAAACTTTGTCATAATGTCTAGATTGAAGATCAACAACATCTTTATTTTGTGCCTTACCCTTCATTTTATTCATTTTTTAATCAATTCACTATAGTTTAGGTTTCATTGTAAATATTATCTTATATTTTAGACTTTAGGTTTTGATCACAATTCAATTTAATTAGTCCAACTTACTTTCATGTTCAAAAGCATGCTTTAACACCATGGGTGCTCCCAATAACCATTTACATTTTCAATTGTGAAAAAATAATTAGATTTGCCACTAATCTACCAAAGATATCAAGAATATCAAAACCAACAACTCATGTAATGGATTCTTTGAATCCATAAATGATAAGTGTTTCTTAAACACTATTGAAACCTTGTGTTGCACTTTTAGTGATCAAAATACATGAAAATTGGTGCTAGAAAGAGGACCTTAGAGCTTTGTGAATTTGAAGTATCTTTGCTAAATTTAGTTAATTTTCTTCAAAGATCAATTTATTATTTGAATATCTGTGTTGTTCTTATCTCAATTGTGTAAAGATAATTGATATTCATGGTTTCAGACTAGTCATTATGCTTCTTTAGCTAAAGATTACTATTATTTGAAGAGTCATGATAAATTGTTGCAAAGATAGTTTAAGCTTTGTAATTATATCACATTTGAGGTTAGTGATATCAATTTTTCTCAAATATGTATTGATTATTTACAAATTTAGGTTTATTTAAACTTAGAAGGGTAAATATCATTCACATTCATCATTTTAGATACATCTTTAAGCTAATTCAATTAAATATAGTTGTTCTTGGTAAGAATTTGTGAAAAATTTTCTTAAAGTGTAAGTATGATCATTGTTATGCAAAGATAAGGTGTACACATTGTATTTTGAATAGGATTCAAAGTTTACAAGCTATAACTACTAAAAATCAGGATTAGGTCATGGTCTGATGAATATTACCTCTCCTTTCATTAGAAGTTTATAATAAATCAAGAATATATAGAGGTACGTGAAGGGTTTTTAAATTTCAACCTACTTTACCTATTCACAATGCTCCTATTTTCAATCCTTATCAAGGTATGGCTTGGTTAGGTGGATCTTCCATCAATGTGCCTAGTCAGTTACATGACTTACCTAAAAATCCTAAGAAATATTTGCCTTATTTTAGTCCTAATGGTGTGTTTACTATTGAATAACATATCAAATCTTTTAAGTCTTCTTTAACATTATTGAATTTGGTTCATGAATATATTGTATGTAGATTTTTTCCTTTTACTTTAAAATATGCATCATATTATTGTTTTCTCAACTTTATTGAGAATTAAATTACTAGTTGGAATGATTTTAATAGTATTTTCATTGATCAATTTGGAAAAATCATTAGTCCTAGTATTCTTTATCACCAATTCACTACTTTGAAAAGAGATTCAAGTGAAGCCATTATAGATTTTAATGCTAGGTTCCAGAAGATGTTTAACAAAACCATATCTCCTTATAGACCTGATGAGGCTTTGGATTTAGAGATTTATAAGGATTATTTATATCCCATGACTTCTATGTTCTTGAAAAGGTCTATTAGAGTTGTAACCACATTGGCCTTGGGCTATGTTGAAGCTATGACAATAAATGATCAAATGAAACCCCAAGGTCAATTGGCATATGTCATACCAAATGTCAACCATAATTTACATATGATGAATGTCATTCTTAATGTTAATCAAAACATGTTTGATTTAAACCAAACACTAGTGTTGAATCAATTACCCATGAGTCATGCTCATCTTGGTCAAAACCTAAGATTATTAAATAACACTACAAATGGATTTCATCCACAAGATAAAATAGATTTGGTGTCTAAAAATATTATTGTTACTAAAGTTCACAACTCAGAGGCACATAAAAGTGAGAATGAACCCATACTTAAGATGGTTAAAAAACTGTGCACTGATTTCCTTCAATTGAAAAAATAAGTAGGTAATACAAGGGAAATATCTAACATAAATTACTATTAGAAAATGTTAAATAGACATAAAAATAGGTTTCACAATGGAAATAAAAATAAAAACAACACCAATGATTCATCTACCAACAAGAATAATCCTAAGGTTAAAATATGTGATGTAGCTTTAACTAAATATTATAGAGTTCATAACACTTAAAAGCATGGTGAATTAGATTGTATTGAATTTTTAAATGATTTTTAGTTATTTAAAGATGATTTAGATAAATTTTAAAGTGGAGATAATAAAGATAATACTACAGGTATATATGTTTTTTCAAAGTCATTCAAGTCTGCTAACACAACTCTGATGGTGGAGACATTTGATTTTCCTTTCTAAGATGCGAATGATCATGAGGATACTCTTGAAGAGATTCATGATTTTAAATAGTATCTAAATAAGAGTTATCCTCTGAGGAATATATATAATAATTAGTCATTGACCACTTCAACTCCACCAAAAAACTTTGATACTACTCCAGACAATGTTGACAATAATCTAGATCTTCCAAAGGGAAGTAACTCTAGAAATAATGTTGAATCATCTAATTCTTATACTAGGAGTGGATATAATATAGTTGAGGATATGAAAAATATTAAATCTAATATCACTTTACATGAATTGACTCAAATTACTAAACAAAGAGACTTGTTTCTAGAATCTTTGTGCAAAAATCCTAGTAAGTTACCAAAGGTCAAAAATGCCAATGTAGTTATGTATAATAACAAAGTAGAGGTTCCAAATTTCTTACTAACAATTAGAATTTTTGGTAAAAAATTACATAATTTTTTGTTATATTTAGGTGTTTTTGCCAATATCATGCCTAAAGGTGTTTGTGAGAAGCTTGGTTTAACTCCAATTAAGTATGATAGAGTAGTTACTCAATTAGAGAAATTAAGAGTTAAAGTAATTGGAAAATTATTGAAAGTTGATATGTATATTGTTGTAGAGCCAAGGATATAACAATTCATATACATTAAAGTTGTGGACATTCTAGATGCTTATGGAATGTTACTCAGTAGGGAGTGAACCAAATATTTAAACGTATATATGTCAAAAAATTGTTCCCACATGTGGCTGCCATGGAAGGGAGTTCCCAATCAAATTAGAATTGAGAGGGAGTCAAAAATTAAACACATGATCATTGAATACAATGAAAAAAATGAAAAGGTCAACATGGTCAATTATGAGTTAGGAGTTTACACTCTTGAAACTTTTAATGTATGTAACTCTAAAGATTCTCATGCTATTCCTAGAATGTGGATTTTATATTTTGATGGTGATAGATGTAAATATAGATTTGGAGTAAGAGTTATTATAATCAATCCCATTAAGAAAGAGTTTAATTATTATTATTATAAACTTTATTTTCCATGCACTAACAATTTGGTAGATTATAAATCTTTAATCTTAGGATTACAATTTTATATCAAACATAAGGTTAAAGAACTGCTAGTGTATGGTGACTTTGAAATAGTAGTTAACCAAGTTAAAAGTAAGTACCAATGCAAATTGTCTTATCTTAATAAATATAAATTTAGAGTGTAGGACTTGATTGAGAACTTTGATGATTTTAATATTGTCTCCATTCTTAGAAAAGAGAATAGGCTTGCTAATGAGCTAGCCTTAGTAGCATCCAACCTCATGCCAAAGTAAGATTCAAAACTAGGAAAGATTAGCATTATGTTGGTTCCATGTCCCTTAGTTCCTACCAATGTCAGTCATTTACAAGTATTTAGTGATGATAAAAAAATAATGGATCTCATGAAAAACTTAGGAGTATTTGAGTCTCATATCATAGATGAGGTCAATGAAAATTATCTTGATAAAAACAAAGTTGATGACAAGATTATTCAATTAAATGAAAAAAAATTCCCAAAGGTGTGACCGCCTTATAAAACATTTTTGATCAAGACAAGCTAGCTGAAACTATCAAAATTCCCAAAGTGAATGGGAAAGATTATAATGTAGTTGATCTAAGAACTCAAGGTCAACCTTAGCTAGTAAATATTGGTACAACCTACATAAGTAAAGAATTGAGAAAGGCTAAAGAGTTGTTGAGCAAGTACAAAGATGTTATATAATGGTCATATGAAGACTTAAGTATCTTTGATCCTAGAGTCATTACCCATATCATTCCATTAAAAGAGGCCTGTAAACCTTTTAGGAAAAATCAAAGACCAATAAACCTTATTTTAGAATTTTTGATTTATAAGTAGATTAAGAAGTTATTGGATGAAAAAATAGTTTTTTCCATTAAAAATTATACCTGGGTGGCCAACTTGGTACCAATAAAAAAAATGGAGAAATTAGATTATGCATATAATTTAAAAATTTAAACAAAGATTCTAAAAAGGATGACTATGCTTTACCCTCTCTTGACCAAGTCATTCAAATTGCTAGTGGTTCTACGATGATGTATTTTCTTGATGGTTTTTTAGGTTATAATCAAGCACTTGTGAACAAGGAGGATAAATTAAAGATTGCATTCACCATAAAGTGGGGAGCACTTTTTCCTACAAAATAATGCCTTTTGGGCTAATAAATGTGGGAGAAACATTTCGAAGAGATATGGACCATGTCTTTCAAGGTATCATAGGCAAGTGAATTATCATATATATGGATGATCTAATTGTGTTTTCTAAAAATAGGGAATATCACATTATGCACTTATAGTAGGTATTTGAACATTGTAAGAGGTATGGAATTTATCTCAATCCTAAGAAAATTATTTTTATGTTATAGAAGGGAAGTTACTAGGACATGTTATAACCAAGAATGGGATTTATATATATATTGATAGAGTTGATTCCATATCCAAAATAGAACCCCCTAATAGTAGAAAATAATTGAAGCCTTTCTTTGGGAAAATTGAGAAAATTCTTTTTTGGTTTTACAAAAATTGTGAAGCCACTAAATGACATGTTGAAGAAAGATGCCAAGGTCATATGGAATGAAGAAGTATGTAAATCCTTCAAGGACATTAAATAAGCAATAGTATAGGCACTGGTGTTGATAAGTCTTGATTTCACAAAAGAATTTTATATTTATTCTTTTGCTTCTAATCATACAATAGCTACTATTATACCTCAAAAAATAGATAAGTATGATCACCCTATTGCATTTATTATCACTAATTTTAAGAATTATAAGTTAAATTATTCTTTAATTTACAAAAAAACATGTTATTTAGTTAAGGCATTTAAGAATTTTAGACATTACATTCTTAGGAACAAGGTGCATTCAATATTACCAAACCCTACCACTAAACATATGCTTAGTAAATGTGAATTGGGAGAAAGAATAGGTAAGTGGATGCCTATTATCCAAGAGTATTATCTTGAGATACAAACTATCAAGTTGGTAAGGTGTCAAGGATTAATAGCTAACACCAATCCTAAAGTGAATGGCATGCAAGTGGACCAACAACATTTTCAACCAAATAATTGGTATGATGCAATTATTCATCTTATAATTAATGGTTCTTATCATAAAAGATTAATTAGAGAGAAAATAAGATCTTTTATGGTCAAGGAAAAACATTTCTTGATCAAGGATGGAGTACTCTTTAGGAAAAACTATGAAGGGATATTATTGAGATGTGTCTCAAAGGCATAATCAATTGAGATCTTGAGTACTTTTCATGAAAATATTAGAAGTGGACACTCCTATAGAAAAAAATAACTTATAATATCTTGAGGGTAGTATATTATTGGCCCACCATCTTCAAGGATGCACATAAAAATGTTAGAGAGTGTCATAAATGTTATATTTTCAACACCAAGGAACCAAGAGCAGCTATGCCATTGAGACCTATTATCATTGATAAACCTTTTGCTCAATGGGGATTGGGCTTTGTCAGGTTGATTAACCCCAATTATTCAGAGGAAAAAAAATATGTTTTTACTTATACTAATTAATGCACAAGATGGATAGAGGAAATAACAAATAAATAATGTAGAACTGAAGATGCAATCAAGTTCTTGGAAGAGAATATTTGTAGAAGATATGGGACATCATTCTCATTAGTTTATGATAATGGATTAGCCATTATATCTATTGATATGACTAAGTGGGCCTATGCTAACAACATAATTATTAAATTCTCATCAAATCATTGCCCTCAAGGTAATGGATTCTCAAAATCAACAAATAAGAACTTGATGAAAGCCATTAAAAAGTCTATAGCTAGAAACCCAAGGACATGGCATAAATTTCTTACATATGATTTTTGGATAGACAAAACTAGAATGAATCAAGAATTGAAAGAATCACAATTTATACTAGTATATGGTCAAGAACCTATATTTCCCATTACACTCAAGATGCCAACCTAAAAGTTCATGTAAGAGTATATGGATGAAGATCAAGAATTTTCAAATTCAAGGCTACTTGAAATCAAAAAAATGGAAGATATAAGGAAAGAATTATTTTCCAACTTTAGAAGACATTAAACCATAGTCAAGAGATGGTTTAATAAGCATGCAAAGATCAAGGTGTTCAGGTAGGGAGACCTGGTTCTCCTTTGGGATAAAGCCTTAGAACCAAAAGGAAAACATGGGAAATTGACTCCTTTATGGATTGGCCCATATCATATTTTTGAGACATTAGGAGATGAAACCTTTAAGCTCAAATAATTGTATGGAATAGATTTAACATTTCCAACTAATGGGCAATACCTAAATAACTACTTCTCTACTCTTCCACCACAATTCTTCATGGTGTAATTTGTAAGACTAGTTAGAGTTAGTGTAGGTAGGATTTGGTTTAGTTTCTTTCTTGTTCCCTATTTGTAAATAGTGATTGTATATATTTGTTTACTTTTTTTTCTTTTTCTCTCTATTTATTTTGCTTGTTGTGCATTTGTTTTCTTTGTTTTGCTCCCTGATTTCAATAAGTCTTCTCCAAGATAGTTTTCAAGCTCCAATCCATGTAGTTTCTCAAAATAAATTCATAAATCAAGAATGCAGGTATGCACCTTAGGCATTGGTTGATCATGGATTTAGAAAGTAAAACTTGATGTTATAGCTTTGAGAAATTGGTGAGGATTGATATCTAGATTAATTGTTCCTTAAAATTTTAAACTTTGTTCTGATCTAAGTTTGGATTTAATAAGGATTACACATGTTGAGTGAAAGTTTGAATTATTAGATAAAATTAATGTTAACACTTAAAGAATAATATTTCTTGGGATGAGGTTTATAACCAAGGATGATTGTCTGAAAATCAAAAAATTGAAAAAATCATAAAACCTAGCTAATTTTTGTTTCCAACCTTTGTTGAAAGTTAAATATACTTGAAAAATGCAAAAAAAACAAGAGCTTTATTGAAAATTTAAAATCTTTCTAAGCAAAGGTGATTCGGGTATCCTCCACTGGGGCTATGGATACCTAACTGGTAGTGGAGCAAGGCCTTGAGTGGAGTCAAAGTTATCTTTGTTAGGGATATAGATGTTTGGTTGGTATTAAAGCAATGCCTAATCTTTCCTTGTTATAAAATTATGATTCTTAATGAATATATAAATGTGCTATAAGTCAATGTTAATGATTAGGGTAATGAAATCTAGAAGTTGTTCTCTAAACCCCATGGCAATCATTAAAATAATCAAAGCACATACACAACGTGACTAAGTTTTGATGTTTGAACCTAATTATACATTTGTAAAAAAAAATTAATCATGAATTGATCTTAATGATGGTACTTGATCATGTGTAATGATTGGTCTAGTTGTTAGTTTGAACCAAGATTGTCTGAGTTCTAACATATTGCTATGTTTCCCTTAAAAGTCTCCATTTTTTGAAGTCAACATAATTCCATTTTTGAAAAATGAGGAACCTTGTTTAATTTTGTATTTTGTGTTAGAAGTTATGCATTCAAATTGATCAAAATTTTTATTATTGAATATCATGGTTCTCATCTAGCTTAATTGACATGTTTACATACAACCCTTGCTTTGAATTCATCTAATGTTGCTAATGATTGCTTCATGTGTTTTCAAATTATAGGTTTAATGGAGTCCCATTTGAGTAAATAGTGTTCATGGTTTTATACACTAATGTTAAATTAACCTTTTTTACTAAGCCTTTGGTATTTTTAGTTGATTAATTGAATCTATGTCTAACTGTTAAAAAATCTTAGTCTAATTATTTTAACCCTAAGTTCCTTTTGAAATAGATTAAAATTTATGTGGGAACATTTTTATATTTTAGACCTATTTAAACTTTAACCTAAGTCTTAATTATATTTATTAATACAACTAAGACCTTAGTATAAAATTTTATACTAAGTCTCTACATGTATCCTGAAATCTTATGTCATTTATTTTATATATTCACAAGGATTGATTAAACATGAAGATACCACATGGCAAGATATCAAGAGCTTAAAGTAAATATCAATGATCCATGGATAAAGCTAGAAGTCACCATGTCCAAGAAATTGATTGACAATATATATTAATCATATAATGAAGATTTAATGGTGAGTGAGGATTCAAAACATCAAAGGTCCTGTGAAAGAATGCAAGATTGACAAGTGTCATCATCTCGATAAAAAGGCAATGGATATAATGGAGAGTGAAGGTAAAAATGTCAAAAATCTTATGAAGGAATGTGAGAAGGAAAAGTGTCATAATCTTGACAAGTGATCAAGTAGATTGATGGTCCATGTTTGAGCTTATGTATAAAAAAAGAATCAATGATCTGCATTCATTCGTACATCTAATAGATCAATGATGCAAATGAAAGTGGAATCTTTAAAGGGCCTAGACTAAACATGGTGGTGACACATGTCATAACCATGATGAATTATATGGAGATCAAATAATAATGTTCAGGCTTCTAGATCAAGATCAATAGTGCAGAGTGGGTCAATAATTCAATGGGCCTAGATCTAGTGAGAAGATATCATGTGGTGAAAAGGCATTAATAAATGGAGTATGTTTACAAGGTACATAGAGAGCCTGTGGAGCTAACAAGTAGCACACTCTTAGAAACTCAAAACAAAGATCAATGGCCTACGATGTAAAGCTAAGAGGACTTTTAAGATATTAATGGTGAAAATTGATTGAGCTTCAAGATTGAATGAGGTAATGACAAATGCCCAAAAGTGATAAATGGTCATATTTTAAATAAATTAGCAATGTGACATGGTAATGCCACATAAGTGAGACACATAAAATTAGAGACCTTGTGGATCTAAGCACATAGAAGGTATAAATATGTAATCTAAACACAATCTAAGGCACTAAAGATCACATTCAAACTAGTTGACTACCATTAAAGCCCTGCATAAACCTTAAAGAAATCCCTAAGGTGTATGGATTACCATAATTTATCTCTAAATTAATTTTTTTTGAGATTAAAGAGTTTAAATATCATCCCCAATTGGATAATTTGATCAATGGTGACCCATAAGAATTTTTTAAAGAAATATTTAGAGCTATATTTAACAATAGGCATAGAAGGTCATGTGTTTAAGAATATGGAGTTTGTAGAAACTAATTTGAATACATGGGATAATAATTGGTTAAAATTATTTTGTAAAATTGAGAACCAACAATAATAACCAAGGAGGAAGAGAAAATCCTCTCTGTAAGGAGACTATATGATGACATTGTAGTAGTCCATATGACTAGACTTTACTATGCAGCTGAAAAACTTGAGGTACTCTATTGAATTGATTTATTTTATCCCATTTATAAGGAATATAAAATAGATTAAGGCACATTTATTGATGAAGACAATCATAGGAATTTTTCTTACATTTCCCCAATTTCTTTTGAGTCATACTACAAGCTCCCTAAACCTGAAATTAACCTAACTTCTATCAATTCATGGGCCAAGCAACATAACTTGATGGGCATCCTAGATACGTGGCTAGAATTTGGTAACCAAGACTTTTTAGATCTTTCATAGAACATACCAATTAGTCAGTTTAGACCAGGGGATAAGATGGTAATGACAATGCTAAACAAATTATATGTATGTGTAATCATGACATATGTTGATCTAATGTAGGTACCCATAGTATATTTCATAATTGAAAGGGTAATGGTTTCACCACTAGGTGAGATAATTAGTATCTCTTTGAGTAGACAAATAAATGAAATCAGACATAAGAATAATGAGTTTTTCATTATGTCTTATCTCCCACATGCCTTATGTGTAACAAAAAAGATCCCTAATTAGAAAGAATGGTCTCCAAATGGAACCCATACCATTTCTCAATACTATTCTAAGTTGCACATTTATAAATATAAGGATCACATCTAATTCATTTATGAATGTGTCTACCTAGGATTGAGTGAAGCTATAACCAATATCCCTTTGTTAATAATTAGTCCTTTGATCAAGAAATCTATTGAAGTAATATGGGATATATGGATTTACCCTAACTGCAATGTCATAAGGATCAAGGGAACTCAAAATTCTCCTCTCAAGTTATCAGTCCATGTTCTTGATAAGCTAACAGAATAAGAGGTGGCCTACCAATTTTTCTATAGTGTAGACAACATTTGCAAAACCAAAAGAAAGGGACTTCTACACAACTTCCCTATGTAAATTATAAAGACTATTTTTAGGTAGTGGGATAGTATTAAGGCTACATCAAAACATAGGTTGTATTTCAACCTATAGATGGATGATCTTACGCAATATGACCCTCATGGTAAGGTGAAAGAGAATTTAAGGATCAAAGGTATTTTTAATTTAACTTATGAGCATGAACCTAGTGCCTTTGATTTCATATACATTAAATCATCCTCATACTTTGAAGTGACAAGAATATTGAAAGAGCATAACATAAGACTTGACTCTAGATTACAAAGAGATCAAAAGGTGGATGATAGATGGTAATTGGGCCCCAAGTAGTATCATTTGATAAGTGGTGAACCTTCTAAGCTCCCAACAATAAAAGTTCAAATAGAACATAAACCTAAAGAAAGAAGGCACAAAGAAATAAATTCTAGTTCATCAAATCCTGGATCTTCCAAAGTAGCAAAATAAGAATTACTTCAACATGAGGTACATATGATAGCATTGGATCCCAATGAGTCATAATAAGATGCATTAAAGATGTTACCCATGATATATGAGTTAGATTTGGAGGTATAAGAAAAGGTTTAAGAGGTCAAACAAGATAAAGGGAAGTATTTAACCTTGGTACCCATTGATACTCCAAAAAAGAAAGTTGAGATTTCCATTGTCTCAAAGGCTAAGAAGCCTAAATTAACTATCACTCCTCCCTTGACATAAGTCTATCTATTTAATGAATAAAACATTTTTTATGGGCCACCTATCTTTGAGTGGTTCATTTTTGAACAAAGAGTGGAAAATCTACCCACTTATCTTCGATGGGCTTTGGTGAAAGCCACTAATATATCTATGGAGCAAGAAATGAAACCATGAATAGTTTCTTTATAGGAAGAGGAAGCAAGAAGATTGGATACTCTAAGCCATTTAGTAGACTAATCATAAATAGAGGTCCCAATCCCACATGTGATCCAATCATTAGTTGGAGTCAAGTTTGATCTAGAGACTGCTAGCTTACAAAGAGTGATAGAGAAAAGGGTCATGGCAGGAGGTAAAGAAATTATGTATCAAAAGGTGTATCCATTAACTAATTTGACGTAGAAGTAAGGGAAAAGGCTTGTTGAAGATCCTATTTTTGAGGAAGAAGTTCTTAAATTAGCTCAAGCATAGATAAAATAGTTGTATGCTGCTATCAAATGGCTAAAGCAAAAAATTAAGAACTTAAAAGAATAATATATTCTATTTATCCCAGGGGATATGGTTAACCAATTTGAAACAACCATGTATAATCTATTCATATCCTTGAAAGGATTAAAGTCCAAGAATAATAGGGTTAACAAATAGGGTACTTTGGATTTAAGCCAAATTGGCCAATGGAAAGTTTCAAGTAATAAAATGAAAGATTTGATCACTGTTTTGATAGAGGACCAAATTCTTGAATTTAAAACACTCAGCTTGGCACACTTGAATATGGATATATTTATAGAGAAGATCAAATATTTGAATAAATGGTCTAGGAAATGGAATATATTTCTAGTGATCTTAAGTAATTGGAAAATAGGATGATGCACATACTATGGAGAAAAATCAAGGATCCAACTATGCTTAGTCCTATAAGCTTGATCACAGATGAGGACTTCAAACATAAAGATACTCAATTCATGTAAGAAGTTAAAAATAAAAGCCAAGGTAGAATAGGGGCATACAAAAAAAGGATCTAGACATGATCTTATCTACATAAGAGAAAATAAGAGATGTAAGGAACATCAAGGAAGCATTGGATAGAGCTGACAAGGACTTCAAAGGCTTGTCAGATCAAGAATAAGAAATTTACATGGAAGCCATCATCAGATTCAAGTTGATTGATGATCAACATAGCAGAGTGATGTAAGAGCATCCTCATGTGTTCAATGAGTTTTCATCATTTTTAGTTGAGTCTAGGTTTTCTAGGTCCATTAGTTAGTTTTCCCTCCAAAATAAGCAATTCAAATTTTTAAAAATTGAGAAAATGTATCTCATAAGCATGAATAAGGCCTAAACATGTCTAAAGGCCAAGATTATGTGTGGATCCTAGATAAAATGGATTTTTAGGTTATATAATATATGATCTCAAGTTAGTTAGGTGAGTTATTAAGTGGTTAGTATCTTGTTTTGATTAGTATGTTATTAACTCCATTTTTGGAGTTGGTTGTGTGAGGTCAAGAATAGGATTTGAGTATCCAAGTTGAGTGATATGCTGGTATACATAGGTTATTAATGCAAGAGAGATGTATTAATACTTTTGAGAGATGAAATAAAGAGTGATATTGATTGAAGATAATTTTTTAAGCTTTTTGTTGATACTTTTTTATTGACTATGTTACTAAACCAGACAGGGCAGTGAGGGAGAAGTTGATAGTTAGTATGTAGAAGATTGTTTCCCTCTCTATGATAGTTTATAAATTTATAGGGTTCCAATACATGATCAAAAAAAATTATTTGGATTATTGAAACTATTAGATGTCTTTTTTAGCTCTATTTGTGTGTTGACTAGGCACTAACTAGGGCTTTGCTTATCTAAGAACCTGTATGGTGAAGAATCTCAAAAACTTGAAATCTTAGTGATCCAATCATTTATGTCTACTATCCAAAGTTAAGGTCCAAATTTATGGGTAAGTTTACTTTCTAACTCAACATTGCTTTTAGCTCTTATGTTGAGTTATGGAGCATTAAGCTTCACCAGATGAGTGAATGTAGAGGTTGTTGGGTTACACAGTAACCGACGTCTGTCATAACCTGTCGACATTAGTTAGGGGTCGACTGGAATCTACTGACATCGGTTATGCATCGGCCAACATCGGTCATCTCCAGATAGATAGAGATTGGCATCAGTCATCTGTGCATTTCTAGAATTCTATTTTTGTAGAACAGTTAGTTTGCATGTAAAGACTAAAATTAGTCTTGAGTTTGCTTTTCTATTTTTGGCAAGATAGATTTGAACCTTTGATTAAGAGGTGCATCTAACGGTGGAGAATGCATGGCTCATGAATCATATTACTATATAATAGGGTTACATCCTCATAGCATGTAGACAATAAGATACAACAACAATTGGGTTGATTGTGATTGTAATTGATTGAGAGAGAGAGAACTCTTGAGGGAGAATTACTATACATGTTAGAGGTGTGAGAAGAAGAGAGATTTACTCATTATATTTCCTTCTGAAAGAGTTTAATACAGATTGGTTATTTTTTGTATCTCCTATTCTTTATTGTTTCTAATTTCTAGTTACTTATTACTTTTGGTTTAATTTTGTGTTTAGTTGTTTATACAAAAGTAATAAAGTGTATTCCAAGATCCTAACAAGTGGTATCAGAGCTTGTGTTTACACTAACAATTGGTATCAGAGCAGGTTAGTGTTTGTTGATTACAAAATTCACTCATAGGGGTTTCTGATTGAGTGGGAGTAAAGCAATGGCAGAATAAAGTAAACTAAGAATAGAGAAATTTAATGGCAAGAATTATCAATTATGGAGGATGTAGATAAAAGATTATCTATATTAGAAAGATCTATACTTATTATTGGGTGGGGTTTCAAGCAAGCCCACATGTATGCAAGATGAAGAAAGGAATGTTATTGATAGAAAGGCTCTTGGATCTATAAGGTTGAGCCTGACATCTTCTATGATTTCCAACTTATCACAGGCAAAGACAATGGTAGAGTTAATGGATACTTTGGCAAATTTATATGAAAAGCCCTTAGCTTCGAATAAGGTATATCTTATGAAGCAATTATTTAATTTGCAAATGCAGGAAGGTGGATCTACATCTAGTCATCTTAATGATTTCCATGCAATAGTAAATCAGTTAAATTCAGTCAAAATAGTTTTTGATGATGAAATTAAGGCTCTCTTAATCTTATGCTCTTTACCTGAAAGTTGGCATAGTTTGTTAATGGTAGTTAGTAATACTGCATCTGCTTCAAATATCTTGAAAGTTGATGATGTTGTTAGTGTAATCTTGAATGAAGAAATTCACAAGAAAAGCATAGGGGAAACATTAGGTAATGCTTTAAGTATTGAAAGCAGGGGAAGGCAAAGAGAGAAGGGAAAGTAAGGGAAATCAAGGTCAAAGATGAGAAGGAGATCCAAATCTAGAAATGGAGGAATAACCTGCTGGAATTGTGAAAAGTAAGGGCATGCAAAGAAAGATTGTTGGTTGAAGGATAAAGAAGAAAATCAGCATGAAGGTAATAAAGAAGCAAAAGTTGCAGGTATTGTTGCACATGATGCTCTTATATTTTATTTGGATAATAAAATAGAATCTTGGGTTTTAGATTTTGGTGCCTCTTTCCATACAACCCCAAATAGAGAATTTTTCAATGATTATGTCCATGGAGACTTTGGAAAAGTTTATTTAGGGGATGATGAGCCTTGTAAAATTATTGGCAAAGGAAAAGTGTAGCTGATATTGCAGAATGGCAACGCATGGGTGTTGAAGGATGTCATGCATGTATCCATCCTAAAGAGGAATCTAATTTCTGTAGAAAAGTTAGGTGATGAGGGTTGCACAGTAACTCTCACAGCTGAATCTTGGAAAGTTTCCAAGGGTGCACTTGTATTAGCAAGAGGTAAGAGAGTAGGTACACTTTATCTATCTACTTGTATTACTGATTATTCTCCTTATGTTTTATCTACTTTAGATGTAGATGCAAAGTTGTGGCATTGTAGGCTTGGTCACATGAGTGAGAAGGGAATGAATGTTCTTAAGTCAAAAGGTAAGCTTTTAGATTTGAAAAGCAAAGATCTAGATTTTTGTGAGCATTGTATTTTTGGGAAACAGAAGAAAGTGAGGTTTCTCAAAACTGGGTCAATAAAGAAGAAGCACAAGTTGGAGCTTGTTCACACAGATGTGTGGGGACCAACTCAGGTAGCTTCTATTAGAGGATCATGGTATTATGTTTCTTTCATTCATGATGCTACAAGAAAGGTATGGGTTTATTGTATAAAGAGGAAATCTAATGTTTTTGACACATTTAAGAAATGGAAAGATTTGGTTGAGAATGAAATAGGTTTCAGATTGAAGTACCGTAGATCTGACAATGGTGGTGAGTACTACAGCAATAAATTCAACAGTTACTATTCTATGAATGGAATACATAGGGAAAGGATGGTTTCAAGGACACCTCAGCAAAATAGAGTTGTTGAAAGGATGAATAGAACAATAATGGAGTGTGCACGGAGTATGAGGTTGCATGCTAGTTTGCCCTTACAGTTTTGGGTAGAAGCTATAGATACTACAGTTTACTTGATTAACAGAGGACCTTCTACTACAATGGATAGTGGAATTCTAGAAGAGGCGTGGATAGGTAAAAAGGTATATCTTTCATTTATCAGAGTTTTTGGTTTTGAAGATTTTATGCACATTGATAAAGAAAATAGAAAGAAGCTGGATGCTAAATCTATGTGGTGCACTTTCATTGGTTATGGTTTTGGAGATTTCAGATTCTAGTTGTGGAATTTGGAAACTAGCAAAATTATTAGAAGCTAGGATGTAGTTTTTAATGAGAAGGTGATGTACAGTGATCAGCTCAAGAGGCAGAATAATTCTAAACAGGGCAATCATGATTTGGATGAGGTTATGATTCAAAATGAGCTCATAGGTAAAAATCATCACTCATAGGAAAACACAGAAACCAACATCAATCATGTGAAAATTGACGTCAATTAGGCAGAGATTGATGTCAGTTAGGTGGAAATTGATGTCAGTTAAGTGGAACAAACATTGGTCAGGTTTAGACTGACATCGACTAGAGATGACCGAGATTGGTCACTGACAAAAAAAATTTGGGTTGATAGCAAGCTATCAATGAGTCTCAAACACCCATAAGGAGGTCTAAAAGGGTAAGTAAACCTCCAATTCATTATTCCCTTTCTTTACACTACTTATTGCTCACTGATGGTGGAGAACCAGAAAGTTTTGATGAGGCAATGTAGGTAGAATCCAAGAAACTGTGGGAGCATGGCATGAATGAGGAAATGATTCCTTAGAAGAAAACCATACGTGGGATTTGGTAGAGTTGCCAGCCGAAAAGAAAGCAATAAAAAACAAATGGGTTTATAGGTTAAAGGAAGGAGAGAATGGACAAATGAGACATAAGGCTAGGTTGGTAGTAAAGGGATTTGCACAGAAACTAGGTATTGACTTTGGTGAAATTTTTTCTTCTGTAGTAAAGATGACTTCTATTCGGACTATATTGTCTTCAGTTGCTATTGAGGATTCACACCTTGAGTAGCTTGATGTTAAGACAAAATTTATTCATGGAGATTTGGATGAAGAGATATATATGGATCAGCCAAAAGGTTTTGAGGTCAAAGGTAAGGAAAAACTTGTGTGCAGGTTGAAGAAAAGCTTATATGGTCTTAAGCAAGCTCCAAGAAAATGGTCTTTCAGGTTTGACAGGTTTATGACAGAGCATGGCTTTAGTAAATGTCAATCTGACCATTGTGTTTATTTTAACAGATTAGAAATGGTATTTATATTATCCTGTTACTATATGTAGATGATATGCTTATTATAGGTTCACACATGTAGGAAATTGCTGAGCTTAAGGTAAAATTAGCTCACTCATTTGCCATGAAGGATTCAGGAGCAAAAAAGAAAATCCTTGGCATGAGTATTAAGAGAGATAAGAAAATTCATAGTTTGATTTTTTCTCAAGAGGATTATGTGAACAAGGTGTTGGAGAGGTTCAATATGTAGGATGCAAAACTGGTAAGCACACCTATGGCTGGACACTTCAAGTTGAGAAAAGAACAGTGTCCTAAATCACATGATGAGGTTGAGTACATGAGTAGAGTTCCATATGCTTCAGTAGTTGGGAGCTTAATGTATGAAATGGTATGTACTAGACCTAATATTGCCCAAGTAGTGGGAGTTGTCAGCAAGTTTATGGCTAATCCAGGAAAGGAACACTGGAAAGTAGTTTAGTGGATTCTCAGATATCTGAGAGGGACCTATAGTAGGCATTTATGCTATGGAGGGTCAAACACTTCTCTACATGAGTATGTAGATTTGGATATGGCAGGTGACTTGGATGGCAAGAGAAGCACCACAGGATTTGTGTTCATTGTTGGTGGAACCACGATTAGCTAGATTTCAAAGTTGTAGAAGGTTGATGCCTTGTCTACTATAGAGGTAGAATACATTGCAGTCATAGAGGCTAGCAAGGAAATGATTTGGATGACTCAGTTCATGGAAGAGTTGGAAAAGGAGCAAGAGAGTTGTAGATTGTATAGTGATAGTCAAAGTGTAATTCATTTGGCAAAGAATTCAGCCTTTCATTCAAGAACCAAACATATACAGCTTAGGTACCACTTCATTAGACATGTATTAGAGGATGGATAGTTGAAGCTAGAAAAGATCCATACAAATAACAAATATGTTAACAAAGCCGGTAACAAAGGAGAAGTTGAATCTTCATTCAACCTTTGTTGGTCTTCAAGATTGAACTTGAAGATGGAGAAACAAGCCAGAAATAAGCTAGAGGATGTTGTTATACAGGTACAGATGCAGCTATTTATCTCCAAGTGGGAGATTGTTGAGTTGTGGAGCTAAAAGCTTCACCAGATGAGAAAATGTAGAGGTTACTAGGTTACATAGTAATCGATGTCGGTCAGAACCTACCGACATCAGTCAGGGGTCGATCGACATCTACCGACATTGGTTATGCATCAACCGACATCGGTCATCTCCAGATAGACAGAGATCAGCATCGATCATCTGTGCATTTCTAGAATTCTATTTTTAGAGAACAGTTAGTTTGCATGTAAAGACTAAAATTAGTCTTGAGTTTGCTTTTCTATTTTTGGCAAGACAGATTTGAACCTTTGATTACGAGGTGCATCTAACAGTGGAGAATGCATGGCTCATGAACCCTAGTACTATATAATAGGGTTAGATCCTCATAGCATGTAGACAATAAGATATAACAACAATTGGGTTGATTGTGATTATAATTGATTGAGAGAGAGAGAAAACTCTTGAGGGAGAATCATTGTACGTCTTAGAGGTGTGAGAAGAAGAGAGATTTCTTCATTGTATTTCCTTCTGGAAGAGTTTAATAAAGATTGGTTATTTCTCATATCTCCTATTCTTTGTTATTTTTGATTTCTAGTTACTTATTACTTCTGGTTTAATTCCGTGTTTAGTTGCTTGTACAAAAGTAATCAAGTGTATTCCAAGATCCTAACATCTTATATGCACATGTTGACTAGGATTGGGTGCTTTGATGATGATTTAGGATTAGTTTAAGAATGATCCATGTTTAGATAGTTGAAAAATGATAATTTACACCTCCTAAATTATTTAAAAGTTTTAGACCCTCCTCAAACTCTCTATAACCCCAAAACAAGGTGCTTAGGAGACCTAATTAGGTCTGTCACAATCACCAAAAGTCATATTCCATACAAAGTAATAATATCCAAATTTCACATATGTTACATAAATTCCAAATGGGTATCCAAATAATGTTTTATTTTTGTAACATAAAAGTTTTCATGATAGATATGTGGAGAAATCAATCAAAATAGGGTTATAAGCCCATGAGCCCATCAACAAAGCAAGTATGGCGTTATGGCCTGGAATGTGTGTTTTAATCAATCAAGATTATCAAATTAGGTATAAATAGCTTAGGTAGGTTGTATTTAGGGTGATAAAGTTGGTTATTGTTTTTATATGAGTCATTTTATTTTATCCCATGTTGTAAATCAATGTTATCTTATGAATGGTCAAGTCAACATCTGGAAATGAGCTTGAATGTATGAAGGATTCTTAAGAGTGTGTAAGTGTGCTATTAGTATTTTAGTAGAGTGAAGTTGAGTCACACCAATTATGGTATCAGAGCTAAGGAATTTTTCACAATCTAAGATCGAAAGAAAAGGAGGAAAAACATGAGAGAGACAATATATTCAAGATGGCAATGAGAGTTAGGAACAAAAGTAGAGATAGAGGAAGGAAACCAATAAGACAAGTGGAAATGGTAGAGGAGATTATGAACCTGATAGCATGGTTGTAAGATCCAGAGATGGCTTAGAGGAGAGGTGCTGACATGGGTGGGGTTAGTGGTAGATAAGAAGAGCCACCAAAGGAAAAATTGGTGTTAGAAGATTATATAGTTGAAGAGAGGTTGATCAGAGTGACTATGAAGGTGAATGAAAATCCAAAGATGGAGGTTCCAATGTATGAAGGAAACTTGAACATGGAATAATTGATTGATTGGATCAGTGGATTAGACAAGTACTTTGAATATGAAGGAATAAAAGAAGATGACAAGAAAGTCAAGTATGGCATGACAAGATTGAAGATCCATGCATCCCTATGGTGGGATGGAGTGCATGAGGAAAGGAGGAGGAAAGTAAATCCAAAGATAAAAAGTTGGGATATAATGGTAGAAAAAATGAAAGGTAAATTCATGCCCTTAAATTATCAAGAAAATATTTTCAAGCAATTGCAAAATTTGAAACAAAAGGACATGTATGTAAAGGAATACAATGAAGAGTTATATAGGCTAACCATAAGATTAGTCCATATCAAGGATGACATAGAGAATGTAGTAAGGTATACTAATGGTATAAAATTTTCCATCCAAGATGAGATTAGCCTTCTCATACCTAGGACAAGTGAAGAGGCATACCAATTTGCCTTGAAAGTTGAGGAGAAGATTGCAAGGAAACAAACATAATTTTCAAGAGGAAGAGGAAAATCCATCAGAGGTAGAGGATCAAAAGGAGGTATAAGATAACTACAAAAATCTCAACAAGAGGCCATCAACTCACAAAGCTTAAGAGGCAGCTATACACCAAGAGGAAGGCCATACCAAGGATACTAAAGAGGAAGATTCATGGGCAAATGCTTCAAGTGTAATAAATATGTAGGCCATAGATCATATGAGTGTCTAGATAACACTAATAATATCCATGAAAGAGGTGTACATGCGACCCAAGGTGAAGAAGAATTTAAAGGACTAGTAACAACTCATGAAGATGTTTTAGAGGAAGGTGAGTCTCTTTTAATGAAAAGAATCATGTTAAAGCCTAATAAGGAAATTGTGGAACAACCACAAAGGAAAAAATTTGTTTAAGAATACATCTAAGAGAAAGGTAAAGTGCTACAATTTCATCATAGGTAATGGAAGTACATATAATCTTGTTTCAACTGAGATGGTGGAGAAACTAGGCTTGAAGAAGGAGGTGCATCTTACACCTTATCAAGTCTCTTAGATGCAAAAATGACACAAAATTTTGGTAAGTGAACAATACAAAGTGGATTTTTAGATAGGTAAATATAAGGATAAGATTTTATGTGATGTTATGCCTATGGATTTGTGTCATATCTTGCTTTGAAGGCCTTAGTAATTTGACAGGAAGGTTGTGCATGATGGAAGGTAGAATACATACACATTTGAGAAGGATAGGATCAAGCATACACTAAAACATTTTAAAAAAGAGACTATTTTTACTGTAGGGAAGAATTATAAGGTTTTTCTAATGAATTCAAAATATTTACTACATCAAATGAAGAAGGAAGAGGTAAACTTTTTTGTGATTGGCAAGCTAAGAAGTGTAGTCACTAGCACTAAGATAATTGATTTGCCTCTAAAAATATAAGATATGTTGAATGAGTATGTTTAAATTGTAGTAGATGATTTGCCTAATGATTTACCACCATTGAGAAGTATCAACCATCACATATACCTAATTTTAGGAGTAAATATTCTAAATAAGGTTGCTTATAGAATGACCCCAAGGGAAAATGAAGAAATCAAGCACCAAGTCTAAGAATTGTTGAACAAAGGATTGGTAAGAGAGAGTCTATGTCCTTGTGTTGTTCCCATAGTATTTAGTCCTAAGAAGGATGGAATTTGGAGAATGTGTATAGACTCTATAGAAATCAACAAGATCACTATCAGGTATAGATTCCCATTGCCTAGAATTGATTATTTAATTGATTATTTGAGTGGATCTACATATTTTTCCAAGATAGATTTTAAAAGCGGATACCATCAGATTAGGATAAGAGAAGGGGATGAATGGAAAATAGCCTTCAAGACCAATGATGGAATTTATGAGTGGTTAGTCATGCCATTTGGGCTAACTAATGCACCAATCTCCTTCATGAGGCTGATGAATGAAGTTCTTAAGGAGTTCACTAGTAAGTTTGTGATAGTGTATTTGGATGATATTTTGGTGTTTATTCAAACTAAGGAAGACCATATGAGACATTTGAAAATGGTATTGAGTAAGATACATGAAGAAAAAATGCTAATCAATGTGAAAAAGTGTAGTTTCTTGAAGATATAATTGATCTACTTGGGATTTGTGATTTATAAAGAAGGATTGAAGATGGATAAGGAGAAGATAAAATCCATACTTGAGTGGCATACATTGAGGATCACCTTTGAGGTAAGAATCTTTCATGGTTTGGCTAGCTTCTATAGGAAATTCATAAGGAATTTTAGTGGAATTGTTGTTCCAATGATAGACACCATCAAGGGTGATAACAGAAGTTTTTGTTAGATTGATAGTTGTGATAAGAGTTTTAGATTATTGAAAAATAAGGTAACTAAAGAACCAATCTTAACTTTTCCTAATTTCAATAAGCTTTTTCAAGTGGAATGTGATGCTAGTGGGATTACCATAGGTGCTATCTTGAGCCAATATGTGAAACCCATAGCATAATTTAGTGAGAAACTAAGTGATGTTAATAAGATGTATTCAACCTATGATCAAGAGTTATATGCTCTTGTACAAGCCTTGAAGAAATGGAGGCACTATCTTTTGCCTAAAGAGTTTGTTTTGTTCATTAACAACTATACTTTGTAGTTCATTATCAATCATAACAAGTTGAGTCAAAAGCATGTTAAATAGATTGAGTTTTTACAAAGTTTCACATTGACTATTAAGCAAAATAAGGGATAATCTAATAAGGTTACAGATGCTATAAGTAGGAGGAATCTCAAGCAAGCATCTTAGGATTTGAAGAATTGAAGGAGATGTATGAGGAAGATTTAGACTTCAAGGAACCATATGAAGATTTCATGAATCTAGTAGGGGATGATAGGAGTCCTTAGATGGATTTAATGATCTAAGATGGTTTTCTATTCAAATAAAGTTAGCTTTTCATACCCAAGAGTTCCATGAGAGATAACTTGTTGAAAGAGAAGCATAGTGGTAGCTTGTTAGGACATTTTGGGTAGAATAAGACACTAGCACAATTGAGTGCTCATTAATATTAGACAAGTATGGGTTATAATGTCAAGAAGTTTGTTGAAATGTGTAAAACATGCCAACATACCAAGGGAAGCAGTCAAAATGTAGGTTTGTACTAGCCACTACCAATTCCCAATAGGCCTTGAAATTCAATAAGTATGGATTTTATACTTGGTTTTCAAAGAACTCAAAAAGGTCATGATTATATATTTATAATGGTTGATAGGTTTTCAAAAATGGATCAATTAATTACATTTTTAAAAATAAGTGATGCTACTAACATAGCTAATATGTTCTTTAAAAAATTGTGAGATTGCATGGGCTCACTAGGAACATTGTTTCAAATAGGGACACCAAGTTTTCTGGGCACTTTTGGAGCACCTTATGGAAGAATTTGGGTGCACATTTGAGATTCATCTCATCCTACCATCCAAAAATTGATGTTTAGACTAAAGTTGTTAATAGGAGCCTTGGCAACATCTTGAGAAGTTTGGTAAGCATGCAACCAAAATAGTGGGATCTTGTGCTTACACAAGCTAAATTTTCATATATAGATTCACCTAATAGGAGTACATGAGTGATTCCATTCCAAATCTTGTATGGAATACATCCTAAGGGTGTATATGAGTTAGGAGATCTACGCAAGATGGAAGCAATAAGTGTTGATGCAGAGGAGTTTGCCAATGCCATGCAAAACTTGCATGAACAAGTAAAGAGGAAACTTGAAGAAACAACTAGAAAAGACAAATAAAGGGAATATTAGAAGAGAAGAGAGGTAATTTTTAGTGCTGGAGACCTTATTCTTGCCCACTTTAGGAAATAAAGATTTCCTAAAAGAGAATACAACAAGCTGAAAGTGAAGAAAATAGGTCCATGTAAGGTGGTAAGGAAGTTTTCAAATAATGAATATGAAATATAACTACCTAAAGGGATTGAAATCTCTCTAATATCCAATGTTTCAAACTTATACCCCTATAAAGGTGAAGAACAATCAACTAAGGAGTCTAAAATAGGTGTTGATGAAGCTATCCAATAGGAACAATAATTACCAAAGGAAGTACCAAAAGAGGTTGAGACTATTTTAGATAAAAAAGTAGTCAAGAAAACAAGGGACAAAGAATAATACTAGTACCTAATCAAGTGGAAGAACCTACTAACTAAAGATGCAACATGGTTGACTGTAAAAAACATCCTCAAGCTGGGCACAAGTGTAGAAGAGTTGATGAAGAACAAAAATAAGTGAAGAATGCTTATTTTTTATCCTTGGAAGAAAATAAATTGGTGTGACTCACCTTCACTCTACTATAATACTAACAACACACTTACACACTCTTAAGACTCCTTCATACATTCAGGGTCATGACTAGATGTTGACTTGACCATTCATACGATAACATTGGTTTACCACATGGGATAAAATAAAATGAATCATATACAAAAAAGAAGCAACTTGAGCATTGTAAATATAATATACCTAAGCTATTTACACCTAATTTGATACTGTTGATTGATCAAAACACACATTCTAGGCTATAAGGCCATACTTGCTCTATTGATGGGCTCATGGGCTTGTAGCCCTATTTTGACTGATTTATCCACATATATGTCATGAAAAATTTTATGTTCTAAAAAAACATGATTTGGATACCCATTTGGAAGTTATGTAACATATGTGAAATTTGGATAGTGTTACTTTATATGAAATATGACGTGATTGTGATAGACCTAATTAGGTCTCCTAAGCACCTTATTTTGGGATTATAGACAGTTTTAGGAGGGTATATACCTTTTAAATAGTTTTTGAGGTGTAAATCTTTTTTCAACTATATAAACAAGGGTCATTATTAAAATAATCCTAAACCATCATCAAACCACCCTGTCCCAGTCAACCTATGCATACAAGGGCTAAAAGCAAGGTTGAGTTAGAAAGTACACTTACCCATAAATTTGGACCTTGAAACTTTAGATAGTGGACATAAATGATTGGAGTACTAGGATTTTAATTTTTTGAGATTTTTCACTGTACAGGTTCTTATATCAGTAAAGCCCTAGTTAGGGCCCAATCAACACACAAATGGATCTATAGAACACATCTGGTAGATTCAAGACTCTAAATATTTTTTTTGATCATGTATTGGACCCATATAAATTTTTGAGCTATCACAGAGAGGGAAAAAATATTCTACATACTGACTATTAACTTCTCCCTCACTACCCTATTTAGTTCAATAACACAGTCAATAGAAAAGTATCAACAAAAAGCTTAAAAGTTTGTCTTTAATCAATACCATTCTTTATTTTATCTCTCAAAAGTCTTAATACATCTCTCTTTCATGAATAATCCATGTATACAAGTTTATCACTTAACTTGGATAATCAAATCCTATTCTTAACCTCACACAACCAACTCCAAAAATGGAGTTAACAACATACTAATCAAAACAAGATACTAACCACTTAATAAATCACCTAATTGACTTGAGATAATATATAATATAACCTCCAAATCCATTTTAGTTAAGATCCACACACAATCTTATCCTTTAGACACATTTAGGCCTTATTCATGCTTATGAGATACATTTTCTCAATTTTGAAAATTTGAATTGCTAATTTTGGAGGGAAAACTAACTAATGCACCTAAACAACCTAGACTCAACCAAAAACAATGAAAAATCATTGACCACATGAGGATTCCCCTATAGCATAGAGCAATGATCCTAAAACAAAGATAAGGGACTACAATGACAAGTGCTTCTCAAAGTTAATTCTATTGACTTGGAATATTATTTTGTATAGGAACATGTATATCATTTTGAAAAAAGAATATTCTTTTTGGAAAATCATGTACATCTTATAAAGCTCATTGCTTATAGGTCAGTCCGTTTAGAAAGTGTCTAGTTCTAGAAGGTTGTAAAAGGATAGTTATTCATGACATTTGTAGAATTATCATTTGATAGGATTGATCGACATACCTCCTTAGTCTTTTATAAAAGGGGTATTGAAATTTATAAAGAGGGGGGAAGGTTTTGAGAAAAAACTTTATGTAAATTTGGAACAATTAATACAAGGAAGGAATTATACAAAGATTATCCAATATTTATTTGTGTGATTGTTATCATGGTTATTTCCTCAATATATTAGTCTGATGTTTAGATTTGAATGGTTTTCATAGATTCTAGATGTGCATACTTGAATGTAGAATTATCAATTTATGCTTAAGCTAGATTGATTGAAATATCTTTATATTCTTTTCATTTACTATTGACCATTTTTTTCCCAATAGGCCAAAAAAATCCATCCCCTCCTATCCTTCCTGTTCTAGGTCATTTCATTTTTTGATTTTGCATGAATCTGTTCATTTCTACAGACTCTACAGGTCTAAATCTATGGACTCTGTAGGTTTTAGATTTTTATGGACTCGGTAGGTTAGTCCTTTGGCATGCAGAGAATCAGTTTAAAGTATTCTGGGTTTTACAAAGCTTCTTTAGGCTCTAGTCTGAAGAAAATCACAAGAGAAGTTGGTGTCTTTAAACCATTGAACCCGTTCAATGCCTAAGTTCAACACTTGGTTCAATCAGTTCAAGTTCAATGCTTGGTTCAATCGGTTCAAGTTTAATGCTTGGTTCAATCAGTTCAAGTTCAATGCTTGGTTCAATGCGTCAGTTCAAGGCTTGGTTCAATGTCATTGGCGCGTAGTGGTTCAACCATCAAATTTATTGAACCGTTGAACTAGCTTTGGTTCAATGGAAAAGGTTCAATGTCAATGGTTCAATAGAGTCCATCGGCCTTCATAACTAATCGGCACACTTAGGTGAACTGTTGAACCAAATTTTGGTTCAACAGGTTTGGTTCAAAGGAAAAGTTCAATAAAGAGGTTTGTCAGGCTTGGTTCAACATGGAAGTTCAAGCGGCTTAGTTTAAGTCAAAAGGTTCAATGTTTAGTTCAATGAAAAGTTCAATGGAAGGGTTCAAAGGTTCATCGACACACTCGGTTGAACCATTGAACTGTTGAACCTTTTTCGTTCAATGGCTTAGTTCCACAAGCTGGTTCAATGCATGGTTCAAGGGTATGTGCTTGAACTGAAGGACAGTCAATAGTCAAATGACCTTATCAAAGGGCTGACACTTCAACATTTTCAAAGATTCAGGCACTTTAATAATAAAGGAATGGGCCAAATAGGATTCTCGTGGACAATTTGTTCATAGAAATACACAGTCAAAGTTCAAAGTCAAAGCGAAAGAATTTTTGTGGACATTTTGTCCATGGAAAATACAACAAAGCCACAAGACCCAGGGAAATTGACCCGAGGAAATTATCTGTGAACAAATTTACACATGGGAGCCCGAGAGGACTTAACGAAGGCAAAAAAGTTGTAGGTGCCTGAGGAGATGCCACATGGACCTGATGACGGCCATGAGGCCATCAAATTTAAAAGAATAGAATATCCATTGATATTTAAAGCATGACAGCCGTAGAAGCATCAATTTTATCGAAATGGAATAACCATTTGTTTTCAAATGGGAAGTGCTAGATAGGAAAGAGCTCAAAATGTAGCGACCCACCAGTATGATCACCCAAGGGGCCAAGTGGCCAAAAAAAAATTCCAAGTGACAAGTAGAGTGACAATCCACGGAGCAGTCAAGTAGTCCAATTGGCATAAACAAAGCATTTTTATCACTTGATGGTGTGAACAACAAATGGACAAAGCAACAAGCAAGGAATTGTTAGGTTGTGGAGTTAAAAGCTTCACCGATGCAGACATGGAGGATGTTGCAGGAGAGTTACAGAAGTGTCACAGAGACTAGCATTTGGTCTGGCCAACTGACGTCGGCAGTATTGGACAGGAAGGCAACCGATGTCAGTCATGGATCGGCTGGCGTCGGCGACCCCTAGGCAGACAGGGACCGACATCGGTCGCCTGTGTGGTTCGGACTGCACTTATTACGGGCAGTTAGCTAACGAACCAAGTGTTTTCATGAAGAGAGCTATTTTTAGACTGAGAACTGTGGATCTAATTATTGTAATTAGATGTCTAATCACTGTTTGGATGAGATCTATATAATAGACTCATGGTTGTATTGGAAAAGTTTTCTAGTTTGAGTTGAGCAAAGTTTGTTCCTTCTGTGTGTGAGGTGAGCAAGGGTGTTCCTCCTAGTTCCACAGTACCAGGTGTAGGTGCTGGATTGGAGAATCAGCAGGGTTCTTCATGTATGTAGGATCTTGCTCACAGTTGCATGGCCTATATAGGAGATCTACATGGTAAGTAAGATCATTGATCTGCAGGTGTATGTGTGTGCAAGGTCAAGGTTCACAGGTGAGCAGAACCGTGTTTGATTTGCAGGTGTGCAGGATCATATAGATAGCAGCACAACAGGGAGCAGTATCAGGCAGGATCTACTTGGAGTACAAGTGTGTACTCGGATAGAGCAAAGAGGAAGGCAAGGGAGTTCCTTCCATAAGTATGGTCTGTTGAAGTGCAGGTTATTGCAGGTTCATGGGAGATCTACTTGAAGTACCTTGAGTACTTGTGGAGCACGTGGAGTGCTTGTGGAGTGTGTGTAGCACTTATGGTGTGCGTGGAGCACGGGAGGTGAACACCAACTCTGTATTTGAGTTGGGTGTTGGGACCTGAGAGGGAGAGCTTTGGGGAGAAGAATTACTGTTCACTTGAGGTGTGGGAAACCTCTGTAAGGTGGTGGAGAAGAAGTGGCATCTTCTTTATTGTATTCTTTTCTGTATAAAGTGTTAATACAATTTGTGTATTGTCTCTCATATCATGTGTTATTCTAAATTCTAGTTACTTGGTGAATCTGGTTAATTTCCGCATATTAAGTTGCTTGGTTTGGTAATCAATTGTATGCTTCCAGTTTATCTCCCAACAAGTGGTATCAGAGCTAAGGTTGAAGGAAGCAGGTTTTGTGTTTGGTTACAGGGCACTCTTAGGGGTTTCTGATTGAGTGGGAGTAGAGCAACAGCAGATCAAAGTAAGCTAAGAATGGAAGAGTTGAAAAGCACAGATGGTTACTCACGGTCCTATGGAAAGAAAGAGTAGGTAAAAGATTATTGTTGGTTGGTAGCAGATCAGCATGAAGGAACTGAAGAAGCAGATGTTGCAGGTGTTATTGCACAGGATGTTCTTGGAGGTTTCTTGGATAAAGTTGAATCTTGGATAAAAGATTCGGTTGCCTCTTTCCATGCAGTTCCAGGTAGAGGAGCTGGTGAGCCTTGCCAAAGAATTGGCAAAGGGGAAGTGAAGCTGAAATTGCAGGCGGCCAACACACAGGTGTTGATGAAGGTCATGCAGGTCCCAGGTTTGGAGATATGGCTAATTTCTTCAGAAAGATTGGGTGATGAGAGATGCACAAGAACTCTCACAGCGGATGCACTTGAATTAGCTGGTGGTAAGAAAATAGGTACCCTTTATCTACTTGTTTATATTACTGATTCTTCTTTTGTTGCGGAGACATGGCTTCGTAGGCTTGGTCACATGAGCAGGAAGGAGATGCATGTTCTTAAGCGGAAGATAGATATATTTGATAGGCTTAAGAACTAGAAAGCCTTGGTGTTTATGGAGGAGATGGCAGACAGAACCCAGTGGATGGTGCTGGATACTTCTGAGCAGGGTAGTTTGGACATGGGTTTTGATTCAAAGAAGCTCGCAGGTAAAAAGTCATCACTCACAGGTGAACACAGATACCGATGTCGATCAGGAGGAACTGGCGTCGAACAGACAGGTGCCAATGTCGGTCATGTGCAGACCGAAGACGGTGATGTCGGGTAGAGTAAGACTGACGTCGGTCATGTAACCGATGTCGGCAGTAGGTAAGACTGATGTCGGTCAGGAGGACTGACGTCGGCAGTAGGGACACTAGCGCTGGCAGGTTGGTAGTCAGGGATAGACGCATGGGAACTGACGTCGGTCAAATGCAGACTGTGGGGTGACCGAGGTCGGTCACTGTAACGGATTTTGGGTGGACAGCACGCTGTCAAGGAGTCTCAAACACCCATATAGAGGACTGAAAACATAAGTAGGTCCTCAAATTCATTGTTCCTCTTCTTTATACATGTTGTTGATTATAGAGCAGGAAGGATCCAGGATACAGGTGTGAGCTTGGCATGGATGAGGATGTGATTCCTTGGAGGAGAACCAAATAGGTGTTTTTCGGTAGGGTTGCCAACAGGTATGAAAGCACAGAGATGAATGGATACCTTAGTAGAAGAATAGAGAGAACGGATACGTGAGACGGAAGATCAGGTATATGGTCTTGAGGAGCTGCAGGATAGTGGTATAGGTTTTGATAGGTGGAGGACGAAGCATGGCTTCAGTCAGTGTCAGGTAACTACTGTGGTTTGACTTACCAGGAGGATGATGAGTCATGACATCATTCTGTTGTTGTATGTGGATGGTATGTTTTGCTAGTAGGATTGTACATACAGGGTTTTGCTGAGCTAAGGGTAAGATTAGTTCAGTGGCATGTCAGGAGGAGTTTGGAGCAGTGAAATTCTTTGACATGGGAGGCATGGAGATCACAGGTTGATTTTGTCTCGAGTGGGAGCTGATGTGAATCAGGTGTTGGCGAGGTTCAGGATGTAGAGCCAGAGCACACTAAGGGCTGGATAGGTACAGTGTCTGAAATCACATGAGGTCTGGTATAGACCTGAGTATTCCCATGCAGTGGGAGCTGTCAGAGAGTTAGGAACCAATTCGGGGAAGTGGGTTCTCAGGTACTTGAGAGGGACCGGCAGCAGGGATTCATGCTATGCAGGGTCAGGACTTCACTACATGTGTTTGTAGGTTCGGATGTGGCAGGGTACTCAAATGACAGGAGGTACATCATAGGTTGTGTGGTGGGTTGTCTTCAGGATTGATCTTGAAGAGGGATACAAACCAAGAAACAGATTAGACGAAGTATAGGTACAGGTACAATGCAGCTGTTTATCTCCAAGTGGGAGATTGTTAGGTTGTGGAGCTAAAAGCTTCACTGATGCAGACATGGAGGAGGTTGTAGGAGAGTTATAGAAGTGTCACGAAGACTGGCATTTGGTCTGGCCAACTGACGTCCGCAGTATTGGACAGGAAGGCAACCGACGTCGGTCATGGATCGGCCGGCGTCGGTACCCCCAGGCAGATAGGGACCGACGTCGGTCGCCTGTGTGGTTCGGACTGCACTTATTATAGGTAGTTAGCTAACGAACCAAGTGTTTGCATGAAGAGAGCTATTTTTAGACTGAGAACTGTGGATCTAATTATTGTAATTAGATGTCTAATCACTGTTTGGATGAGATCTATATAATAGACTCATGGTTGTATTGGAAAAGTTTTCTAGTTTGAGTTGAGCAAAGTTTGTTCCTTCTGTGTGTGAGGTGAGCAAGGGTGTTCCTCCTAGTTCCACAGTACCAGGTGTAGGTGCTGGATTGGAGAATCAGCAGGGTTCTTCATGTATGTAGGATCTTGCTCACAGTTGCATGGCCTATATAGGAGATCTACATGGTAAGTAAGATCATTGATCTGCAGGTGTATGTGTGTGCAAGGTCAAGGTTCACAGGTGAGCAGAACCGTGTTTGATTTGCAGGTGTGCAGGATCATATAGATAGCAGCACAACAGGGAGCAGTATCAAGCAGGATCTACTTGGAGTACAGGTGTGTACTCGGATAGAGCAAAGAGGAAGGCAAGGGAGTTCCTTCCATAAGTATGGTCTGTTGAAGTGCAGGTTATTGCAGGTTCATGGGAGATCTACTTGAAGTACCTTGAGTACTTGTGGAGCACGTGGAGTGCTTGTGGAGTGCGTGTAGCACTTATGGTGTGCATGGAGCATGGGAGGTGAACACCAACTCTGTATTTGAGTTGGGTGTTGGGACCTGAGAGGGAGAGCTTTGGGGAGAAGAATTACTGTTCACTTGAGGTGTGGGAAACCTCTGTAAGGTGGTGGAGAAGAAGTGGCATCTTCTTTATTGTATTCTTTTCTGTATAAAGTGTTAATACAATTTGTGTATTGTCTCTCATATCATGTGTTATTCTGAATTCTAGTTACTTGGTGAATTTGGTTAATTTCTGCATATTAAGTTGCTTGGTTTGGTAATCAATTGTATGCTTCCGGTTTATCTCCCAACAGGAATGAGTGAGCAATTTTTCCAACTGGCACTAATTGAAGAAGCGACTTTGGTAGGTGAGATGTACTAGCGAATTAACCATTTGGAATGATAGCGGCCAATAGTGCAACTGTTTCCTCTGTCTCACATTAAATGGGAAGGTAAATCATGTAAGTCACCCAAGCAGGAAATGTAAGTCTCAAGTAGGCAAAATGAATAGTCCATTTAATTTCTTGAGCGACTTGGTCTCTTCATGAAAGGACACATATGCCACTTGTAAAAGAAGGAGCACCAAATGGGCCTCTTTGCTTCTCATATATATTGTGGACTTGTTCATTTGTAAGGATTTTTTTTCATGAATTTTACAAGGTGTAGCCCTGCTAAAATTTCTACCTGAGTCTATAAACATAGTTTTTTTTACCTCTTCTTGGATAGATATTTTGTGTATGCCTTGAGTGTTGATTTGTGTTCAGTCATTGTCTTTGATGCTCTTACAGGTTCAACACCAACACACTAGCTATCTACAAGGCACCATCTATAGCTGATAGGAGAAGAGTTCTATTTTGGAGTGCAGAACAGAGAGGATCATCTATAGAGTGCTTCTCACAACACCTTCGGTGAACCTCCCTTTTTTGTATCTTTCATTTCTACCTCCCTGTCAAGTTTGCAGATTGTTTCTTTTATCAAGGGTGAAGCGTATAAGTGTGTTTATCTAATTTCTAGAGTGGGTGTGAGAAGGTCATCTTATTTTGGTGTATCACCTCTTTAGAGTAGTTTATTTTCCTATATTTTCTTCCCTTTTCATTCCCCCCAGTCCATATAGCTATATATATCTATGCATGTATGTATTTACACTTGCTAAAATAAACAATGATACATCAAAGGGAGCTAGCCCTTAACTAGAGACTCTCCTCTCCTGCTTCACCATCCCACAAGCAAGAGAGGAGTTTCTAAGTTGCGAGGAGAAGGCAAGAACCTATTTTCTTGCCACTGGGTGCATTCTTCTACATCAAGTTTTGGCACGCCCGGTGGGACATTCAATTTGATAATTTAGTGAAGTTCATGACTGATGCTAGTCCTAATATAGCCAATTCAAATTTTCCAACATCTGGTGACTCCACTGGTAAGAGCTTTAGTTTCTATTTTTAGTACCAGTTGATTAAACTTTCTATGCCTAAGGTCACCACAAGGTTTGCTTCAAGAGGGGTCCCTTTTGATTTCGTTGAGTTACCTTTAAACTCTGCTAAAAGACTGTGATTTGAGAGGACCCATCCTTATCCAACAATCAATCTTCCTAGGCCTATTGTAAGAAACACAGTTGCAACACAGCCACAGTTACAAGTTATCCCAGCCATGGCATTGCCTTTTGTAGCTTTTCATGGTGAGAGCCCCTTAAACCTCCCACACTATGATCCAATTCCAAGAAAATCTCTAAATAATGTGCCTTATTTTGATGGAGTGGGATCTATTACAGCCATTAATCATATTAGGAATATTTCCAACCTTTGCAATATTCACAATATAACAGAAGAAAATATTGCCATCAGGCTGTTAGCTTTGTCTCTGAAAGGCAAGGCTCTCGACTGGTACGAGATCTTGCCTATGAATTCCATACATTCCTAGAATGAATTGGGCACTCAATTAATAGATAATTTTAGGGAAAAGAGTGATGGCCTCTCACTTGCTAAGTAGCTGATGACTATAAAGAGAGCTCCACACAAGTATATGCAGGACTTCAACACATGCTGTCAAAAGACTTGGGGCAGAATTCCCATCCTGGTAAGACTGACCCCCAGCTACATTTTCTTATACTATTTAAAGGTGTTAAATAGTGATATTTCTATGATGATCCAATCTATGGGAGGACATATACTACCATCTACTTATGACATTGCCATAGCAGCTAAAAATTGCTTGGTTCAAGCTAGGAAAATCACCCCTAGGCCTCACATGCCACTTTTCCTAGAATTGTTGCCCTTGATTCAGGCTATTGCTCCCTTGCCTATCATTGAGAAACCAACTGCTACTCCATCAAATGAATTAAATGAAGTTAAGAGCTTGTTGCAAAACATGTCAAATGAATTGGTTGCCCTTAAAAGGTAGCAAGCTCAAAGCAATAGGTCGAACCAAGGATATCAAAAATATGGCCAAGCCCCTAGACCCCCTTTTCAAAATTATAACCAGGGTTAGGGGCAACTCACTACAACCAAGCCATTTCAAAATTACAACATCAGTCCCCTTTCATCATCTAAGGCCATGGCACCTGTTCAGAACAATTTAGTACAAGAGCAGCCAAGTTGTTCGACCATGGGATATGGTCAAGAATAGGCCATCTATACAAATGAGATGATGAACTATTTTAAAAATGCAGACAACCAAACAACTGCTCAATCTTAGGCCTTAGAGCCTTCAATTCAACCCAACACTAGTAACAATTAGGCTCAACCTGATTATACCCTAATGAATCATTTGGAAGAAGAATTTTATTTAGTGAATTATGTGGGCACTACAGATAGTCAGGCTGATTGTGCTACAACCAACATAAGGTTTAAGAGAAGGGAAATGGGAGAAGCCCATGCTACCACTTAGGCATCAACAACACCTCTTCCATCACACTTCAATGCAAAGGCCCCAAATTTCAGGCAGCCATCTATATCTTCAGTCCCTCAGCCTACAGTTCAACTTGGAATCAACCCCAAAGAAAGATTAAGGTGTGGCAATCCTCAAATAAATATAGTGGATCAGATGAAGAAGCTAAATATGAATATCTCCTTATGGGATTTGTTGTCTCTTCCAGGCCAGAAGGATGTGTTAAAAAAGGAATTAAATGAGCTAGATTGTCAGGCTGTCCCAGCCAACACTGATAATGTCTTGATGACAAATGGACAGCCTTCCACTTCAGGACAAGTGAAGAAGGAAGAGAAAAATCCTCCTTTCTATGTATCCTTGGTCATTGGGGACTTCTTGGTGCACAACTGCATAATTGATAGCGGGGCCAGCACCTCAGTGATGCCCAAGTGCATTGCTGATAAGATGGGATTAAAGTATGAAGAAATGAACAAAGGAGTCCTATAGCTAGATGGGACACCTATAAAAATAATTGGGATTGTGAAGGTTTTAGGCTTGACATTGCATGCTTGCCCAACCTTCTCAATTCCCCATGATATAGTGGTAGCGGATGTTCCTCCGTGTTTTGCAATTTGCTTATCTAGGGACTTCACGTCAAAGATATGTGGCTATCTAGCAGTGAATTGGTCATATCTAGTTTTCAAAACCAAGAATGAGACCAAAGTGAAAATTGAGTTTGAGCCACTCTAAAAGGACCATCTAGAACCATATTCGCCCAAGGTAGCAAATGTTAGTTACACCATCATCGACCCACAAGAGTCTCAGATAGACCAATCTCCATCCTCTGCTCTTGAAAGAGTCACATACTTACTCTTGGATGAGTGGGGAAATGATAACTTCGAACATGATCCACACAAATTCATTAAGGAGGTAGACCTTGGAGTTTATTGCATGCATGAGGAAGGTGCCTTCATGCCAAATTTAATGAAGGAAAGTGAAGAAGACCTTGGCTTGTGGTAGTTGTATTTTGACGGTTCCAAAAGTAAAATAGGTGCTGGTGGTGGGGCGATGTTGGTTTCCCCTTTGAAGGAAAGGTACTTTTCATCTTTCCATTTCCAATTCTCTTGCATGAGTAATGTTGCAAAATATGAGTCTTTGATCCATGGCCTTGAATGGGCAAGAAAAAGAGGGATTAGAAGTTGCAAGTCCTGGGAGACAGTGAACTAATTATAAATCAAGTAAGAGGCCTAAATCTGACCAAGAATTCCTTGCTGAAGTCTTACAAACATAGAGTTTGGGACTTGGTGGAGGATTTTCTTACTTTTAACATTGCCTCTATTCCCAGGGAGTAGAACAAATAGGTTGATAGGCTAGCAGCAATTGGTGCCCAGTTTGACGTTTCAAAGGAAGTAAGTCAAGACTATGGTTCACGCACTTGAAAGTGGTGGTTCGGCCGTCAGTCCCAGACAATGTTGTAAATTGGCAAGTCTTTGAAAGTGACCAGCAGATAGCCTTCTTCCTACAAGAAGAAGCTCAGTTTGCAACACACAACTAGGTGAAATTGCAATAGCAATATGGCAATCAGATTGTTCAGTTGAAGAACAATAAACTTCTTAGAGGTTTGGTCACACTTGAAAGCATTTTCAATAGAGATGACCAATTGAGAAATGACAAGGCGTGCATCACTACCAAAGAAAAAAATTATGAAAGGGTCAAAATCTTCAAGGGAAAGTAGCTGGCACTTAGCAAGGTCTACACATTTTAGGAGAGGCAAGCTTTCATTCTGCTATGCCAACAATTCACTGATGTGTTTGCATGGGATTATAATGACTTGAAGGGCTTTGACCCAAGGCTTGCCTAACACACCATTGAATTAGAAGAAGGTGCCAGGCTAGTAACACAAAAGTAAAGGCATGTCAATCCTACAATTGAGACCCTCATGCAAAGGGAATTGGCCAAATTGATTGAGTCCAGAATTATATTTCCAATCAAACATTCCTCATGGCTGGCTAACCTTGTTCTTATTAGAAATAAAAATGGGGAGATCAGGTTATGTGTCAACTTTAGAGACCTTAATAACGTCTCTTTAAAGGATCATTACCCCCTTCCAAGCATGGAGTGGATCCTCCAGAAGGTAACTGGTAGTGAGAATTTCTCCCTCCTGGATGGTTATTTAAGGTACAATCAGATTCTAGTGCAAGGCTATGACCAACACAAAACAACCTTCACCACAAAATGGGGAATGTTGCCTACAAGAAGATGCCATTCGGGTTATCCAATGCTGGTGCTACCTTTCAGTGAACCATGGACATGGCTTTTGGTGGCTTGATAAATAATAACATGCTGGTATACCTTGACGATGTAACAATATTCTCCAAGAAAGTGAGCCAGCACATGGAACACCTCAGACAAATTTTTGAAAGGTGCAGGGAATTGGCATCTCTCTTAATCTAAAGAAGTGCATGTTTGTTTTTCATGAGGGGAAAATCCTTGGCCACATTGTATCCAAGGAAGGTTTATCTAATGACCTTGAGAGAGTTTTCTCTATCCTGGAGATGTCCTTACCAAAGCACAAGAAGAGTTTGCAGAGCTTCTTTGGCAAAATTAATTTTATTCAGAGATTCATTCTAAATTTTGCAAAGATAGTCAAGCCACTCACCCCTATGCTGAAGAAAGGTGAGGATTTCAAATGGACAACTAAGAGGAAACATATATTTGAGGCCATCAAGCAGGCCATAACTCAGGCTCCCACTTTGATCAACCTAGACTTCAGCAAGGACTTTAACCTCTATACCTTCAACAATGAGGAAGTGATATCCGCCATGCTTACCCAAGCTAACAATGATGACCTCGAGTAGTAGCTTGCTTTCTTCAGCCAAGGGTTAGAGGACTTCGAAGTTAGGTACATGTATGTAGAAAAGCAAGTCCTGGTAGTGGTGCAGAGCCTAAAGAAATTTAGGCATATGTTGTCTAACAGTAGGATCCACCTTATGGTCCCACATCTAGGTGTCAAGGATTTCTTGACCAATCGAGATTTAAATGAAAAGAGGGCAGGGTGGATTACCAAAGTGATGGAGTATGACATAGACATCAAGATCACCAAGATGGTGAGGGGAAGAGGCCTATGTGAATAGCTAGATGCAGACTTAAAGCAAGAAAGGAGAGAACTTGTTAATCCATGATGTAGCCATAACAGAAGAACCAACTGTCATAAAGGATTGGATGCTAGACATGAAGCATTTCCTTCTCACGGGTGAATGTTCACAGGGTCTTAATAAGACCAAAAGAAAGTATTTTAAACTCCAATCTCTTCCTTATGTTCTGGTTGATGAAGTATTATTTAGGAGGGATTTCTTTGGGGTCCTCCTAAGGTACATTGACCCAAACCAGGCTTATAAGGTATTGGTTAAGTTCCATGATGGGCCAGAAGGTGGTCACTTTGCCCCTAGAGCTACAACAACAAAGATAATGAGAACTGGCTATTTTTGGCCTACTCTTTTCAAGGACACCCATGCCTAGGTAAGAAAGTGCCAGAAGTGTGCACTTTTTGATAGAAAATAGTGATTAGCTACCATGCCTCTATAGCCCATTCAAGTTGAGCAACCATTCATGCAGTGGGGCTTAGACTTCATAGGGATGATCAACCCTCCCTCTAGTGCTGGGCACAAATGGGTCCTGACTACTAAAGATTATTTCACCAAGTGGGTGGAGGCCATCGCTCTAAAAGAGGTGAATGAAAGTGTAGTCTTGGAGTTCTATGAGGACCTGGTAACAAGATTTGGGGTCCCATCCACCATAATCTCAGATAACACTTTGGCTTTTATGAGACTAGAACAAGTGAATGGGCATTGAAGTATAACATATACCTCAACACTTCATCAAATTATTATCCATAGGGGAATGGACTAGCTGATTCCACCAACAAAAATCTGATCAAAATCATAAAGAGAACTATGGAAGAAAATTAGAGAACTTGGCACGCCAAGCTAAAGACAGCTCTATGGGCCAACTAAATTACTCCAAAAAGAGCAATCAAAAATTCTCCATATATGCTCGTGTATGGAAAGGAAGCTAGGCTTCCCATCTTGCTTGAATTACCAGCATTGGATCTCTCCCACCAACTAAAATATGAAGAAGGAAATGACTTAGAGGTTAGGTTGTGTGAGCTGATGGAACTCCAAGAGGTAAGGGATCAGGCTATGGCTTTCATGACCAGTCGCCAACATCAAGTAAAGAGGCACTTCGACAAGAAATCTTTTCTAAAAGATTTTTTTGAAGGAGACATTGTCTTAAAGTGGGATGAAGATCAAGCTAAGCCTAGAAAACATGCAAAATTTGATGCCCTATGGAGCAGTCCTTACATGATCACTCAGTGAAAGTAGCATAATGCATTCTAACTTTCCAAATTGGATGGTGAAGAACTGCGTATCCCAGTTAATGGGATACATCTAAAACACTGCCATTGATTTTTAGGTTTGTTTGTACATATTCTCCTTTGTTTTCTTTTCCTATTTTCCCTAAGTGTTGTTGCACAAGTTATAGTTTTCTTAGCTTTGTGTGTGTTTTATTTTCCTTAGAGGTGGGTCTGCGCATTTTGGTTCTAAGTTATAACAGAGCTATTGTTAGTTTTCAAAGTTACTACTGACTCCATGCCCAATGGATTTTCAAGGTAGCTAGATTCTAAGCATAGCAGGCATGCTTCCCCTAGGAGTCACCAACTTGTTGACCATTTTTTTCCTAACAAGCCAAAAAAATCAGTCCCCTCATGTCCATACTATTCTAGGCCATTTCATTTTTTGATTTTGCATGAATCTATTCATTTCTATGGACTCTACAAGTCTAAATCTATGGACTCTATAGGTTTTGGATTTATACAGACTCGGCAAGTTAGTCCTTTGGCACGTGGAGAATCAGTTCAAAGAATTCTAGGTTTTACAAAGCTTCTTCAGGCTCTGGTCTAAAGAAAATCACAAGAGAAGTTGACATCTTTGAACCATTGAACCTGTTTAATGCCTAAGTTCAACACTTGATTCAATCAGTTCAAGTTCAATGCTTGGTTTAATCGGTTCAAGTTCAACACTTGGTTCAATCGATTTAAGTTCAATGCTTGGTTCAATGTGCTAGTTCAAGGCTTGGTTCAATGTCATTGGCACACAGTGGTTCAACTATTGAATCGATTGAACCGTTGAACTAGCTTTGGTTCAATGGAAAAGGTTCAACGTCAATGGTTTAATAGAGTCCATTGGCCTTCATAACTAATTGGCATGCTTAGGTGAACCATTGAACTAAATTTTGGTTCAACGGGTTTGGTTCAAAGGAAAAGTTCAATAAAGAGGTTCATCAGGCTTAGTTCAACATGGAAGTTCAAGCAGCTTAGTTCAAGTCAAAAGGTTCAATGTTTGGTTCAACGAAAAATTCAATGGAAGGGTTCAAAGGTTTATCGGCATGCTCGATTGAACCATTGAACCGTTGAACCTTTTTGGTTTAATGGCTTGGTTCCATAGGCTGATTCAATGCATGGTTCAAGGGTATGCCCTTGAACTGAAGGATAGTCAATAGTCAAATGACCTTTTCAGAGGGCTGACACTTTGACGTTTTCAAAGATTCAGGCACTTTAATAATAAAGGAATGGGTTGAATAGGATTCTTAAAGACAATTTGTCTATAGAAATACACAGTCAAAGCTCAAAGTCAAAGTGGAAGAATTTCCATGGACATTTTGACTATAGAAAATACAATGAAGCCATAAGACCCGGGGAAATTGTTCGCAGACAAATTTACTTGCGAGAGCCCAGGAGGACTTAACGAAGGTAGAAAAGTAGTAGGTGCCTAAGGAGATGCCACATGGACCCAATGATGGCTGTGAGGCTATAAAATTTAAAAGAATAGAATAGTCATTGATATTCAAAGCATGATGGCCGTAGAAGCATCAATTTTAGTGAAATGGAATAATTGTTTGTTTTCAAATGGGAAGCACTAGGCAGGAAAGAGCTCAGAATGTAACGACCTGCCAGTATGATCACCTAAGGGGCCAAGCAGCTAGAAAAAACAAATTCCAAGTGACAAGTAGAGTGACAAGCCAGGGAGTAGTCAAGTAGTCCAAGTGGCATAAACAAAGCATTTTTATTTCTTGATGGTGTGAACAAAAAATGGACAAAGTGACAAGCAAGGAATGAGTGAGCAGTTTATCCAAATGGCACTAATTGAAGAAGTGACTTTAGTAGGTGAGATGTACCAGTGAATTGACCATTTGGAATGATAGCAGCCAGCAGTGCAACCATTTCCTCTATCTCACATTAAATGGGAAGGCAAACCATGTAAGTCACCCAAGCAGGAAATGTAAGTCTCAAGCAGGCAAAATGAACAGTCCATTTAATTCCTTAAGTGACTTGTTCTCTTCATGAAAGGACATGTATGCCACTTGTAAAAGGAGTTCCAAATGGGCCTCTTTGATTCTCATATATATTGTGGACTTGTTCATTTGTAGGGATTGTTTTTCCACAAATTTTACAAGGTGCAGCCCTGCTAAAATTTCTACCTGAGTCTATAAACACAGTTTTTTTACCTCTTCTTGGATAGATATTCTATGTATGTCTTGAGTGTTGATTTGTGTTTAGTCATTGTCTTTGATGCTCTTACAAGTTCAACACCAACACACCAGCTATCTACAAGGTTCCATCTACAGCTAATAGGAGAATAGTTCTATTTTGGAGTGCAGAACAGAGAGGATCATCTACAGAGTGCTTCTCACAACACCTTCGGTGAACCTCCCTTTTTTGTATCTTTCATTTCTACCTCCCTGTCAAGTTTGCAAATTGTTTCTTTTGTCAAGGGTGAAGCGTATAAGTGTGTTTGTCTGATTTGGAGAGTGGGTGTGAGAAGGTCATCTTATTTTGGTGTATCACCTCTTTAGAGTAGTTTATTTTCCTATATTTTCTTCCCTTTTCATTCCCCCCAGTCCATATAGCTATATATATCTATGCCTGTATGTATTTACACTTGCTGAAATAAACAATGATACATCAAAGGGAGATAGCCCTTAACTAGAGACTCTCCTCTCCTGCTTCACCATCCCATAGGTGAGAGAGGAGTTTCCATGTTGTGAGGAGAAGGCAGGAACCTATTTTCTTGCCATTGGGTGCATTCTTTTGCATCAACATTTACTTTGATTTTTTTTGCAGATGTGCTAATGCAATTTGCTTGTAGGAGTAAATATTTAAATTGAATCTAGTTTTTATTTACATTATTTCTACTATCCTCAAATGTTTTCCTGATATATGATAAGATTTGAGCTTTAGCTATTTCATGTCATATATTAGTTTAAGTGCATGTTTGGATGAAATTTAAACTTTGTCATAATGTTTGGATTGAAGATCAACAACATCTTTCTTGTAAACCTTACCCTTCCTTTTTCTCATTTTTAATCAATTCACTATAGTATATCTTTCATTGTAAATATACATACTATCTTAGGTTTTAGACTTTAGGTTTTGATCATAATTCACTTTACTTAGTTCAAATTACTTTCATGTTCACAAGTAGGTTTTAACACCACAGTTTCTCCCAATAACCATTTACATTTTCAATTGTGAAATAGTCATTAGCTTTTCTGCTAATTCACCAAAGATATCAAGAATATCAAAACCAATAACTTGTGTAGTGGACTATTTGAAACTAGAAATGATATGTGTTTCTTAAACACTATTGAAACCCTATGATGTACTTTCAGTGATCAACATGCATGAAAATTGGTGCTATAAGGAGGGATTTTCAAATGGGCTAGACAAAACATTATGGTGACACATGTTACAAATGTGATGAATTAGATGGAGATCAATGAATAATATTCATGCTTCTAGATCAAGATCAATGGTATGGAGTGGGTCAACACTTTATTCAAATGTATTTGTTATCCTCAAGGGCTATAGCAATGTGCTCTTAGATTACAACTCCTTTGGTTTTCTTATTCCCTAGATGGCATACTTTAGTTTTCCAAGTAGTTAGAATTATAGAAGTAGTTGTACCTAGGATGTTGGTTTTCTCCATACTGACTTTTGTAGTGTTTCCCTCTTTAGTCTCTCATTATTTATGTTATTATAGATGTCGGGATAAGTATATAGAGTATTAAATGGAATGTGGTGATTTCTTATCCTCCCTTGGATGGGATCATAGTGATATCCATGCTTATTATACCCTTATTTTTCATTCCTTGACATGTTCTTGCATATGTTACCATTTGAAATTCTTTATCCTCAGTTCTTAGAGGCATGGTTTATCTTAGGTATATTGGTACATATCTCAAAACTCATATTATTACTTGTACTTTAACATTTGATACTTTGTAATGTAGTGAGGGTATATATTCTATTATTTATTGAAACGGATCAACATATATGCTATCAATATTTATTGCACCCATAACTTCATCTTTAAAAAATATATATATATGATATTCAATATTATAACATGTCCAATAACCATATACTTAATTATTCTTTCCCATTCTAACATAGTTGTGGCAATCTCTTGTTCTTCAAACTAATTTTTTATTTTTTCTCTTATGGATTTCATCAAACTTCATTAAAATACCTCATCTCTTCTTAGGAGTCTATTTGTAAAATCCAAGGCTAACATAGTAAGAAGGGATACATAACTAAAGTGATGCTTACCCTTATTAATTTTTTTATAAATTATCCAAGAGTTATCCCAAGAATGTGTCATATATATTATGTTTCATATTATTCATGACCATATTCCATGTGATTTGTATCACTTTTCCTATAGTGTACATTTCTCTACTAGTTTAGTAATTTTTACATGTAATGTTTTTCATTGTGTATCTTATTTTATTGTTTGTTATAGTCTTGATGGTGAGTCCCTTCTTTTCATAACTTTCCCAAATTAATGTTGCAATTTTTAATGCCTACTTATTTTATTTATTATAATCATTAGCTTTATTCACAAGCCTATGAATGCTTAAATTGTATCATTAGTAATGTGATAAGGTCTATCAAGGTACATTAAACCTTTTTGTGTTCTATTGAGCATGATTTTTATGTTAATATCCACTAAATAGAATTAAATAAAATGGTTCCAAAAACCTAACTTCATATTTTCTATGATTTTTAATTCCTTTAGTACTCTAAAACTTATTTGTGAGGATTTATATACATAACTTCTCGTCTTTCTATCTCCATAAGGGTATGGTTGATATCTAGTTATCTTGAGTGTTGTATTTATGTATATCCTTATAATGCCTTACCTTGAAAAAGACAAATGATAATGCTCATTGTGAATCTAAATTTTTAGAATTCATCAAGTATTTTCTATATTTTGGCTTCTTGATGTGCTCAACTACAAAAATAATTACACTTTCTGTCTATCTGGGTCTTTTCTTATTCTCTTCCCAACATAATTTTAGGCTTAAGTTCTATCGTGATTTCATAAGAGTTTTGTTTATTTCTAAAATGACATATTTTTCACCATGGTGTAATCTCTTATTTATATATTTTATACTTTTTTCCATTTTTTCTATTGGTAAAGAACTCTTTTTGACATTATTAAATGTTTTAACTAATTTTATTTATCTTCTCTTTGATGTCATTTCCTTATTTTATTTGTATATTTTACTTTTCCCTTTCTATCCTTCTCCTTATCTCATTTTTTTCTTAGTTTTGTTGACTTTTCCCTCATCCATCATCCTAATTTTGAAAGCTAATCTCCAACTAACCACCCATTTATTCTTCTTAGTTCTCCTTTAGTTGTATCAACTAAACTACAATTTTGAATTTGTGTAGAAAAAAACATGGACTTCACTTTATTAGGGAAGTTCCATTTGTTGGATTTCACCTCTACTCTTCACAAAACCATCATTTTTTGGTTTTGAGTATTAGTTATGGATCTCATTTCTTTACTTTTCTTAAACATATATTTTTGGGGGGGTTATTTACATTCTTTATTAAAAAAAATTATTTCCTTTTATCCTATATTTTTGTATTCTTTTTTATGATATTGTTTGATTCCTTTCCTTATTTTTTCTAAAATTCTTGTCTTTTCTTTATGTTTTTCTAAAATTGTTTTTTTCCTAAAATTATTTTTTAATTTTGTCCTTCCTACCCATGCTCTGTGTGTGTGTGTGTGTGTGTGTGTGTGTGTGTGTGTGTGTGTGTGTGTGTGTGTGTGTGTGTGTGTGTGTATGTATATGTATGTATATACAAATGTGTGTTTATGCATGTACATGTATATATGTATATATACATATCTACATACATACATATATATATATATATATATATATATATATATATATATATATA